>JAWNOO010000030.1:600000-1134972 GCA_035045905.1 Drosophila anomelani | reverse complement strand
AATCGGCTGACTAAACCCTATAGCTTCCATAGGAACAATCAGGAAAATAAAAGAAAAAACCATAACTTTGTCAGATTTCAACATATTTTCACCAAATTTGATATTTAGCCATATTTTAGTATTTCTGAATTTTGATTTTAATTTCATGAAAATCGGCTGGCTATATCCTATAGCTTCCATAGGAACAATCAAGAAAATAAAAAAAAACAATGGCTTAGCCGTGTTTCAAACCATTGCCATCAAATTTGAGATTTGGCAACCACTTATTATTTCAGAATTTCGTTTTTAATTTTTTGTTTAAACTCTGCAAGGGTATACAAACTTCGGTGAGCCGAAGTTAGCTTCCTTTCTTGTTTCTTTTATTTTCCTGATTGTTCCTATGGAAGCTATAGGATATAGTCAGCCGATTTTCATGAAATTAAAATCAAAACAAGAAAGGAAGCCAACTTCGGCTCACCGAAGTTTGTATACCCTTGCAGAGTTTAAACAAAAAATTAAAAACGAAATTCTGAAATAATAATTTGTTGCCAAATCTCAAATTTGATGGAAATGGTTTGAAACACGGCTAAGCTATGGTTTTTTTTAGAACTTCGGAAATAATACTAAATGGGCAAATAACAAATTTGGTGAAAATTGGTTGAAAACTGACAAAGTTATAATTTTTTTTCGTAGATTTTTCCGATTGTTCCTATGGCAGCTATATGATATAGTCGTCCGATCCGGCCCGTTCCGACATATGTACGAGTGAGAGTATATAGAAGCCTAACTGCAAAGTTTCATTCAGATAGCTTTAAAACTGAGGGACTAGTTTGCGTAGAAACGGGCAGACGGACAGACGGACATGGCTAGATCGACTCGGCTGTTGATCCTGATCAAGAATATATATACTTTATAGGGTCGGAGATGCCTCCTTCACTGCGTTGAAAACTTTTGACTGAAACTAATATACCCTGCAAGGGCATACAAATATTTCCAGTTTTTCACATTTTTAACAACTTTTTCTACCTAAAGTAGTCCAGAACTTCTAGGGCACCACGGAGCACTCAACTACACTATATAGGTCTGTTGCGTGTATCTTTCCTGAACCAGAATCCGTTTAGAAAGTCTGCGTCTAGCTGCAGCCGTACTTTTGAGAGCAACTCTAGTAAAACAACTCAGGGTCAAAAAACACGAAATATGGGTGGAAACGCTTCAGGGGTACCCGTAGCGCGCAAGCACATTTGCAGCGTAAAAATCGTGAATTTTTCAATGTTTTTTGTTTTGAATAATTTTAAGAAGCGAAAGGATGAAGAATCAAATGTTTATAGTCAGAAAATGCTTGTTATATTAGTAATTCCCCCAATATAGGTTTATTGTTAGTCAAAATCTTAGAAAAATGATCAAAAAATAAAGAAAATAGAAATTTTTAAGAAAAATTTTTGTAAAATATTTTTTAGATTTTTCAAAATACTTTTATTTGAGCAAATCAATCAAAATAAAGCTAAAAAATTAAACAAATTTCCTATGGAAGCTATAGGATATAGTCAGCCGATTTTCATGAAATTAAAACCGAAATTCAGGAATACCAAAATATGGCTAAATATCAAATTTGGTGAAAATATGTTGAAATCTGACAAAGTTATATATTTTTCTTTTATTTTCCTGATTGTTCCTATGGAAGCTATAGGATATAGTCAGCTGATTTTCATGAAATTAAAATCAAAATTCAGGAATACTAAAATATGGCTAAATATCAAGTTTTGTGAAAATATGTTGAAAACTGACAAAGTTAGGTAGGTAGGAATAAGTGGTGAGGCCCCCTGGGGCCTCCAATTAGAGCTAGGCTCCTTTTTGGTCCACTCCCCCTGTTCACTGTTTGTTGTTGCGCTAGTACCATCCCGATTCAGTGAGGAAGTTTAGGATTGCCGACAACTTCAGCTCTCCTACACTGTCCAGTGACTCCAACTGTCGGGCTCGAAAATGGCGTAGTCTTTTGTAGTTTAGTGCCGGGCAGAAACATAGCAGGTGCTCCGGAGTCTCTTGCTCCGTTGTTTGCTTGCAGCTTCTGCAGGTCGTGTTGTGTGGCAGATCCAATCGCCCAGTGACCTGTGGTGACTGCTGTGAGCCTGCTGATATCCCTCTTGCTGTTGGATAGCAGCTCTTTCGTTCGATTTTTGTCAAAAGTCGGCCAACATTGCCTTGATCTTCTACACTCTGTTCTCCTTGACCATTCCTTGTTGGCTGTCTGCTTGAAATGGTTGTGGATTCTTGTCTGGATCGAGTTTAGGGATATTGGTATTTCTGCATCATTGCTAGGTTCTGCGGAGCCTGCTCTCGCTAGTTCATTCGCTTTCTCATTGCCTGGGATGTCGTTGTGTCCTGGCACCCAGGTTACTTGAACCGTGTTTTCGTGTGCAAGATTATTTAGGGCTATCTTGCATTCGGCAACAAGCTTTGACGTGGTTTTCACGGAAGCTAGGGATTTGATAGCCGCCTGGCTGGCCGAGTAAATCCGTATGGTGGTATCGCTGAGTCCTCGTCTTAGTGAAAGCTTAGCTGCTTCCCTTATGTCGAGTAGTTCAGCCTGGAAGACCGTCGCCGAGTCTGAGAGACTAAAGGTCTCTTCAATCCCCCAGTGCTCGCCGAAGATCCCAGCCCCTACTCCACAGCTCATCTTAGAGCCATCGGTGTAGAGGGATACCTCGTTCTCTACGGTTACTCTTCCCATGCTCCAGTCCTCCCTCGTTGGGTACGAGGTTGTGAAGCCATTTCCGAAGTGCATCTCCGTTGTCATGTAGTCCGTTCTTACGTATGTGTCCATTCTAATGCCTTCAAGTATCCTGCCGTGGCCTATTCCTTCCAGCAGTAGCTTGCATTCAGTCTTACTGCACTCTGCGCGGCAGTGTCCTTAACGAACAGTTCTATCGGCATTATGTTGAGGATGGCATTTAGAGCAGCCGCGGGGCATGAGCGTAACGCTCCCGTGGCTCCTGCGCATGCCGCTCTTTGTATTCTGGTGAGCTTCGCTATGTTATAGGCTCTGGTTAGTGCTGGCCACCATACCAGGGCCCCGTATGTAAGAATTGGCCTTACTACCGCTGTGTAGAGCCATATAATAATCTTTGGTTGCAACCCCCAGTTGTTCCCAAACATTTTTCTGCAGGAGTAGAAAGCAATGCTTGCCTTCCTGACTCTCTCTGCAACGTTATTTTTCCATGTTAGTTTTGGATCTAGTATCACTCCTAGATTCTTTGCCTGACCCGATAGTGTTAGTTTCGTGCCCCCTATACTGGGCATGTTGAAGGCTGGAACCTTAGTTCTTCTGGTGAAGAGCATTAGTTCTGTCTTTGTTGGGTTAATGCCTAGTCCGCAGGTTTTGGCCCAAGTGTTTAGCTGCCCTAACGCGCCTGTCATTATGCCACTGATAACGTCAGGAAAGGGTCCTGATACTAGCAGTACTACGTCGTCTGCGTAGGCCACTGCTTTGATGCCTCCCATATTGAGCTCTTCCAATATGGTGTTCATATTTATTAGCCAGAGTAGAGGTGACAGTACCCCGCCCTGAGGTGTGCCTCTCTTCACTGCTCGCGTGAGGTGAGTGCCACTCAGTTCAGCAGTGATCAACCTACTCGTCAGCATAACCCTTATCCACTCACTGATGCCTTCCTCAATGCCTAACAAGTTGAGGGAGCTCAGGATGGAATCGGCGTTTACGTTGTTAAACGCGCCTTCTATGTCTAGGAAGGCGGCCATTGTGTACTGTTTATATCGTAGTGCCTTTTCGACGTAACCCACTACTACAAGTAGTGCAGTCTCTGTCGACCTGCCTTTCCGGTATGCGTGCTGCGCATCCGAGAAGCCATATTTCTCAAGTTTCTCTCGGATGTGAACATCCAGGAGTCTCTCTAGGGTCTTCAGGATGAAGGAGGTAAGGCTAATCGGCCTGTTATCCTTTGCTAGGATATGGACCCTTCTTCCTGGTTTAGGTATAAAAACGACTTTCGCTTCCCTCCACTGGAGTGGAATATACGTCAGCCTTATGCAAGCCTTGTATATGGCTTTCAGCCATCTACAGATGCTGTCTTTGGCTGTCTGTAGCATTGCCGGTATTATGCCGTCTGGGCCCGGGCTTTTGTACCTTTCGAAGGAATCTATTGCCCACCGGATCTTCTCAGTATTAATAATGTCCTTCGTTGACGTTTCTATTTGTGAGGTTCTTCCCCTTTCGGGTTCCTTGATCCCTTGCAAGTTACCTGGAAAGTGGGTGTCAACCAGCAACTCCAGCGACTCCTCTATCGTCGTTGTTGCCGTGCCGTCTGCCCTGTTAATCAGGGTGGGGCTTGTGTGTCCTTTAGCGAGAATCTTGCTTAGTCTCGCAGTATCTTTTACGCCTTCCAGTGACTCGCAGTAGCTCTGCCATGAGTCCTTTTTGGCCTCGTAAATCGCTTTCTTGTACGCTCTCTGCGCCTCCTTGTATGGTTCCCATTCCTTGGTGCCATAACTGGTGTTGAAGGATTTCCGCGCCCTTCTCCTGAGATCGCTGAGCTCTTTCGTCCACCATGTTGGATTCTTCTTCCTTGAGAATGTGATCTTACAAGTCTCTTGGAAGGCATTGTTAAGTATGTTGGTGAGGTCCTCTACTTCCTTGTCGAGGGCCTCAGGGGAGGATTGTACCTTTATCCTCCTGCTGCCAACTTTCGATTGGACAATTTCACTGAATTTGCCCCAATCCGCTTTACGTGGGTTTCTTTTTGGTACATGTTTGCTAACTTGTACTGCTAGATCAAAGAAGATATATCTATGGTCAGAGAAGGAGTGTTGGGTCGATACTCTCCAGTTCTCTACCTTGTAATTGCCCTGTTCAATCTGTAAGGTGATGTCTAGCACCTCTTCCCAGCCCTGGAAATTACCTGTGCTGGGAAAAATGAATGTCGGCGTCTTCCCTCTGTTACATATTGTAACGTTACGACAAATGTTATCAAAAAGTGACTCACCTCTTCATTTGTTTCCGAGCTTCCCCAGAGCGTGTGCCTTGCATTGGCATCGCATCCTAGCACTAGGGTCGTCTTAGTGTCTTCGGCCCTTTGCAGCAGCTTGACCACCGGCTCAGGCGGGGCCGGTTCGTCATGGGCCATGTATGCCGAAGCTATCAGCACTCCGCTCCCATCCACCGTCACGAATCTGGCCACTGCTAGGTCAGGTGTGCTAAGATCGGGACAGAGAAAAGCATTAAGGTGATTTTTTATTACTATGCATGCTCTCGGCCTACCATTCGAGTTGGTGCACAGTAGTGTGTATCCGGGGATCCTAAGACCAGTGACTTGCTCGTCCCTGGTCCAAGGCTCCTGTATCAGGCCGATGTCGATATCCCTCTCCCTTAGAAGGATCGTGAGATTGCTTGAAGCGTGCGTGCTGTGCTTCAAGTTAATCTGCACTATGCTCGACATCGATCGTGCTTGGTGTTGTGTCGGGGGTCTTATCGTCGATGACCATATCGTCCAACAGCTTGTTGGTATCATCGACCTCCTCCAGTAGCTCGTCTGGTTCGGCAAGGAAGACCCTGATCTTTGCCTTCCTTATGCCGTACCTGACTTTGTGGTCTGCGGCCTCTAGCTGCGGCAGGCAGCGTTGGTTTATCAGCAGGAGGAAAGGCTGGCTCGTCTTCATCTCCTTCTCTGCCTTAAGGATGGTCAGGTCTGCCATATGGACATCCGGGTTCTGAGCCTTCAGAGCAGCGATCACCTTTACATGGTCAGTCTGCCCCTTGGGTAACCAGATACGAGCTCTGGGTCTCCTGGGGATCTCCCTGGCGTGGACTAGCCTAATCTTAAGGCCAGCCCAGGCGTCGCTAATCTTAGCCACGCACTCCGCCAGGAAGTTCCTGGAGAACCCATCGTCGCACCTGATTACTCGGTGCCCCCTGACCACGTCCGAGGAGTCGAAGGTGGGAATGGGGCCGGCCGGCATGCTGACTACTCTGTCAGTTACCATGTCGGCTAACTTGGCCTCGATCACCTCCCACTTCTCCGACAGCAGGCGCCCGTCGTTGTGGTTCTCATCCACCAGAGCCATAGCCAGACTGTCTCTGACCACCTCGCTGAACTTCTTCGCCTTGCTGACGAAGCTGGTCACTCTCGGTTTGCCCTGCGGGTCCTTCGCCCTCTTAGGTGCGCTCTCGCTCACATCTTGCGAACGATTACGCTTTGCCTGAGTGGGCTGGACTACCACGGGGTTTTCCGCCTTGTAGCTCTCAAATTCCGCGATCTCCGCAAGGAATTTGGCTTTGTCTTCTGCATCGCGGGGGTCGATCTTGCCCTCGGCCTCGTTCTTGGCTATCTTGCGCAGAATGAAGCGGGCTCTACCGACCATCGCCCGTCTTTGCTGATGAGTCATCTTGCTCATGTCTTTAGTGGTGCCTTTATTAGGCCCACTATTGTGTTCAGATTGGGGAGTGCTACTTGCTCTCCCATCGGGTCTCGACTGAGTCGTGGTGTCTTTACTAGACACCGACGGCCCTTCTTTGTCGGTCCCCGATTTCTGATGAGACCCTGAGACCAGACTCAGCCTCAGTGTCTCCTCCTCGTCCATCACTGACTTCTTGTGGGATTTTTCCTCTCCCGAGAGGTCCGAAGCTCGGCGTTGGTTACACATTTTTATTCATGAACGCCCGCTTTTCTCGGCTAGGCAAGCGCGGCGGGCCTGAGGGGGGTTGGGGCGTGTGGGAGGGTCGACCGCAACTTCGCCCCAAAGCTGCGGTAAGGCATCTTACGACCTAGGGTTGCCCGGCCCTAGGAAGGCTCCGTGTGAACACAGCTGGATTTACCCCTCAGCTGCGAACCTGGAAGTCAGAGGGCACGGGTTGCGTAACACTCCTGACTTGAGGGGAGACAATTTAAAGACATGTCCAGGTCCGCCCGACTACCATTAGTCAGCGTACTTGGTTGGGGCACGACTAGGCCCAAACCAAGGACCTGCTTCCAGCCGCCCTCGCTTGGAGAGTATAGTCGCACTACCGATGGTGCACACAGTTACGGCAGATGACACAGCCATCTGTTGATCCCCCTGTGTACCCTATCGGCTGACGGCCCTTTGACAAAGTTATGTTTTTTTTTTATTTTCCTGATTGTTCCTATGGAAGCTATAGGATATAGTCAGCCGACTTTCATGAAATTAAAATCGAAATTCAGGAATACTAAAATATGGGTAACTATCAAATTTGGTGAAAATATGTTGAAAACTGACAAAGTTATGTATTTTTTTTTATTTTCCTGATTGTTCCTATGGAAGCTATAGGATATAGTCAGCCGATTTTCATGAAATTAAAACCGAAATGCAGTAATAATAAAATATGGCTAAATATCAAATTTGGTGAAAATATGTGAAAAACTGACAAAGTTATAATTTTGTTTTGAAAATTTTTCGGATCGTTCCTCTGGCAGCTATATGATATAGTCGTCCGATCCGGCCCGTTTCGACATATGTACGAGTGAGAGTATATAGAAGCCTAACTGCAAAGTTTCATTCAGATAGCTTTAAAACTGAGGGACTAGTTTGCGTAGAAACGGACAGACGGACATGGCTAGATCGACTCGGCTGTTGATCCTGATCAAGAATATATATACTTTATAGGGTCGGAGATGCCTCCTTCACTGCGTTGCAAACTTTTGACTGAAACTAATACCCTGCAAGGGTATAAAAAGGCGCCACTGTGCGTCGTTGGTATTTACAGGCGCACTGCTTGCACTGTATTACCGACTGCACTCTCAAAAAAGCCGAAAGCACTGCTGCGGCTGAGATTTGGCAGGCTCCGATCCACGGCCTAGACTTGGAAGGCCCGGATCCAATGCGTTCAAGCTTGACGCGATCCGGGATTCGGGACGTGAGAGGCGACTGGGAACTGGCGTGGGCGTGGTGGCGGTTCGCGGCAACGGTCGAGCCGTGGCGCGGGCCACGCATTGCAAGGCTGGGAATGGGCAGGAGCCCTTCCGGAGGACCGGAAGGACGCGGAGGCTAGCTGTAGGTGGCGGTGCCGGGTGAACGCGGCTGGCCGGACCCGGGAATTCTCCGGATGAGCGCGGTCAAGTGGACAGCGTCGGGGCGATTCCGTACTCGTGCCGCCGCGCCGTGGATGGCGAACCGATCCACGTGCTCTGCGCACAAGTTGGGAAAAGGGGGAAGGGGAAAAAGAAAATATGGCATGAAATGTTAGGTTTTCTTATTGGCTATATTTAAGGTGTAGGTTAAGCTTTACAGTTCTATTTCACAACAGAGGGTACAGAGGGTACTAAACTTATGTATTCGCCAGGCCGCCAAAAGACTCGGCATGGTTTTGCACACGTATGTGTGTGTGTGTAAGTGTGGCGCGGAACACGAGCTTCGCGACGGCGGCGGCACCGGGACCGTGGGTTCTCGCGAGGGTGCTAAGGCAGGCGCGCCCTTAAAGGAATGCTGGAGCTCACGGCTCACAAGCTCGTGTTGTGGTTGATCGTCTCTATCGAAATCTTCTGCGTTTTCACCATGTCTGCGAATTTTATTTTTCGGGAGCGTTTACGTCTATACTTTGCGGTGATCTTTCGATTCCGACACGAGAGCCAGTTCTTCGTTATCGGCCGACTATCGCCTGCAACTCGATGCTAGATGTCTATACGATGCTAGATGTCTTGGAAGCCCGGAGGAAAAGGGAGAGAGAGTGTACGGAGTGTACTTTGAGGGTGTAAGTGGAATTACACTGCCTCTCGAAAATACATGCCCTTTTGGCTCGAACACTAAATCATTGTCAAACAATTATTTTCAAAGTCGATAGTGGACTAAAGCGGACGACCATTTCATCGCTGAGAGTGATTGGGGTACGTAAGACTACTTAGTACTACACATCAAGTAGACAGCAGAAAAAGTCTGTTTTTTCTGGACCAAATCATTCATTCTGGTTCGCAATATACATACATTGTAGTTAGTAGTAGTTTTTTTATTGTTGACCATATTCCCCTTATTTGGAAGGAATCATTTCTCATTTCTCTATAAAAAAGGTAGCAAATCGGCATTGACAGCACCTTTGTAGAATAGTGATTTGTAGATGAAATTTATCATTCTCTTCTCTTCAGGAAACTCGATTTAATAGGATTTCCAATTGATCTTCCTAGATTGATCTCTAGAACAGATATTTATCATTTCCAAACCTGGTCCCGCTTAAACATACTAAACTTAAATGGCTCTAAATGCAAGCTACTGACATTCACGCATAAGTGCTGCTCTTTGGAAAGAATTAATTCAGTTGATGACTTGGGTATCCGCCTGGATCCCACACTTGACTTTATCGATCATAGTTCGTGCATGAAAAATAAAGCCAGGAACAACGATGGTCAAAAGATCTCGATGGCCCCTATTTAACTAAAACTGTATATTATTTCCTATTTTTTCCATCGCAACTACTAAAACCTATTAGAATACCATTATATGGCCTTTAAGTTCTTTAAAATTAATAATAACTTATATAATCACTGGGTGAATAATAAACCCATACCGTTTCCTATTGAGCGGTTTTTGTGTTAAATAATTCACTTTTAGTGCTCAGGTAGTTCTGTAATATTTTTTTTGGCTCCATTTTTCACCGCTTAAGTTCCGTTGCTTTCAGCTGCAGCTAAGCGGTTCTAAGTTTTTCCCCTCCCACAACGCCTCCATTAGGCTGACCGTTTGCGTCAGCCACTTCCGAGTCGGGTCGTCCATGCACTTCAGGACTTTGACCCCGTTCAGCCACCCTGCACCATCAAATGTGGGCATAGGCGCTCGGGAGTCATCCTCCATCCGTGCAAATAGCGCTTCGACGAGCCGTGCATGCACCGTCTTCCACCTTGCTACGTCACTGCGGTCAATGAGTGCCACGATCAGATGTCGTTTGGTCACCTCACCGACTTTTTCAGACCTCTTCAGAGGTTTCGTTTTTATGGAAGGGGGACCTGCCTACTTGGGCCCGCTGGTTCCTGGTTTCGGCGAGTTGCTTTTTGGGCTGCTCGCTCTTTGGGTGCGCGTCTGAATCGACTGCGGCACCCGAGCGGCGAAGTTTGCCCTGAGAGGTTTTTGTGGCAGTGGTGGTACAACTAGCGCGACATGCTCCCGTCGCTCTAGAGGTGTGACCGCTGGCGACACGCAGAGGGGATTGCCGGTGGTAGCACTCACGCCTTCCACAGACGTTTGGGCTGATATCCCAGCCGGGGTTGCATCCTTTTTCTCCATACTTCGGAAAATTGATTCGGGAGGATTGATCGGCTCTGGATAGAGGAAGTGCTAAGCGGTTGGTTTTATACCGCTCTGGCCTCGATACCGGAAAGTTGGTCTCGCCGCAAAGTTGTATAAGGTGATCTGCATTTTTACTTCCCATATATACATATATCAGTGTCGGAATCATTTCCTTGGACTCCTACTGCTGTTGGGAGACCGTTTTGGGTAAGAGAAAGAAATAGGATAGCTGGAAAATAAGTGCATTTAAATAGATTTGGATTTGCCCCGACGCCAATATCGCCACGCCAAAGAGCAAGAGCTCAGGCCGGCGAGGCGAGAGAAGAGGTCAAGCCAAAATAGCGGCTTATCTTCAAGAGCGGGAGGACCAACATCAGTGAAAGCGGAGGAGAAAAAATCCTGATCCCACTTGGGATCCGATTGCCTACATTTGGCGGACGGATAAACTGCCGCAAAGCGGAGGAAGAAGCTGTTAAATTGAAGGACTTTTTGGCCAATCTCGGGCAGAGGTGTTAGCCGCGGGCGGACCTCCTCGATATGCATATGGCTGATTCTTTTTACTTTTAAATGGTTTTTAACTTTTAGCATGATTGTTAGTCTGCGTTAAGGTTGCCAGTAGAAGAAGAATGAGAAGAGGATCGAAGGAGAGTATATAGATTGGCTAGTAAAATATTTAAATCAAACATCGAGTAGTGCCAAATTTTCGGCAGGAATTAGGCATCATTTTTTTTGTCCACAGCCTCGATCATCATCGCAATATCGCCGCAGGAAGGCGCTTTCTTCGCGGGATAAAACACATTGGTGAATGACGAATATCTGGCTTAATTTGATGTTTGATTTTTGGCACAAAAGCCCATGATGAGTAAAACCTGACCTAGAGTTTGTGCCCTTGTCGCTGATAAAGTATAGAGTAGGAAATGAAATGTCTGAAACCAGGGACCGTAATTATTATAATTTTTTAAATAAAAATTATAAAATAAAAATTATTTGTTGATTTTTATAACAAAATTAAAATATAATTCTTACATTTGATTATTATAATAATAATTAGGATTAAGAATTATGTTTCAATTTTTATAAAATAAATCAAAAATAAAAATTATAATTCAATTTTTATTATAAAAATTGAAAATAAAAGTTATGATTCAATTTTTATTATAAAAATTGAAAATAAAAATTGAATGCGAATAACTTCTAAACCGAGTGGACTATTAAAAAACGGTTAACATATTTGTCATCTGTGATGCAGTACCTTTCAAATTATGTATCGCATGTCCTTAAAGAACATAATCCAGGAATTCTCAATAATTAAATATATTTATTGTTTTCTGCTGCGAATAACTTCTGAACCGAGTGGACTATTAAAAAAATGGTTAACATATTTGTTATCCGTGATGCAATACCTTTCAAATGATGTATCGAATGTCCTTAAAGGAAGGACCCTTTAAAGGTACGACCACAAATTTTACATTTAGACACATTATCGACTGATGAAAAATTAAAAAACTCGCGGACAATTAAATCTGTTTTTCGACCCATCGCAATCAGCACTCAAATTGAATGAAAAAAAATCAAAGTAAGGTTGATGCTAATCGAAGCGTTTCTTATCGCAAAACTAACAGTGTTCATTTTATGAACTTCATTACAAAAGGAATACTCGAATATGTAAATTATGTGAAGAAACATTTTTAAACAATTTTTAAATTTTTTTGAACTCATAATTCTTATTTGCGGTCCCTGTCTGAAACTGTTGTAATAAAGTAAAAGCCCTAACGAATTTTTTTGCAATTAATTAATCCAATACGATCCTCCTCTATCTTCTCTATATACGTGCTCATACGAAGAGAAATTTCCTATGCATTTGATTTGTTGTAAACTTTAACATACGCCACCCAAATTTGCATTTATCTACATATTTTAAAGAATTATAAAATTTATTTATTTACATTCTGTATGCTTAAAGCTAAAAACTAAAGCTACAGAGGGGGTGGTGCAGCCATAGCTGCCTGAGCTTTAGGCTGGCATTATAATGTTTTTCTTAGTTACCTATTTATCTTGTCTCTATATTAATTAGATATACATATTTCATTGGAAATTAAAATAAATTTTGGCGAGATTTCAGCAAGCCATCTTACACGTATTCTTATTTTTTGGTCTTACATTCTACAAATGTTCAAATGTAAAGGGTGTCCCAATAAGAGTTACAGGGTTTGTTTTTTTAATAAAACTACCAAACGGCCGAGAGGTCCGAACCTGTGTAGAGAGGGAAAGAAGAAAAGAGAATAGATGGGGGGACTCGAAAGTCTTGCCCGTAGATTTGGGGGACTCGGAAGTCTCCCGAGGGTACCGCCGTTGGACTCGAAAGTCTGCCGAGATACGCGGTGGACTCGAAAGTCCTCGATTACGAAAAAAAGAGAAGATGGTTTGGGGACTCAAAAGTCTTCCGAGAGAGACGCGGTGGACTCGAAAGTCCTCGGGTACGAGAGAGAGAGGATGGCTTGGACTCGAAGGTCTTCAGAGAGAGGCGCGGTGGACTCGAAAGTCGTCGGTTACGAGAGAGAGAATGGCTTGGACTCGAAAGTCTTCCGAGAGAGAGGCGCGGCGGACTCAAAAGTCGTCGGTTACGAGAGAGAGTGGCTTGGACTCGGAAGTCTTCAGAGAGAGAGGCACGGTGGACTCGAAAGTCGTCGGTTACGAGAGAGAGAATGGCTTGGACTCGAAAGTCTTCCGAGAGAGACGCGGTGGACTCGAAAGTGCTAGGGTACGAGAGAGAGAGGATGGCTTGGACTCGAAAGTCTTCAGAGAGAGGCGCGGTGGACTCGAAAGTCGTCGGTTACGAGAGAGAGAATGGCTTGGACTCGGAAGTCTTCAGAGAGAGAGGTGTGGTGGACTTGAAAGTCGTCGGTTACGAGAGAGAGAATGGATTGGACTCAAAAGTCTTCAGAGAGAGAGGCGCGGTGGACTCGAAAATCGTCGGTTACGAGAGAGAGAATGGCTTGGACTCGAAAATCTTCAGAGAGAGAGGCGGGGTGGACTCGAAAGTCGTCGGTTGCAAGAGAGAGAGTGGCTTGGACTCGAAAGTCTTCGGAGAGGCGCGGTGGACTCGAAAGTCGTCGGTTACGAGAGAGAGAATGGCTTGGACTCGAAAGTCTTCCGAGAGAGACGCGGTGGACTCGAAAGTGCTAGGGTACGAGAGAGAGAGGATGGCTTGGACTCGAAAGTCTTCAGAGAGAGGCGCGGTGGACTCGAAAGTCGTCGGTTACGAGAGAGAGAATGGCTTGGACTCGGAAGTCTTCAGAGAGAGAGGTGTGGTGGACTCGAAAGTCGTCGGTTACGAGAGAGAGAATGGATTGGACTCAAAAGTCTTCAGAGAGAGAAGCGCGGTGGACTCGAAAGTCGTCGGTTACGAGAGAGAGAATGGCTTGGACTCGAAAGTCTTCAGAGAGAGAGGCGGGGTGGACTCGAAAGTCGTCGGTTACGAGAGAGAGAGTGGCTTGGACTCGAAAGTCTTCGGAGAGGCGCGGTGGACTCGAAAGTCGTCGGTTAAGAGAGAGAGAATGGCTTCGACTCGAAAGTCTTCCGAGAGAGACGCGGTGGACTCGAAAGTCCTCGGGTACGAGAGAGAGAGGATGGCTTGGACTCGAAAGTCTTCAGAGAGAGGCGGGGTGGACTCGAAAGTCGTCGGTTACGAGAGAGAGAATGGCTTGGACTCGGAAGTCTTCAGAGAGAGAGGCGTGGTGGTCAGAGTGAGGGCGGGTGGACTCTAAAGTCGTCAGAGAGAGAATTCGGCAAGCCGAATTATTGCCCGGCTAATTTATAATTACCCAAATCCTAATATTCGGGCCCAAAAAGTGACTTGCGCTGCTGACTACTGGAAGTGTGCTACTAGAGACTTACCGCTCCCGATCGCTGTCGGCTGCTAAGTGATCTTCCTATGCCAGCGGCCCGCTTTATATAGGCCCTAACGCGGTCTAGTGTGCCCGCCGTTGTCGTCGCCAAGTGTGCCCCTTCTCTGCCGGTGTGACCATTTGCCGTCAGTGTGGCCGGATCTTGGCGCGCGAGCGCATTCGAATTCGAATGGCCCTGTTTTTTCTCTTTTGACTTCATTTATTTCTTTCTTTTTCCTTTCTTACATTTCTTCGCTTATGTCTAATTCTTCGGTTACATTTGGTTCTTCTTTCTTTTCATTTTATTTGTCTTCTTACATTGCTGCTTATCTGATCTTATTTCCTATGTGTTGTTCTTCATTTCATTTTCTGTTTTCTTACATTTCTGCTTATCTAATCTTATTTCCTATGTATTTTCTCCTTTTCTTCAGTTTGCATTTTCATATTTTTCCTTCATTTATTTCTGTTTTACTTCTTTTAATTTTTTTGTGCGCGCCGGCGTCAGACTCCCCCCTCCTTTGAGCAGTGACGAGCCACCGCCACATAATTACCCCGGTTCGAGGTAACCCGGTATACCACGCCTCCGTCCTCCATCAGCCACCGCTTCTGGTGCCCATACCGCTTTCCTCGCAGCTTCTCCTTGATTGCTCTCACCCCGGCTTTGGAGATTCTTGTTCCTCCGGGGACCGTCCAATCCCAGGCGTTTTTCTCGGTCGAGTGAATCTCCAACACATCCGCGTCTGGGGTCGATTGGCGTCTTCTTGGTGGCTGCGCCGTCGTTGGTAGGCGTCTGCCTGGCGTTGGGTTCTGCGTTGGTGAGCGGCTGTTTGTTGTCGGCGTCGGGGCGCGTCTGCTCGACCTCGGTGTTGGTACCGGCGTTGCTGGTCGTCTGCTTGGCGCCGGGGTTGGTGTTGGTGTGCGCCGGCACAACAGAACCAACGGTGGTAGGGTGTCGCTCTCCCACGACTCCTCGGTGTCGGAATTCTCCTTTGGCATCCCCGGGCCTGCCACCCCAGCGGAGACCCGCACCGGTCTGGCGGGTGCCGTCGCCACCGGTGGGGCTCCGCCGTGCCCTCCGATGCCTACTGGCCGTGGTGTATGGTCCTCCCTCCGCTTGCCCTGTGGGGGGTATGGTGCTCCGTCCGCCTCTGTCGCCGCTCTGACCACCTCCTTCCGCGGAGCCTCTTGCCTGCGGCCCATCTTGGCCGGTTCCTTCCGCCTTCTCCCTGCTCCAGGCGCCGCCGGTGCCTCGATCAGGCGGGCCTTTGTCACCGCTGCCGCTCCTGCCGCGTGCCGCTCCCTGAACTTCCTCGTGCTCTCCTCAAACTTCGCCATTGTCCCTGTAATGAAATCAATACTTTTGTTATTCTTAGTTTTTACCACGTGTTTTCTATTATGTACTTTAATTTCCCTACGCACAATGTTCTGTTCGAAAAATGATCTTAATGTGGCCGATTGGCGCTTCTCGTGAGAACGCCAGTTGAGTGTGGCCATACTCTCTCCCCCTGACGATGTATATCGTTCTGGCCCTGCGGGTATCGGTGTAGCGCACCCCACCCCTATGTGTATCGGAGTACCGTGCCCGGGTTCTTCCGCTATCGGTGGCATTTCGACATACTGTTTTATGTCCATGATATGCACCCGTCTCGTTTTCCCTGTCTGTCTATTCTTCGCTGTTACGATAACTGGAGATGTGAACCCTACTATCTTCCACCGCCCGTCATACTTTGATGCTAACTTGGCGTTGAACTTGTCTGCCGCGTTTGATAGTCGGTGTATTTTGCATAGCACCCATTCGCCCACCCTCGGCTTCCATTCTCTCTTCCTTAAATCGTATCGCGTTTTTTGGTGTTCCGCCGCTTCAAGCATATTTCCTATTGCCTCGTTTCTTTGCTCTTCCATCCGTTTCCACCGGTTTGCTATGGTTTCCTCCTGTAGGTAGCCCTATCGAACGTGGACCCAGGAAGCCGCAGATCCTTCCCCAGTACTAACTGTGCTGGGCTAAACTTTGTTGTCTCCGAGGTGCTACTATTAAATGCCAGTATTAACTCTGGTAGTTGATCATCCCACTTCGTTTGGTCACTTCCCGTCAGCTGTGCGATCATTGTCTTGACCGTCTGATTTGCCCGCTCTGTAGGGTTTTCCTGAGGCGTATACGATGCCGTAAACTGCTGTTCCACACCCTACCTCCCCATTGCCTGTTTCGTTTTTCTCCCCGTGAACTGTACCCCATTGTCCGATACCAAGATCTTCGGTACTCCGAACCTAGCAAGTATCCGCTCTCGAAACATCTTCAAAAACGTGTCCGCCGTTGCCTGCCGGATCGCTGCCAGTTCTACCCATCTTGAGTATTTGTCCATCATTACCAGTAGGGCCGAGTTACCATGCCATCTGCCACTTGTGTCAGCATCTTCCCGGCGGCCTTTTGTTGCGAAACTTTATATTTCTGGCAACTTTCGCATGACCGCACAAACTTCTTCGCGTCCCTGGTTAATCCTGGCCAAAAATACTTCGCTTGGATCCTCTTTATTGTTTTAAATGTTCCCAGGTGCTCCGCTTCGGCTGCACTGTGGTTTTCTGCCCCTTCCGGATTAGTTTCTGCAGTACCACAAGGCCATGCCTAAGAAGCTGTGGACTTCCTTTGTAGATTTCGGCGCTGGCAGTTCTCGAATCGCTGCCACCTTTTCTGGGTCTGTCCGAATGCCCTGATTGCTGACGACGTGGCCCAAATATTTTAGCTCCTCCTGGAAGAAGTGGCACTTATCCGGGTTTATCCTGAAGTTCGCTCCTTGCAGCCGTCTAAACACTTCGCGTAACCGCTGCAGGTGATCTTTCTTAGTCCGCCCTATCACGATGATATCGTCCAGGTATGCAAAGGCATGGGGTTCCATTTCAGGCCCGATGATTGTATCTAGTGCCCGCTGGATCGTCGCGGGTGCTGTAGTGAGCCCGAACGGCATTACCTTCCATTGAAACAGCCCTCTCCCCGATACCGTAAATGCTGTATATTGCTTGCTGTCTTGGTCCATCGGGACTTGCCAGTAGCCTGACTTAAGGTCTATTGTGCTTATATACTTTGCCTCACGCAGCTGGTCCAGGATAAAGTTCATTCTTGGCACCGGATATGAGTCCTTCTCCGTCTTGTCGTTTAGCAATCGATAATCGATGCACATCCGCCACTGTTCTTCTTCCTGACCAATACAACGGGTGCACTGTATGGGCTTCTTGATCTCTCTATAAGCCCTAGTGACAATAGTTCATCCACCTGTTCGTCGATAATGGCCTGTTGTTCCTTGGATAGTACCTCTGCTTAATCGGCTTATCGTCCGTTAGGTATATCTTGTGTGTCGCGGCGTTACTGACCCCCTGCATCCTCTCAAATACTTGCCTGTGCTCTCGCAGGAAATCCTCTATTCTTTCCGCCAGCGTGTCCTCCTGCTCCCTTGTCTCCGTCACCTTCATCGCCTCGTCGTTTCCCCGTCCCGTCTCCTTTATTTCCAATTCGAGGTTTCCGCATCTCAGCACACTCCGTGCCCTCGCCAGGAAGTCCATCCCCAACAGGATGCCGCCCGCTACTTCCGACATAATCATGAACGAAATTTCGATCCGGGCTCCTCCGAACCTGATCTCGGCGTGAAATTCTCCTATTGCCTGCTGCGTCATCCCGTTGGGGAGTGTTATTTCCGCCCGAACTCCGTTCCATTTTCCGTGTTCTCGGAGACCTTGGTACGAGTTCTTGCTGATCGCGCTTCGTGATGCTCCCGTATCTATGACCCCCTTCACTGTTCTATCTCCAAATCCGATCCTCGCCACAATTTGGAATCCGTCACACGTTAAATCGTCTCTCGGGTCTGGCCTTTGGTGTGTGGCCTGAGCTGCCAGTTGTAATTTCTCAGGCCTTACGCGTTTCCCGTCGGCGCCCTACAGCATTGTGAAGTCCTTACTCCGTTCTTCTTACAGACCCAATACAATAGCCTCCGGGTGTACAATTTTATTTTGCTTCTGCAATTCTTGTATACCTTGTCTAATTTCTCCCCTTCCGACAGCTTCGTAAACCGCATTAGCTTTCGTAATTCTGTCGCAAATTCCCTTACTGGTTCGTTCTCTCGTTGCCTCATCTGAGCGATCTTTTGTTCCAACTGTTCCTCGTACCTTGGTGGCAGGAAGTACTCCTGTAGCTCTTCTTTTAATTGCTCCGAGGATTTGATCTCGGTTGGTGTTGTGTTCCACCAATCCGCTGCGAGTCCCTCGAGGATAAATGGCATGGTCGGGATCAACTGGTCCATCTCCATCCCGTACCCCTTCGCCCACTGTTCTTTTTTCTCCAAGAACTCCAGTGGGTTTGTTACTCCTTGCTACTTAATCCCCCAACCTCGCACTCGGTCGATTATTTCCACGTCCACCTTCCTTCCTTGCTTCTTCTTCCTTGGGCTATCCATTTCCTCGGCTCTTGTTACTATGACCGCCGGTATTCTTGCCGGGCTTTTCTCCCTTTTATATTGCTTTGCCAAGGTTGCTAGCCTCTGCCTTATGGTCTCCGTGAGGTCCGTGTTCTTACAGAACGCCGCTAGTTCCCTCCTCAAGTCTTCTACTCTGAGAGGTCCGAACCTGTGTAGAGAGAAAGAGAAGAAAAGAGAAATAGATGGGGGGACTCGAAAGTCTTGCCCGTAGATATGGGGACGCGAAAGTCTGCCGAGATACGCGGTGGACTCGAAAGTCCTCGGCTACGAAAAAAAGAGAAGATGGTTGGGACTCAAAATGTATTATATTTTTAACGATTTTTTAATGCTGTTTTAAAGTGGAAGGTAGGTAGGTTCAAGTGGTGTGGCTTCATCCTAGAGCCTCCAATTAGAGCTGAGCTCCATTTTGGTCCACTCCTTCTGTAGTCTACTAGTAGTCAGTACCAACTTAAGTCAATAAGGAAGCCTAGGATTGGGGGCCGTGCTCGAAGAGGATTAGTGCCAAGCTAATTATGAAGAAAACAACCAAGGAAAATAAAAGTAACGTTGTATAATAATAAAATGTAACAATTAACAAAAACAAATACATGTGAGAGCCGTAGCACATATCAAAATTATATTTGCTCAGCTCTCATCTTGCTCTAAAATTTTGATTAAGGCTACTAGTCCCCAGAGCATTTTCTAAAATTTTTTGCTATAGCATTTGGAGTTTTCAATTTCTAGTTTTCAATTTCATTGCTACGGCTCTGCTACTGCTCTCGTCAAAGTGACAGCGCCTGCTATAGCATAGCAACACTTTTATGAATCTCGCTGCTATGGAGTAGTAAATTCTAACCCTGCTCTAAAGTCGTCAGAGTGTGGGCGGGTGGACTCTAAAGTCGTCAGAGTGAGGGCGGGTGGACTCTAAAGTCGTCGGAGAGAGAATTCGGCCAAATCCGAAGATTCGGGCCCAAAAAATGACTTTCGCTGCTGACTACTGGAAGAGTGCTACTAGAGACTTACCGCTCCCGATCGCTGTCGGCTGCTAAGTGATCTTCCTAGGCCAGCGGCCCGCTTTATATAGGCCCCAGCGCGGTCTAGTGTGCCCGCCGTTATCGTCGCCTAGTGTGCCGGATCTCGGCGCGCGAGCTTTTGAATTTGAATGGCCCTGTTCTTTTCTCTTTGACTTCATTTATTTCTTTCTTTTTTTCTTTCTTACATTTCTTAGCTTATGTCTAATTCTTCGGTTACATTTTATTCTTCTTTCTTTTCATTTCGTTTTCTTATATTTCTGCTTATTTACTCTTATTTCCTATGTATTTTTCTTCATTTCATTTTCTGTTTTCTTACATTTCTGCTTATTTACTCTTATTTCCTATGTATTTTTCTTCATTTCATTTCATCTATTTTCTTACATTTCTGTTTTTTTCTTACATTTCGTGCGCGCCCGCTTCACAAGACATGGGAATTATGTATGGAACAACACATCGTCCAAATAGCCGCCTCTACTTTTCTGGCAGAGCCTCATCCTTTTCTCGAAATTTTTAATCACTTTTCTGCACATTTGCGGCTCTATCTCGGCAATCGCGTCGCGTATGTTCCGTTTTAAGACCGCAATCGATTCGGGATGGGTAGCGTAGACTCTGCTCTTTACGTAGCCCCAAAGGAAAAAATCCAACGGCGTCAAATCGCAAGATCTTTTCTCTAAATTACACGACCAGGAAATTGAATTCGCAGTAAAGCGATGTTGTCACGAGTTGTGTGCCACATAGCGCCGTCCTGTTGAAAGTAGAGGTCAGCCGGGTCCATTTCAATCATTTCTGGCCACAAAAAATCGTTTATCATGGCTTGGTATCGTAGGGCGTTGACGGTGACAGTCGCTCCATGCTCATTTTCGTAGTAAAATTCCACGATTTTGTTAAGTCCTGCTTTTCGCGCGTTCGTTGCCGGCTAGGCAAAGTCTCTATCAAGGAGGGGAACGACCACAAATATATCACGCAGCAGACACAACAACAAAAAAAAACAAAACGGAATTTTAAACTTGGACAACGGCTAACATTTTTGCAACGGATTTTTGGAACCTCTGGATTGGACTACCTAGCTCATCCGTAGTCCTTGGAGTCCCTCCCAACCACGAGTGCATCCTCCGACACATCTCCCAAATTTCTATAGTGGATCGTATCTGCTCAAGTCATCACATCCCCCCCCACACGAATGTCTACTCTGACTTCATCTTTATCACTTCACTGTATTTTCATTTTCTTTCTTAAATTATAACACTTAGATATCCTACCCACGGTACCGAAGGACTTTATACATGGAACATTTATAAATAAATATATAAATAAATAATTGAATAAATATTAATTAATGCTTGTATGGCGAGTAATGTTTTCAATAAATTAACATGTATGGGAATAAATATGATTTAAACTACATTAAATGTTTTTGTGAGCTATATTGTATTATTTTACATTTCTTTTGGCTGGCAGTTGTATTTGTTCTTAAAATTAGATTTAGGAATAAAAACCTGTGGCCACCCAGGAAGGAGTGGCCAATTTTTCTCCTCGAAAAGTAGTCTTCTTCCTGGTGGCTGATCTTCCTCTTTTATCCCCAAATAGCGTTCCTGGTCCAGGATTATTCACTCCGGAATATATGGTAGAAACTCGTTTTTTTTTTTTTTATTATGTAATTTTTCTGCTAATCGAACCGCCTGCTGCCACGGATTTTCGCCCTTTACTTCTCCTTTGCTATTTTGCTAAGCCTCTCTTAATCCCAAAAACCACTCAAAATTTCTCGGGTTCAAACTTTGGTTCCTTTTGGGAGTCATCCGGTTTAGGGAACCAGTTCCGTATTGGACTCAGTTGCTCGACTCCCTGGACTCACGGGTCATCGATGACCGGTTATCGGACATACCGATCACCATCTGGCTTCTGGTAAACAACTTTGTGTAATTTTCTTTTTGTTTAATCCATTTTTTTAGAGTTCGCACATAACAAGCACACTACGGTTCCAACGCTTGTCTCGGAACAGGAGTGGAGGATGTGCGTCTGTGATGGGTTGTACTGCCCAACGTAGGCCATCGCCCACGTCCCTGAGATTCATGCCTGCTGAGTGTGCTTTGCTAGCCGGGCACTATTGTTTAAGGTCCTTTGCGTGGAACACTCCCAGAGAATTGCCGTCCAAGTTTTCCAAAGCGTACAACGAATTTCCCAACGCTTTGGTTACTCGGCATTTAGTGTACTTTCGGCAAAACTTGGAGTTTCGATTCTTGCTGAAGTCACTCAGTATAAAGTTCCTCTTGTAAATCTCTTGTCCCGGTGAGTATCGAATTTCTCGTGCTTTTAAATTGTAGGTCTTGGCAGCTTTCTCGTAGGCCTGATGTATTCTTTCCTTTATCTTCTCCCGATACAGCTGTTGTCGTTCAGATCTGGGCAATTGGGTTATCTCCGCTTCATTGAGAGCTTTCAGTTTGCGAGCAAGCGCGTAATCCTTCCCATGTGTGAACATATGCTGTCCAAACATGGCAAAGTATGGAGACGTTCCGGTGCTGTTATGTACAGATGACCTCAGTGACGCTTGTATATCGGCCAGGTGTTCATCCCATCGTGTGTGGTCGTCCTGAACGTTCACTCGAATTGCTGCTAGCACGGATTGATTCACTCTCTCCGAAGCGTTGGATTGTGGTGCGTATCTCCCCGTTTTCAAGTGCCTAATTCCGTATTCTTGCAGCATATTCTCAAATTCCTTGGAGATAAACTGTCTCCCGTTGTCCGTGTGTATGGTTTCTGGAACTCCGAATTGGGTGAATATATTTTCTTGCAGGAATCGAATCACCGCTGCTGATGTGGCTTTCGGCATCTCTTTCAGCCACACAAACTTGGTTAAATGGTCTAGTGCGATGAACAGCATTGTGTTTCCTCGGCGGGATCGCGGATATTTTCTTAGGAAATCCAGGTACAACTTTTGTATGGGTCGATCCGTCTGCACTTCCTTTCCCATCATTGGCCGTTTTATCTGCGTTGTGTGTTTGTTCTCCTTGCAGTTTTCACAGGCTGCCACGAATTCCCGGACTTGAACTACCATTTTGGGCCAATAATACATCTGTTGGAGTCTCGCTAAAGTCTTTCCCATTCCTCCGTGCATTGCCATATCGCCGTAGTGAGCCTGCTGGATTAGAGTTGTCGTCAGAGCTTCCGGAATCCATAGCTTCCATTCAAACTCGTCGCTTTCTTCTCTGTAAAAATGGGTCCTTTTGAAGAGAAGTCCTTCTTCCACACGTAAGTCCGGAAACTTATCTTTTCCCTGTTCTTCAATCAATTGGATTCTTTCCAGATATTCAGTACTCTCAAACTCCGTTGTCTCAAAATCGAAGAACTCCAATTCGGCGGCCTCGTTCGGTCGAGATAACATGTCGGCCACGATGTTGTCTTTCCCTTTCCGGTGCTCGATGTTAAAGTCAAATGCCTGCAATGCTAATGACCAACGCGCCAGTCTTCCGTTCAAATCTTTAAGTGTCATGAGCCATTGCAGGCTTGCATGATCGGTCACGATAGTAAACGGCATCAATTCCACATATGGACGGAATCTTTCCACTGCTTTTACGGCTGCGAGGCACTCTTTTTCTGTCACGCTGTAATTAAGTTGTGCTCCTCTTAGTTTCGCCGAATAGAAAGCTATTGGTCGGTCCGATCCCTCTATATCCTGTTGAAACAACACTGCCCCAATTCCTACGTGGCTGGCGTCACACTGGATCCAGAAGTGTTTCCCGAAGTCTGGATGAGCCAATACGGGCGCACAGGTCAGTGCTCTCCTTAGCTTTTCAAATGACTTAGTCGCTTCCTCCGTCCAAGTAAATTTGGTTTTATTTTTCAGGCAGTCGGTGAGCGGCGCACTGAGTCCGGAGAAATTCTGGATAAACCTGCGATACCATCCTGCGGTTCCTAAGAAGCTGCGTAGCTGTCGCGCATTTTTGGGCACTTCGATTTTCAAAATCGCTTCAACTTTCTTTGGGTCTGTTCGCAAGGCCCCGTCACCGATGATGTATCCTAAATATCGCAAGTATTTGAAACAAAATTTTGATTTGTGTAGGCCAATCGTCAAATTTGCTTTACTCAAACACTCGGCCACTTCTTTTAGCAAAATGCAGTGTTCATCGAAAGTTTTGGATATCATCAGCAAGTCATCCAAGTAAACGAAGACGTGGCTGCGGAGACGCTGTGGGATTACCCTATCCATTACTCTGCACAACCTTTGAGCCGAATTACACAGGCCGAATGGCATCCTTCGAAACTGATACAGTGGCCTTCCGGGTATCGTGAAAGCAGTTAAGGGACGACTTTTTTCATCGAGTTCGACTTGCCAGAAGGTGTGCTTCAGGTCGATGCTGCTGATGAAAATCGTCTCATCTACCCGGCTCAAGATCGACTCAATGTTCTGCAATGGGTAAGCATCCTTCACTGTAAGTGTATTTAATTTTCTCGCGTCTAAACACAGCCTATTCTTCCCAGGTTTCTGTACCAGTGTCGTTCGGTTATTCCAGGGACTCTCACTTAACACGATGACTCCTAGCCGCAGCATCTCATCGATTTCCGTGAACAGTAGTTGCTGTTTTGCCGGAGACACTGGAAATACTCTCTCCTTGACGGGTACGGCTCCTTCAACTAACTGGATCGAGTGCTCTTCCACTTTGGTTAGTCCTAATCCTTGACTCTCGTATGTCAGAAACTGTCCTTTTGCTTCTTCCAGCTGCTCCGCTTGTTTCGGGGTTAGAACATGTGCCTCTATCGGTTCTCCTTTGGCCATGACTTCGGCTTCCACCTGGTGTAAGGATTCTACACCCACTACCTCTGGTGCCAGTTGGAATTTCCTCCAGAAATCTATCCCAAGATACAATTTTTGCTTCAAGGAAGGACAAAGGAGTATCGGCAATCGATGTGTTATCCCAGTGTACGAGATGTTGGGTTGAATTTTTCCCACTACCCGATGCTGCGTACCTCCTGCTGATTTCATGATCGATTGTGCTTTCTCTAATCTCAGAGCTATCCTTTCCACTATTTCTAGGCAACCTTCCCCGAGCAAGCTGACCGAAGCCCCGGAATCCAAAAGACCCATGATCTCCAGGTCCTCTATCTTGACCTGGGCGAATGGTCTATTATCGCCTTCCACCGCAGCTCTGATGGCCGAACACACCATCCTTCTTTCCGCTTTCCGCTGCTGACCTCTCCTACGGGCTCTTGCGACTTTCGGAGAAATGTGCTGTTCTGAGCTATGTGTTCCCCATATACGGTTTCGGACCTCTCGGTAATTTGCTTCTCGTACTGCTATAGGTTCACGTTTCGACCATTTCAAGCTATGATTTGGTTTATTTATATTTAATAGAATCCTACTAATTTTATTTTCCTTACAGCTATTCTTATCCTTAGGCATGCAATTTGACGAGGATTTCATTTGTTCATTGCAAACGGATTGGAGCGTGGTTCCTCGTTCTTGACCACTCTCCTCCCACCGTTTCCCGTTTGGCATCGCGTGCATCTGGGAGTCCTCACACCTGGGAGTCCACACTTGAAGCAGAAAACCTTCAACACCTCCGATTCACACGCATTGAATGCATGTCCAACGGTTCCACAATTCCAGCAGGTAAGTGGCGGTCGTTCTCTGAGGTTCTCCCAGTGTCTCGTTAAGGCTTCCACTTCTTCCTGCTCCACAGGTTCACTTTCGTCTCCGACTTGTTCTGGACAAAGCTCATCTACCCTCGGACGATCCTTATACCCCCGATGAGCTTCGAAGTTGCTTGGCTTTCGGGCCCATCAAGTTGCCAGGATTCTTTCCGCCTCGTGGCATTCGTGTCGAAGTTGATCCAGGTTGGTAATATAGATCGGGTATATTATTTTCGAAATTTGATCCCTAATGTTCTTTATCACCTTTATTAGATCAAAATCGGAAAATGGCATCTCTAGTCGCGATCGGAGAGCGAGCATGGTCTGGATGTATACCTCGATGGTTTCTCCTGGCTTCTGCTTCCGTTCTCGTAGCTCGTACTCTCGCTCAAAATTGGATCGGTGACTCTGGAACTGCTGCTGTAGTGCATACCTCAGGTAAGGCCACTCTTGCTTCTCCGTCGATCTCACGTACATCCAGTACCATTCCTTGGCTTGTCCTTCCACTAATACGTGAAATTCCCTTAGGACTTCCTTCCACGGCACCTGATACGTTCGCTGGAGATGCTCGAGGCGGAAAATAAATTCGGACACTGGCATACTCCTTGGACTTCCATCGAAACTTACCCCCCACTTACGCAGCTGGCCTACATGAAACACGGAATCACCTGTTGCCCCGCTTGTTCGTCGCGGATCCTGTCCTGGATTGGCATTTTGCTGTGTCCCCCCGTTTCCACTAGGATATTCTGGCGGTGTCGGGTGAGACCCATTCCCTCTTTTTTGATCATGCTCCGTCGACCAGGCGGTTTGCCGAAACCCTTCTGAAGCGTGACGATTCACCTCCTGCTTTTCGGATAACGCCCCAGAGATTGGCGGCGGGAATCCCATTTGGTGGCGTAACCCCGGCACCATTGCCGGGGTCATACTGGCTGGTACCCTATTCCGAATGAACTCCAAACTTCTCCTCAGTTTTCTTCCGATTTGTATTCTATCCCTTTCACTATTTTGCATACCCTACCTCTTTTCTATTTATGTTTGATTAATTCTGCTTCCTTCAAAATTTTCTACTATGGGGGGGGATGAGACGTCGCTAATTTTACTACCCACTAACTTTTCTCTCCTTTCCTTCAGTTCCTAATCCGTTGTAAATATATTCATACTTTTTTCAAACTTTATTAATTTAATTTAATTCTCTTTTTTTTTCAGCCTACGCTTGCACTTGTTGGGCATCGATGTCACACCTTCTTGCCCGTGTACATGGACCACAACAATTTCAAACAAAGACAACAGACTTAGATAAGTTATTACAAATTTACTTTCCGACCGACAACATATTAAAAAGGATGATTGTTTATTTTCATTTCAGCTCTGTGCACCTTCTAGTCTGGCTTCGCATGATCCGTGTTTAATCGGTCATGGGTCCACTTCTAGCGGGCCATCACTTTGTTCCAACGGACCGTGTTCTGCAAAAAGGAATTTTCGGAATATTCCGCACTGTGGCTGCAATGAGTTTGACCTTCTTGGCCTGCCCATGGTCCAAACAGCGGGGTTCCGAGTTCTGCTCCTCCTGGCACATTATCCTGGTGTGTATTTATTTAATTTCTTACGTTACTTTTGAATTTTTAATTTTTTTTGGATTCCATTTCATTATTATTTTTTTTTTTATATTTTCGATTGGGCGCCATTTGTTAAGTCCTGCTTTTCGCGCGTTCGTTGCCGGCTAGGCAAAGTCTCTCTCAAGGAGGGGAACGACCACAAATATATCACGCAGCAGACACAACAACAAAAAAAACAAAACGGAATTTTAAACTTGGACAACGGCTAACATTTTTGCAACGGATTTTTGGAACCTCTGGATTGGACTACCTAGCTCATCCGTAGTCCTTGGAGTCCCTCCCAACCACGAGTGCATCCTCCGACACATCTCCCAAATTTCTATAGTGGATCGTATCTGCTCAAGTCATCACATCCCCCCCAACACGAATGTCTACTCTGACTTCATCTTTATCACTTCACTGTATTTTCATTTTCTTTCTTAAATTATAACACTTAGATATCCTACCCACGGTACCGAAGGACTTTATACATGGAACATTTATAAATAAATATATAAATAAATAATTGAATAAATATTAATTAATGCTTGTATGGCGAGTAATGTTTTCAATAAATTAACATGTATGGGAATAAATATGATTTAAACTACATTAAATGTTTTTGTGAGCTATATTGTATTATTTTACATTTCTTTTGGCTGGCAGTTGTATTTGTTCTTAAAATTAGATTTAGGAATAAAAACCTGTGGCCACCCAGGAAGGAGTGGCCAATTTTTCTCCTCGAAAAGTAGTCTTCTTCCTGGTGGCTGATCTTCCTCTTTTATCCCCAAATAGCGTTCCTGGTCCAGGATTATTCACTCCGGAATATATGGTAGAAACTCGTTTTTTTTTTTTTTTTATTATGTAATTTTTCTGCTAATCGAACCGCCTGCTGCCACGGATTTTCGCCCTTTACTTCTCCTTTGCTATTTTGCTAAGCCTCTCTTAATCCCAAAAACCACTCAAAATTTCTCGGGTTCAAACTTTGGTTCCTTTTGGGAGTCATCCGGTTTAAGGAACCAGTTCCGTATTGGACTCAGTTGCTCGACTCCCTGGACTCACGGGTCATCGATGACCGGTTATCGGACATACCGATCACCATCTGGCTTCTGGTAAACAACTTTGTGTAATTTTCTTTTTGTTTATTCCATTTTTTTAGAGTTCGCACATAACAATTGCTATTTTTTGTTTCACTGTGTATCGTTGCATGGTAAATTTCCCACGTTTTTAGATTACTTATGTCAAGTTTGCACAACTGTCCGACCAAGGGCTGTCCAAATACACCAATATCAAAACCTGTAACTCTTATTGGGACACCCTTTATTTTTATAAATGATTAATTAGATTCGTTTTTTTAAGGAAAAAGGTGAAGGATTGGAAAGGAGAGATCTGAGGTTTCCGTTAGGAAGGTGGGAACGGGCTGGGTTGAATGCTATGCACTCATTGAGTGTGTGATTCAACGTCCTTGAGTCATGATTGTAGAATAAACAGGGGTTTAATGTTGCCTGCAATAGTCTATACTGGTGGGTCAGCCTTGTATGGCCTAGACAAAGTCTAATGATCTTCGTTTGGTCAATTTCTGGCAATTTCCTTCTGTTTAGAAAAGTCGTTGATATTAATTTTGTTCATGTTTACAGTTTGATACCAGCTTGATGAGTGTTGAATTTGGTTTAGAGAATTGTTAGATAGTCTAGTTTTTATGTATCTGTTTATATCGGACTGGTTGAGATTTTTAGTGGTGAATAATGGTGCTATTGTTGCATATTTTGAGGAGTCATCTGCAAATTCGTTTCCTGTGATTCCCATATGGCTTGGAATCCACAGGATTTTTATTTTTGGATGGAGGTTAATAATTAACCGCCGAGTTAGTGTATGATAATATGAAGAGGTATCAATGTTTCTTATTGCGTTTAAAGGTGTAAACGCCGATGAGTATGTAGGGAGTACAGCCATTTTAAGAACGGTGTTCTCGGTGGTTATAGCATAAGCTGCTGTGTGGTTAGACAGGGATCCGTCTGTATAAATAAATGTATAGTTTTCCAATTTTGCTTTCATGTCTATAAATTCTTTTGTGAATATTACCCTATTTGTTTCATCTTTGTTGTATCTGTTTAAACTTGTGTCTATAGCTTCAGATCGTAGGTGCCACGGTGGCTTTGATTTAGGTATAGGTTTAATTGGGCTGACAGGCAGATCAAGGTTAGTACACGCGATTATGCAATTGTATATTGCTGAGTTCCTATATTTTCTAATTTTGTTTTTTAGTATTTTACCAATTTCAGCGGAGTGTCAGATGTTTGTGTTATGGTTTTTGATAGTTTAGCTTGCAGGAGCTGTATTCTGGTTTCTAAAGGGGTGACGTTGGACTCCATGTAGATGTTGAAAGTAGGAGTTGAGCAGAATGCTTCTAGTGCAGCTCGGAGAGTGTTATTAAATATTGATTTGATCGGTTTTAATACTGTTTTCGGTGCTAGCCCATACAGTGAAAAACCGAAATCAATTTTTGAAAGTATTATGCTCTTCACGATTTGGATAAGTGTTGAGGGCTGACAATTGTACTTTTCACTAGCTAAGAATTTGACTATATTTGACGATTTTGTCAAGGATTTTTTAAGATCTCAATGTGTGGTTTCGATCTATATTTTGAGTTGAAAGACAGTCCTAATATTTTTATTTCCTGCACTGAATCAATTATATGTGATTGTGTCGATACTTGGCATATGCAGTTGTGTTTCCAGCAGATATGCGTATGTTTGCATTTTGAGATCGAAAGTGATGCTCCTGATCTATCGCACCAGTTGTTAATATCTTCGACGAGGCGATTTATATTAATTTGCTTGTTCTTTTCTTTTTTTAAGTCTACGATAATGTTGTAGTCGTCTGCATACGCGATAAAATTAAGATCTTTGTGCATGCTAATGATGTCAGAGAGGCTATTGAATGCAATGATGAAAAGTATTACTTACAGCAGCGACCCCTGGGGGATCCCGTTGTGGAGTGGGTGTATTAGTGATTGGCTGTGGTTTACTTGGACTCTGATTTTACGATTTGTCATAAACTGTGTGACATACTTTTTATACCATGTACCAAAGGTACACAGGTATTATAGTTTTGTGCGAGTGCGATTTTCTGTAACAGGCAGAAGGAGGCGTGGCAGACTCCCAAAAGTTACCTAAATATTGGTCAGGACCACTAAAGGAGTCGATATAGCCATGCCCGTCTGTCCGTCCGTCTGTCTGTCTGTCTGTCTGTCTGTCTGTATGAACGCCTAGATCTCAGAGACTATAAGAGCTAGAGACACCAAACTTTGGATTTAGACTTCTTATATCTGCACGCAGATCAAGTTTGTTTTAAATTTTTGCTGCTCCCCTTTTTGGAGGGGCTATTTGACAAAAACGTATAGCTCCTAAATTTATAAAGTTATGTAAACCATATTGAAAAGCTTAATGTATTTTATCAAAATACATAGATTGTCCAAATTTCATTGCGATCGTGCCATAAATAACGGAAATATAGGCTTTTTTCTATACACACATTACGTGTACAAGAGGCAGCCCAGGCAGAGGGCTCCAAATAAATCAAAACGTTCATTAAACTTTTACTTATGTTCACATTACTATGAAAATAAGATTACTCATTTTGAATTGGTTGGTGGTGCAGCTGGCTAAGCTGAAGTCTTTTTCAAATGTTAGTTGTCACGGGTTCGAATCCCGTCAGCGACGAGAGAAAAGTTTTTTTTTATTTTTAGCAAATTTTTTTTTTTTTTTTTATTGTTTCCAGTAAATCAAAATAATAATAAAAAAATGCAAGCAAAGAACTATACTTAATGTTTTGAAAAAATTCCTTATGCCTGGGGTTGATTCGAACCCAGGCCAATTGCTTACAAAAATGTATGTGTAGTTTTACCCACTGAGCTATCGACTTTGCTCTTGAATGGGAAGACATTTGCATTATATGTAAATTTGTCTCAGTTTTTTATTCTTATTATCTTTCTTTTATACAATTTTGGGACGCGCCTTGTAATGGTACATGGTATTCTACTGTCGGGACACCCGACTGTATGTCCATCTTGTTTAATCTAGTCCCACACCCCCATTGGGATAGTTGGTTTATTATAGTGTGAAGTCCAACTTTTTCGAATGCTTTTTCGAAATCTAGGGATATTATTGATGCATGCTTTTTGTCTACATAGAGTAGACAGTCTGTCACAGATTTCCCTCTTTTAAACCTTACTTGACGACTGTTGAGAAGTTTGTTCGATGTAACAAACCACCAAAGTCGTTTGGAAATTATTTTATCTAGTGTTTTTGAAATACATGGGTTTAGTGAATTTGGTCTGTATGATTCTATTTCCGTTTTGTCTTTGCCTGTTTTGTAGATTGGTGCTATGGTACTAACTTTAAAAGCTTGCGGTATGAAGGAATTGAGAATTGAGTTGAAGAAGTTAATTATCCTGTGTTTTACTGATTTTGCTATGTGCTGTAACATGGTATAGTTAATTTTATCTTTTCCTGGGGTATTCCCCTTTAGACTGTTTAACGCAGCATTAAATTCAAGATACGTTATATCTTGTTCCATAAACTCAGCTGTTTTTTTTGGCGGTGAGTCGGTGTCCAAACTGCATGTGTTGTGCTTGGCATCTATAAACGCTTGGGAGAAGTTTTGGTCCTCAGACTTTGATGACCAGTGCATGGAAAAGGCTTTAGCTATACCCTTCAGTACCGTTCAGACCTGATTCATAGAGGAATCATGTAGGACTGAACCTGATTCACTCGTGAATTCATGCTGAATCTTCATACAACAATTTTGAAAAAGAAGCTCCGGGGGTGAATTCAAACTAACCGGTGAATCATATCGGAATTCGACCTGAATCAGGGCATGAATTCATCGTGGTTTTCGAAGTAGATTTCCTCCTGAATCAAACGTGAATCAGGGCATGAATTCATCGTAATTTTCGAAGTAGATTTCCTCCTGAATCAAACGTGAATTTATAAGCGGAATCTGTGCGGAATCAGCTAGGAATTCAGTTAAGAATCCCAGAGGAATCACAAAAGAAAACCTATAGAAAATCCTTGGAATCCCAGATTAATTTGTTCATTTTTTTATTTAAATTGTATACTTTTATTAATATAAAATTAAAATTAAAATTAATGTAAAGTACGTTTCAAGGGCTTCCTCCGCCGAATGCAGATCCTTCCGGGAATTTACATATGTTATCTGTAAATTTAATGTTAGAATCAAATTAAAAATTCCAGTTTGCGTATATGTAAATATGTACAAAGATACATATGTACCAGTTTTAACTGAAAAGAAACTCCGCATACCTAAAGAGTTTAGCATTTAAACAGTCTAAGATGAAGTCATATCCATGCTTAAGATCTATTCTGCGAAGGAATTTATTAATTGAGTAAAAATAACTTGACTTACCTTATAATATTTAAATTTATACGCAACTTTAACTACACAACACGCGAACACGTGTGATCACAACAGAAGAAGAAAATGAAAAGAGAATTAGGAGAAACGAAACAAATCCGAATGACTTCGAAAACAACAAAAAATATGCCGAAATTGCCGAATGCAGTTCGAATTTTGTTTGCCTACTTCTTTTCGGACTTCATTCCACGAAGCCCATACAATTTGTTTTTGTTTTTCGGACAGGCTGCGAGGAAAAGGCCGTGAAAGGAATTCTGGTACTGAAGGGTATGTCTTTTGAGTTTGTGACTGTTGTGTTTGTATTGTATTCTTGGATACAATGGATGTAGGTTGATTTGTGAATCCGGCAAAATTGCCTGATGTTGTTCCAAACTACTTCAGTCTTGGATTGGCTTGAAATGGAGGAAGTCAATACATGTAAGCCTTATTTTTTACTGAGTCGAATTTCTCTTCTGAATTGCGCGTTGGCTTTTTTAAAATCTATTAGGTTTTCTGAGTTCATGTTCCTATTAAACAATCGCCAGGCTCGTTTTTTTTTAAGCTTTAAGTTTTCTAATTTTTTGTTCCACCATGGAACATTGTGTTGCGTTTTTGTTGGTTGGGATTGGGGGATGCTACTGTAAGCGCTATTTAGTATAATTTTATTTATGTTACTGTGTTCTACGTTTGTGTTGGTTGACCGGCCAATTGGCGGTCAGCAGAGGGGCCCGCTGAGCCACGATCGCGCCAGAGGGCACATAGCGCCGCCATCGGCAGAGCCCAGGAATGCGAAACGGAATTCGCAGCGGCCACCTGCATGATGCAGAAGAAGCGAGGGGGAAGACCCCAAATATGCAAGATTGCGGTAGCGCAGCCGCCGCAGGGACAATGAAAACTGGGTCGCGACCAAGTTTAAATTAGATACGCAAATCACTCGCGGTAGAACCAGCCAACGACCATGTTTAGTTTTGTGCCAGTGAACAAATATCAGCGATTTTGACGACCCAGGAACCAATTTGACAAGGACACGAGGACACAACAAGGACAACAAGGACCCTCGAACACGACAAGGAAACCAAAGCTATTGGACACTCGACCAATTCATCACCGACTACGGGTGAGCGGGGCGCAGCAGCCCAAATCGAGAAAAAACACCTTTTGTCAGGGTGTGTGTGTGCTAGGCAATTACAAAGAAGGCAGGGAAAATAGAAATACCCAAATTGGACAAAAACAAGAAAGGAAGCTAACTTCGGCTCACCGAAGTTTGTATACCCTAGCAGACTTTAAACAAACAATTAAAAACGAAATTCTGAAATAATAATTTGTTGCCAAATCTCAAATTTGATGGCAATGGTTTGAAACACGGCTAAGCTATGGTTTTTTTATTTTCCTGATTGTTCCTATGAAAGCTATAGGGTATAGTCAGCCGATTTTCATGAAATTAAAATCGAAATTCAGGAATACTAAAATATGGGTAACTATCAAATTTGGTGAAAATATGTTGAAAACTGACAAAGTTATGAATTTTTCTTTTATTTTCCTGATTGTTCCTATGGAAGCTATAGGATATAGTCAGCCGATTTTCATGAAATTAAAATCAAAATTTAGGAATAATAAAATATGGCTAAATATCAAATTTGGTGAAAATATGTTGAAAACTGACAAAGTTATGAATTTTTCTTTTATTTTCCTGATTGTTCCTATGGAAGCTATAGGATATAGTCAGCCGATTTTCATGAAATTAAAACCGAAATTCGGAAATAATACTAAATGGGCAAATATCAAATTTGGTGAAAATTGGTTGAAAACTGACAAAGTTATAATTTTCCTGATTGTTCCTATGGAAGCTATAGGATATAGTCAGCCGATTTTCATTAAATTAAAACCGAAATTCGGAAATAATACTAAATGGGCAAATATCAAATTTGGTGAAAATTGGTTGAAAACTGACAAAGTTATAATTGTTTTTTGAAAATTTTTCGGATCGTTCCTCTGGCAGCTTATGATATAGTGGTCCGATCCGGCCCGTTCCGACATATGTACGAGTGAGAGTATATAGAAGCCTAACTGCAAAGTTCCATTCAGATAGCTTTAAAACTGAGGGACTAGTTTGCGTAGAAACGGACAGACGGACAGACGGACATGGCTAGATCGACTCGGCTGTTGATCCTGATCAAGAATATATATACTTTATAGGGTCGGAGATGCTTCCTTCACTGCGTTGCAAACTTCTGACTGAAACTAATATACCCTGCTAGGGTATAAAAACGGTGACAAACATGAAATAAAACTAAGCTAAGCATATTAAATGGCACCGATCGCATTATTTCCCTTAACCTTCTTAGCCAACCACGACCCACTGTGCCCCTCCTTCCCACCTCGACCGCCGCGCAGTGTGAGATTTTGCCAATCTAGGGCGCCTTAATTCAATAACTTTCGTATTTTTTGAGATATCAACAAATTTGAAATGAACATTCTACAAAGCCCAAAGAATTGGATAAATATAAGAAAAAATGCGTGGCATTTTCGTGAGCGCCAAAATTAAAAAAATTCATTTCAAGACATAAAAATTAAAAAAAAATTTGTTACAAATTTTTTCGAGAATTTAAAACAATTTCATATTTTCTGTTGTAATTTTTATACCCTTGCAGGGTATATTAGTTTCAGTCAAAAGTTTGCAACGCAGTGAAGGAGGCATCTCCGACCCTATAAAGTATATATATACTTTATCAGGATCAACAGCCGAGTCGATCTAGCCATGTCCGTCTGTCCGTCTGTCCGTTTCTCCGCAAACTAGTCCCTCAGTTTTAAAGCTATCTGAATGAAACTTTGCAGTTAGGCTTGTATATACTTTCACTCGTACATATGTCGGAACGGGCCGGATCGGACGACTATATCATATAGCTGCCATAGGAACAATCGGAAAAATCTACGAAAAAAAATTATAACTTTGTCAGTTTCCAACCAATTTTCACCAAATTTAATATTTGCCCATTTAGTATTATTTCCGAATTTCAATTTTAATTTCATGAAAATCGGCTGACTTTATCCTATAGTTTCCATAGGAACAATCAGGAAAATAAAAGAAAAAACCATAACTTTGTCAGTTTTCAACATATTTTCACCAAATTTGATATTTGGTCATTTAATATTATTTCCGAATTTCGATTTTAATTTCATGAAAATCTGACAACTATATCCTATAGCTTTCATAGGAACAATCAGGAAAATAAAAAACCATAGCTTATTGAGATTTGGCAACTAATTATTATTTCAGAATTTCGGTTTGAATTTTTTGTTTAAATTCTGCAAGGGTATACAAACTTCGGTGAGCCGAAGATAGCTTCCTTTCTTGTTAACATTAGAAAAGTATTCCCTTTTATAATTTGGAGACAATTTTTTGTGTGAAATTTGTTTTTATGGATATAGGCTCATGTTTTTAGCTATAACTTCAAGATTATAAGTCAAACCATTAAAAACTAGGGCTTATATTGAACATAATTGACTGAGAAAGAAATAAAAACTTACGTTTAAATTTTTATCATTTTGTTTTTAAATAAAGAAATCAAGCTTATTTGATTCGAGTTTGTTTCAGAGCTATTGTCACCGTATTGAACTTAAGACAATAGTTGGGCCATTTTCTGAAAGCTCTTAGTGCCTAATTTACGGTGGTGTTAAAAAATTTTAAAGTACTATATCATATGATTCTTAGCACCTCCATAAGATCACCATTTGTATGTACACGCGAAGTTTTCATTATAAACATGCATTATTTATAAATTTCTGGCTTTATCTATCCCAAATCTTAAAAATTTGTTTGGAAATTCAAAACATAGTTGGAAATATGTTATTGCAATATAAAATTACCAAATGTCATGGCCAAACGCCATTACTGGCGGTTCTACACGTGAATTTCGCTTACGGTCTTGCTCAAACCTCTAAAAATTCAGCGCGGGTTATTTCACATATATTTTTAAATTTAAGGTATTTGTGCAAAATATAAGCAAGATTTTATTTTTGCATCTGATTCTATATGAATTGCTGCAAATGGTGTATGTTCTGGTGTAATAGAATGGGATAGAATTATATAAGTTTTTTTCCAGCAAAAATAGGAAACATGATAAAAACCCCTTACTTTTTGGTTTTTTTTTTCAAAAAAGAGAAACAAAATTTTAAATTTGGAAAGAAATATATTTGTTACTGAAAATAGATAAAGAATCGATCAATTAATATAATAAAAATAATTTTTGGCTGCACCCACTGATTACGCGATGCAATTGAAAAGACTAAACTTTGTCAACTGATGCTCGCTGCCCAATAGAAATTTGCAGGCATTTCAAACGTTCCACTTTAAAAATCGTTATCTTCAAAGAAAACATTTTTAATTTGGTTTGGATTGTGATTTCCTCATAGTTGAACATTTCTAAAAGGGCAGCTTAAAGCGCATCGACGCCAAAAATAATTTTTTTTTTAAATAAAGGCGCTCTAGATTGGCAAAATCGTACACTGTGCGCTGTTGGGTTCCATTTTAGACAATAAGAAAACCATCGCGTCGCCGCTGCTCCCGACGTCGGCAGAACATACATTCGCTGCACGTCCAGACAGCGAAGTATACATACATATATTTACGTACATATTTGACATTCGCATATCTACCCTGGAGTACCGCTTGTCATCAATAGCCCTCTGTCATCAACAATTCATCAACGTGCCGACTGCGACGTCGGCAGAATCGACGCTCTCAGTCGACAATCATGTCAAAGCCGACTCTCTCGCGCTCTCATTTCCTCTCCGTTGATGAATTGTTGATGAAAATGTTGACATGCACTCTCGCTCTCTCAGTAATATAAGCGGGGTGGGTTTTTTAGTTGCGGTTTAACTTCTGAATAAGTTAGGAGTAATACATCTTAGATGGCAAAAGTGAAAGCTAAATTGTTTAAAAATTCCTTTTATAGTTTGAAAGTTTGTAACAATTAGTGTTAGTGTTAGTGCAATTAATAGGAAAACAGTGGAATTATATTAGAAACAGTGGGACTATACAGAAATCAACATGTCATTAACATTTGACCAACATTTCATCAACAGCCGAAGGGGTGTTGTTGATGAATTGTTGATGAATTCATCAACCTTTCATCATCTTTTCATCAACAATTGTTGTTGATGACAGCTTAGGACATGCCCATGTTAAATTCATCAACAATTTTTGTGGCAATTCATCGATGATTCATCAACAACACCCCTTCGGCTGTTGATGAATTGTTGATGAATTGTTGATGAATGGTACTGCAGGGATTCTAGTGAAATACCCGAAAATGTGTATACGCACACACGCACACATACATTCACAACCACGCAGTTTCAATGTGCCGACATAAATATATGTCAAAATATGCGTATGTAAAATATGTATGTGCCCTGCAGTACCATTCATCAACAATTCATCAACAGCAAAAGGGGTGTTGTTGATGAATCATCGATTAATTGCCAGACAAATTGTTGATGAATTTAACATGGGCATGTCCTAGGCTGTCATCAGCTGGGTGTACATGGCAACGAAGTCCGACCTGGCCGAATACGCGGAAGAATTCGGGTTAGACCAAACAGGCAGATTGGAAGACCTAAGGAAAGAGCTGTCAGCGTTCTGTAAAAAGACGGATCACACGGAAAGCATAAGGCAGAGGCTGGCAACCTTGGCGGAGAGGTACAAAAGAGAAAAAAGCCCCGCAAGAACACCGGCGATCGTGGTAACAGGAACCAGCGAGATGGATAGCCCGAGAAAGGAGAATCAAGGAAGAAAGGTGGAGACGGGGATCATTGACCGGGTGCGAGGATGGGGGATTAGGTACCAAGGGACAACAAACCCACTAGAGTTCTTGGAAAAGATAGAACAATGGGCAAAGGGGTACGGAATGGCAATGGACAAGTTGATCCAGACCATGCCATTCTTTCTGGAGGGACTCGCAGCAGATTGGTGGAACACAACACCAACCGAGATCACATCCTGGGGACAACTAAAGGAGGAATTACTAGAGTACTTCCTGCCACCAAGGTACGAGGAACAGTTGAAACAACAGATCTCACAATTGAGACAACGAGAGAACGAACGAGTGAGGGAGTATGCCACTGAATTGCGGAAGTTAATGAGGTTCACGAAGCTTTCAGAAAGCGAGAAATTTGACAGGGTGTACAAAAATTGCAGGAGCAAAATAAAATTGTACACCTGAAGGAACGGATTTAACACATTGACGGAATTTCTGAAACTGGTGGAAGAGGTAGAGGATATTGAGGCAACAGAGGGCACAACGCAGCCAGCACCTCAGCATCAGAAAAGACAGGAGATGTGCTTTAGATGCGGGGGCACGGGGCACGCGGCACGCTCATGTGGGAATCCACCGAGACCGTTGTTGGGTCTGTGGGAAAAACGGCGTAAGGACTACACAATGCTGTAGGACGCCGACGGGAAACGCGTAAGGCCTGAGCAATTAAAACTTGCAGCTCAGGCCACACAGCGAATGCCAGACCCAAGAGACGATTTAACGTGCGACGGAGTACAGATATTGGCACGGATCGGACTTGGCGATAGAACAGTACAAGGAGTCATAGATACGGAAGCATCACGAAGCGCGATCAGCAAAATCTCGTATCAGGATCTCCGAGAACACGGGAAATGGAACGGAGTTCCAGCGAAAATAACGCTAGCCAACGGGATGAAGCAGCGGGCAATAGGGGAATTTCACGTCGTGATCAGGTTCGGAGCCCGGATGGAAATTTCGTTCATGATCATGGCGGAAGTAGGTGGCGGCATCCTGTTGGGAATGGATTTCCTGGCGAGGGCACGGAGCGTGCTAAGGTGTGGAAACCTGGAGTTGGACATAAAGGAGGCGGAAAGGGGAAACGACGAGGCGATGGAGGCGACAGAGACACCGGAACAGGAGGACACGCTGGAGGAGAAAATAGAGGACTTCCTACGGGAGCAGAGGCAAGTATTTGAGAGGATGCAGGGGGTCAGTAACGCCGCGACAAACAAAATATACCTAACGGACGATAAACCGATTAAACAAAGGTACTATCCGAGAAACCCAAAGCAGCAGGCAGTTATTGACTAGCAGCTAGATGAATTACTGTCGCTGGGGCTGATAGAAAGGTCAAGGAGCCCTTATAGTGCACCCGTGGTACTGGTCAGGAAAAAGAACAACGATTGGCGGATGTGCATAGATTACCGGTTACTAAACGAGAAGACCGAGAAGGACGCATATCCGGTGCCACGTATGAACTTTATCCTGGACCAACTGCGGGAAGCAAAGTACATAAGCACAATAGACCTTAAGTCGGGCTACTGGCAAATCCCGATGGACCAGGACAGCAAACAATATACAGCGTTTACGGTACCAGGGCGAGGTCTGTTTCAGTGGAAAGTGATGCCGTTTGGGCTCACTACAGCACCCGCAACGTTCCAGCGAGCATTGGACACAATCATTGGGCCAGAAATGGAGCCCCATGCCTTTGCATACCTGGACGACATCATCGTAATAGGGCGGACTAAGGAGGAACACCTCCAGTGGTTACAAGAAGTGTTTAAGCGGCTGCAAAGGGCCAATCTCAGGATTAACCCGGATAAGTGCCACTTCTTCCAGGAGGAGCTGAAATACTTGGGGCACGTGGTCAGCAATCAGGGTATTCGCACGGACCCGGAAAAGGTGGCAGCAATCCAGGAGCTACCAGCACCAAAAACTACGAAGGAGGTCCACAGCTTCTTGGGGATGGCCTCGTGGTATCGAAGATTCGTGCCGAACTTCACGGAGCAAGCAGGGCCGCTGCAGGAACTAATCTGGAAAGGTCAGAAGTTCGAGTGGACTGGTAGATACCAGCAAGCGTTCGACGGGTTGAAGGAGAGTTTAACACAAGCACCAGTCTTGGCATGTCCGGATTTTGCAAAACGGTTCAAGCTTCAAACAGATGCGAGCGACTTCGGGTTGGGAGCGGTCCTGACACAGGAGGCAGAAGACGGGGAGCACGTAATATCCTTCGCGAGCCGGAGATTGAGTAAGACGGAGCAGAAATACAGCGCGACGGAGAAGGAGTGCCTGGCCATTTACTGGGGGGTAGATAAGTACAAGATGCACCTCGAAGGATATCCGTTTACGGTAGTAACAGATCATATGGCACTGAAGTGGTTAAATTCGATCAAGAGCCCGGCAGGTACAGTCGCCAGGTGGGCACTGGGGTTGCAGCCTTACCAATTCGATATACAATACCGGAAAGGGAAACTCAATATGGTGGCGGATGTACTGTCGAGGTTGCCGCGGGTGGAAATCAAGGGAGTGAGACACCAGGACGATTGGATACGACAGAAGATGGAGGAACTACGAAAAGAGCCACAAGCGGAGGAATACCAGATATCGGAAAGGCGGTTGTACAGACAGGGGGAGCAAACGAGAGACCAACAATGATGGAAGCTGTGCGCAACAGCAGACGAGATTCCGCTGATCTTGCAGGAAAACCACAGCGCAGCCGAGGCGGGGCACCTGGGAGTATTTAAAACAATAAAGCCAATAAAGTCAAGGTATTTTTGGCCAGGATTGACCAGGGACGGTGGAAGCGGATGGAGGAACAACGAGGGGAAGCGATCGGAAATATGAAATATGATCGGACACGGCGGAGCAGCAAAAGCAGATTTAAGGAAAAGAGAGTGGAAGCCGAGGGTGGGCGAATGGGTGCTGTGCAGAACGCACTCGCTGTCCAGCGCCGTTGATAAATTCAACGTCAAGCTGGCGCCAAAGTTTGACGGCCCGTGAAAGATAAGAGAGTTCGTATCCCCGGTGATCGTAATAGTGAAGAACAGACGGACGGGAAAAATAAAACGGGCGCACATCGGGGACATAAAGCATTATGTGGAAACAGCACAAATATCGGAAGATCCCAAAAACGATATATCGATAGGCACAGGGTTGGGTCCCAATATATCGCCACGGGTAGGACTGGTGGTCACACTGAAACGGGCTTCTAACAATAAACGCCACCTGGCCACACATAGCTCACTTTTCAAGCGTAGTGTAGCGTAAGTGGAAGAACGTGCCAGCGCCCTATAATAATAAAGTTCATGGTCTCGTTACAGGAATAATGAACCAAGCAAGCGCGAAGCAGTTCAGGGCGAGGCAAGCGGCGGTGACAGCGGCAGTAACCCGGCCAAGCTCATCGAGGCACCGGCAGCACCAGGGACGGCAAGAAGAAGGACGGAGCCGGCCAGGATGGGGCGGAAGCAGGAGGCCAGGAGGGAGGAGATGGTGCGAGCGGCACCAGCGGCAGGCGGGGAAGCGTACCCAGGAGCGGGCAAGCGGCGGGTGGCACACACACCACGGGCAGGAAGCATCGGAGGGCACGGCAGGGCCCCACCGGTGGCGACGGCACCCGCCAAACCAGTGCGGCGCTAGTCCGGCGCCCGCCAACACCCACACCGAACCGGAGCCTGACACCAACGCCACGGGAGCAGCACACGCCAACACCAACACCAGCACCAACACCAGCACCACCGGTCCGACGTCCGCCGACCCCAGACGCGGACATATTGGAGCTCCACCCGGTGGAGAAGAACGCATGGGGATGGACTATGCCCGAGGGAGCGACGATCTCCGCGGCCGTGATAGCGACCATAAAGAGGAAGCTGGAGTACAAGAGGTTCGACCAGCAGAAGCGTTGGCTGGTGGAGGATGAAGGTGTGGTCTAGAAGGTGACCTCCAATAGGGGGAATTATGTGGCGGTGATGCGCCACTTTGCAAAGGAGGGGGGGTGTAACGCGTGCCGCGCACAAAAAAGGAATAAAATGTAAATAAATGAATAAAATATAAAGAATAGAAATAAAATGTAAATAAAGGAAGAAATGTAAATAAGTAAATGTAAATAAAGGCAAATAAATGGAAATAAATGGAAAAAGAAACATATATATAGGAAATATAAATAAATGAAATACAATGTAAACACAATTAAACAATTTTAATTCGAATGCGCGGGCGCGCCAACCAACGGCCACACTGACGGCAAAGGGTCACACCGGCAGGGAAGGGGCACACTAGGCGGCGATAACGGCGGGCACACTAGGCCACGCTAGGGCTATATAAAGCGGGCCGCTGGCCTAGGAAGGGCACTTAGCAGCCGACAGCGATCGGAAGCGGTAAGCCTCTTGCAGCACACTTCCAGTAGTCAGCAGCCAAAGTCATTTTTCTGGGCGACCCGAATCTTTCGATTTGGGTTGCAATAAATCGTCGATAGACTTTCGAGTCGCGGCGACTAATTCGGCTTGCCGAATTACCTCTCTCTCTGAAGACTTTAGAGTCCGCCCCCCCTCTCTCGCTGAAGACTTTAGAGTCCACAACATTCTCTCTCTCTCTGAAGACTTTAGAGTCCGCCCTCCCTCTCTCGTTGAAGACTTTAGAGTCCACAACATTCTCTCTCTCTCTGAAGACTTTAGAGTCCACAACATTCTCTCTCGCTCGCTACCGAAGACTTTAGGGTCCACCGCGTTCTGTCACTGAAGACTTTAGAGTCCAGAACATTCTTTCTCGATCGCTACTGAAGACTTTAGAGTCCACCGCGCCTCTCTCCCTGAAGACTTCAGAGTCCACCCCGTTCTCTTACCGAAGACTTTAGAGTCCAAACCGTTCTCCTATTAAAGACTTTAGAGTCCAATCCATTCTCTTACAGAAGTCTTTAGAGTCCACCCCGTTCTCTTACCGAAGACTTTAGAGTCCAAACCGTTCTCCTATTAAAGACTTTAGAGTCCAAACCATTCTCTTACTGAAGACTTTAGAGTCTACACCATTCTCTCTGGGTTTCTTCTTTCTCATCCTCTCTACAGGTTCCTGGGTTCCTTGGCTCTGTCCCGGATTGGCACCTCCGCCCCTGCCGACGACTGGCAGATCCCGAGCCAGCCAACCGAGCTAGCTTACCACGACGCGAGAAGTCCGGACAGCCGACGCCGCCGAGTTCCAGAGCAGTACTCCACTCTGTACCCGAAGTTTTGAATAAAGAACCCACTTTGCTTCAAATTCACCGAATTCTCCGCAGCTTTCTCACTGGGAAACGGGCTTCTTCTCTTTTCAGCTACCACTCGGACTCAGTGGCGGACCCTGGCCGTCCCTGAGCTATCTGGGAAACTGTGGCGGCAGACCGTCACAATGTTCATCACCGTGAAAAATCAAATTTAACTTGCTACAAGTGCGGAGAATTGGGTCATATATCTACCCAATGTACAAAGAAGGAAGCTGATAAGAACAAGGTATTCAACCGGGAAAAGCGAGTGGAACAGTGCAGCATTGCAGTACCAAAGGGATGCCTGAACCTAGAGGCCAAATTTTTAAAATCACCTTCGATTCGGGATCGGAATGCTCGTTCATAAAAGAAAAGCAAAGTATCAAATTTCTGGTAAAAGATTCAATAATACTGTTATGTTAAAAGGTATCGGCAGCAATGGAATATGTAGTACTGTACAAATATTAAGCAATGTAAAAATTTACGATTATTGTATTGAAATTGCTGAACGCAAAATTTTAGTTCATGTAATAGGCGATGATGATATGCAAAACGACATTGTAATTGGCCGTGAGATACAAAATCAGGGTCTTGACATTGTCATTTCATCAAACCAATTTAAAATCTCAAATACCAAAGTAGTTAATTTATGTACCTGCAATGAGCCAGCCGATATTAATACTGAGCTTGAGGGACAAGATTAAATAAAACTACATTCATTGTTGGCAGAGTACTGAAATTCGTTTATAACTGGTATCCCAAGTGCTAAAGTCAGAATTGGCGATGTAAAGTGTAAGAAGGCTTAGATGCCTGGCAAATAGTGCATAAACTATTTGCCTGTTTGTTGTCGCAACTAGCACTTGGAACTAGGTTGACGGTTTGTAGTGTGTGAGTGCATGAATTGTTCTAGGGGAACGGTTTGGTTGGTTGAGGGTCTGAAGACACAGCGACAGCCTCTGATGCATGAATAAAAGCTCTCGGGTTGGCGTTAGAACTCTTACTGACTTTATTAATGAAACTTAACAATATTTATAGGTACAAAAGTGCTTATGCTAACACAAATAATGTATAAGAAATAGTGTGCAGTTACTGTAAATGTGGGTTAGCGTTAGGAACTGAGACCATTGCCCCAGCTCATTTCCTCGTCTCAGCAGACTATGCATATTCGCTTGACCTGGTAATTGATACTTTATTTACGATAAATGCATGTCGCTGCGACTGACGAATTGTTACATTATGTGTGTCGTGTCTTAAATATCATACTTATGACTACATACTGCTGCGACTGAACATTCTCGCGGCCGTTGAACAAGTGTTCAACCTTCGCTAAGGTCGAACGCGAAACTTCGTGGGGTAGGTTCTGGTTGTGGTTCTTCCATGTTCTGCCTGGGTTCGGGTGTCCGGCATGTCGGTGTCCATTTGCCGATCGTTCGTCTGAAAGCCCATGCAATGCCTAATAACACTGATATTGCTAAGGCCACATAAACAGCTATTTGATGGTGCTGGGGAGTGTTGATTTGATTTTTCCAGGTGGTGTCTTTTAGTTTGGCCAGTTGGTGCTGCAAAGCGCCCAGTTCCTCCAAGTTGACTTCCTTGGCTGCCGTTCCTTGCAGTGGCTCAGGTGTGTTCTTAAGGTCCATCCTTGTGATGTTACCAAAACGAACATATGCCGCCCTTGTTTCGCTGACTACGGTGCTGAATGTACTCACGCTAATTTTTGAATTGCGTGCAGTGCAGCCTGGGGCCAGTGATAGTAGGCCCGTTCCGTTGAGTTGGATTGTGAACGATGTTCCGCTGCACACCGCTTGAAGTTCAATTTGCCTGCGCGGGCAAACATCCATCTGTTTCGCTGACGTGTTGCTGACCACCACAGCTCGGCCCCCGACTGAGAGACCTCGCAGATAGTTTCCGTCTTATTGTTGAACAGCTGGAATTCATACCGGCTTTCCACGCTGAATGTGGCTTGGTGGTTGAAACAGATGTGTTCGTCGTGTGGCAGCTCTAGACACTGATTGAACTCCTCCTTGGTCAATCCCATGAACCGATCTCTATGGGCATTGACGGCTATGATTTCCGTTTGTAGCCAGAATCGTTGCCAGCTTCCGGCCTTCCACATCGGGATCGCCATGATGCTGAATATCTCCTGTTTTGTTACAGACACCAGTGGCAGCAATATTTTGAAAACGACGTGGCTGCTCGTTGTGGTCCCTTCGGCATGCATCATTTTATACAGCTGGATCACCTCAGCCGATGCTACCGGAAGAAGTTGATCTGGTGGAATGTGTTCCCGAATCTGATCTAGTTGCTCCCTCAGTTGCTTGGGAGACACTAGTATAGGACTGATGGTACGATGGCGCACGTCAGTGAGAACATTAGCTATTTCACTTTGCATTCGCTGCAATCCGGTTGCCACTAGAGTTAATTGAGCTGTCAGACTCATGAATGCTTGTTGTAAGTGCTCGCCTTGGTACTTTCCCCTTTCCAGATTAATTGTACCTATTTGGCTTTCTAGTGTCTTGATCCGCTCGTTAGTGGCTGAGCTGCTCGTCCTGACTATGTTTATTGTCGAGTCCAAGATTGATGTCTGGTTTTTCAAGAGCATCATTAGTACGTCTTCATTGGATTTGACCTCCTTGATCACCTTGGACATGTCATCGGCGTATCTTGAGTCTAGAACGCCAAATAGTGAGTTCGCTACATTTCCAACTATGTCCAGTGGTGCTCTTCGTTGCCGAGAATGATGGATCAATTCATTTCCTGATTGTAGTTCGCTGTACATATGTTGAAAATGCTCAGACACTGATCTACAAGCGTTGATGTTCCGGAGTTCTGAACATTTGTGTTTCAGTTCCGATATCCCGTTGTCCAAGATTCTCATGTCGCTCCAATATGGTTTCAAATCGTAATATACAATTATTTTCCATTCCGAGATTGCCATTCTGGATGTGCCGAGCCGTTCGTAGAATATTCCTGGCTGGGTTGCAAATGGCGTTATGTTGAATGCCTGTCCCATCGCTAACGGAAGGATCAGTAGCATTGCTACTAATGTTGGGAGGATTGGAAATGATGCTTTCCTTTTTTGCGCAGGGCTCTCTTCTGCCTGCGCTGTGTCCGTGCTGCTGCTGTGCGGCCGTTTTGTGGCTACTTCTTCTGTTATCAGTGGTGCTAGACGAGTGACTGCCCTTTTATAGATTCCTGATGCGGTCTTTACATCTACGACCCGTATTTGGTTATCCTTGCCTGGATATGTCTTCACTATCCGTCCCATTGGCCAGCTCATTACCGGTACGTTGTCTTCCTTTACCAGTACTAGCAATCCTTCCTCGACATTCTGAGCCATAGTCTTCCACTTGGTGCGCATCTGGAGCTCTTGTAGGTATTCCGTGGACCACTGACTCCACAATCATTGTTTGAGTCTGGACACAAGTTCCCATCTTCTGACCAACGATTTTTCTGGTCGGGCAAGATTTGCATCGGGCGGTGCCACTAAAGGTTCTCCAATTAAGAAATGGCCTGGTGTGAGCGCTGCAGTATCTGTTGGATCTGCTACATCGGGGTGAGGGGTCTTGAATTGAGTATCGCCTCGACCTCAATGACCACCGTGTTGAGCTCTTCAAATGTTAAAGATGCTGTGGCCGTGACTGATACTAGCAGCCTTTTCGCTGATTTTACAGCAGCCTCCCTTAATCCGCCAAACGACGGTGCTCGCGGTGGGATGAACTTGAACTCCACCTGCTGCTTATTGCATTGATTTATGATCCTGCTCTGGGCTTGCTCTGTGAAAATTGTTTCCTCCAGTATTTTTAACTGGTTGTTGGCACCAACAAAGTTCGTGGCGTTATCACAGTGAATGGTCCGACACTTTCCTCGTCGGCCCAAGAAACGCCGGAGAGCGGCTAGGAATGCGTCCGTTGTTAGATCGCTTACTAACTCCAGATGTACTGCCTTTTTTTGCAAAACAGCAGAATACTGCAATGTATGCTTTATCTGGCCTTTTTCCACGGATTTTGTGGTGAATCCAAAAGGGGCCGCAATAGTCGACTCCTGAATTGGAGAACGGCCGCGCTTGTGTTACTCGATCCGCTGGCAAGTTACCCATGATTTGATGCATTAATTTGGGCCGTGCTCTTGTGCATTTTACACAATTGTGGATGATGCTCCTGGCCATCGTTTTGTCATTCAGAATCCAGTACTGTTGTCTGGCTATGGCCCTCAATGCTTGTGCCCCGCAATGCATGTTTTCCTCATGCATTTCTCGTAGCAGCATTTTCACAATCGTATCATTGTACGGGAGCAAGATTTGATGTTTGGCAGCATATGGAAGATTGGTTTCTTCCAACCTTCCTCCGACTCTGATGAGTCCGTCAGTTCCTATTAATGGAGACAACGAGATGATTGAGCTTTTCTTGTCCACTGCTTTGTGGATGCGAAGCTGTTTATACTCAGCACTGAATTCAGTTTTTTGAATCGTGCTGAAGATGATTGTTCTAGCCTGAGCCAGCTCGCCTGCACTTAGTGTGGTCGTTGGAGATCGGTTCTGCTTACGACAAAAACGCATCATATATGCTACAATGCGTTGCAATTTGTGGAAGGAGTTGCTGTGCTTGCAATTGTATAACTCGCTTCCTAGTTGATCCTGGCAGACTGGCAAGCTGACTTGCTTTATTTTACGCTCCAGATCGATGGGATTAATGGTCGGTATTTTTGACCATTTGTCTCGAGAGCCGTGCAGAAACAGGGGGCCATATAGCCACAGGTTATGTTCTGCCAACTTGCTTGCGGCAATTCCTCTTGACAATACATCTGCTGCGGATGACACATGTCGCCATTGTGCTTGATGTGACATTGCTTGGATCTTTGCTATCCGATTGGCCACAAACGTGTGGTATGAGGATGCCGATGCATTTATCCAGGAAAGGACTACTGTTGAGTCAGTCCAGAAGTAACCCAATGCCTTCTCCTCAGGCAACCGTAGGTCCTTTCTGACTCTATGGGTCAATTCAGCTCCCAGGACTGCGGCACATAGTTCTAGCCGCGGTAACGTCTCCTTGGCGGATGGCGCCACTCTCGATTTTGAGCACAGCAGCCGAACTGATACTTGATTGCTTTTGTATGTGGCTCGGATATACACTGCCGCTCCATATGCTCGTTCCGAGGCATCCACAAACGTGTGCATCTCTTGCGTGACTGGCACTCTTCCTTCAAATATATGCCTTGGTATTTGCATGGTATTTAGAGCTTGCAAATCAGAACGATAGTTTTTCCAGTCCAGTTGAAGGTGCTGAGGTAACTCGTCGGCCCAGCCCATCTTTAATTCCCAAAGCGTTTGCATGAAAATTTTCGCCTTGACGACCACCGGAGCAAATAATCCCAGAGGATCGAATATTTTTGAGGATTCTGAGCTGACCATCCGTTTTGTGATGGTTGCGGCTTCGCTTTTTTGAGATCGCCCACACAACTGATCCCTTTGAGGCATCCAAATTAATCCCAATGTCTTAACACTGTAATGCTGAAGTGTTTCATCTAAGTTGACGTTGGGTACAATGTCTTCTCGCGGAATTTTGGTCAGTATTTCCTTGTTGTTTGAGCACCACTTCCGAAGCTTGAATCCGGACGGTAGCAGAATTTTGTTCAATTCCTGCTGAATCTGGATTGCCTCTGGAATGCTGTCTGCTCCTGTGAGACAGTCCTCCACATAGAAATCATGCTTGAGTATAGCTGACCCAAGCGGTAACTGTTTCTTATTCTTCTCTGCTAAATAATCCAAGCATTTTGTAGCAAGGAATGGCGCTGATGTGGTACCGTATGTGACGGTTTTTAGCCTGTAGGATTTCAGATCATCTGACGCCCTTTTTCGCCATACGATCATTTGATGAAACTGATTATCAGGATGCATCCATACTTGGCGATACATCTTCTCTATGTCCGCGGTAAATACGTATCTATGGGTGCGGAATCGCAGCAGAATGGCGAAAAGTTCGCTCTGTACCGTGGGTCCAGCATATAATATATCATTTAATGATTTATTACTTGACGTTTTGCAGGACGCATCGAACACTACCCGCAGTTTCGTGGTACTGCTTTCGGGGTTCAAAACACAGTGATGTGGAATGAAGTAATGATCCGATGGTATGTGTGAGGGAGGTACCAGCTTCATGTGTCCGAGACGTTCGTATTCTTCCATGAAGTCTACGTAGCCTTTAAAGACTTCTGGTGATGTTCGTCGCTCCCCCAGGGCTGACGTTTCCTCAGCAAATGGCAGCTTGACAATGAACTTCCCATCAATTGCGAATTGTAGATTTGCTGCAAAATGAGCTTCGCAGTGTGCTTCAGTTGGCGATCGAGCCTTATCTTTTGTGTCTAGATTTTCTAGTGTCCAAAATCGCTCTAACAGCGTGTCAACCTCCTCTTCAGTGGTTGCCGCCGCACACAGTGCTGCTGAATCGTGATCAGCAGAGATTCTTCCGGCCACAATCCATCCCAGCTTTGTATTCTGGAGGATTGGACCTTCTGGTCTTATCGTCATTTGATTTGGCAGTAGCAAAGAATAATAATGCTCTGCGCCGATAAGCATGTCAATTCTTCCTGGTTTGTCAAAATTTGGATCGGCCAAGATGACATTATTTGGAATGCGTATGTGGGATGTATTCAAATCATGAGCTGGTTGGTCAGCTATGATATGCGGCAGAACAAAGGCTTCTACCAGGCTTCAGAGAGAGCTTGGAGGCCATTCGTTCAGAGATCTGATTGATTTGTGATCCTGAATCCAGCAAGGCTCGGAATGTGGCCACCTGCCCATTGCTTGCCTTTACCAATACCTTAACTGTGGCCAGCAAATTGTAGCTTTTGTTGCTTGCTGCTCCTACAGAAGGTGTTTGTGGATCTGTTGCCGCGCCTGATGAAGTCTCCAGGTGCAGCAATGTATGGTGCCTTTTATCGCATTTAAAGCACATACGGCCTCGGCAATCTTTTGCCTTGTGAGTACTGTTAAAACAGTTTATACACGGTTTTTGTTTTTGTACCCAGTTGAGTCGATCGGGTACCGTTTTGCTGCGGAAATCATCATCATCATCATCATTTGTATAGCGCATGATTCCGTTTGCAGAAAGGGCAACGATTGCCTTCCTGCGCTAGCAGAAGTGCAAGATGGGTTCTTCTGTTCCCTTTTTTGCAGCTGACTGCGTTTTCCTGTTCCCAACATTCGACTTCGCTGGTCCAGAAAACAGCATCGTCTCGAGCCCTTGAAGCTCTCTTGAGCCATCTAATGATTGTTCGTACAGGGCTCTATTTGCCAGATCTAATTTGTGTTTTATGATCGCAATTATGATTGTATCCCAGCTGGATACATCAATGCCTAGTCCCTTTAATGATGCTAGAGACTCAATGGCTGTAATATACAGTTCCTTTAATGACTTTGGGTCGTCATTGTTTGTCTGTTGTTGCAGAAGACGATTGAGAATTGTATCTGCTACATGGCGGGGATTGTTATATGTGTCAACTAATATTTCCCATGCGCTCATGTAGTTCTCTGTTTTTAGATCGATATGCCTTATCAATCTCTCTGCCTTTCCAGTCACAGTGGTTTTCAGGTACCACATCTTCTTGACTGTGGGCATGTTGGTATCGTGTATCATGCATTTGAATAAATCAAAAAATTGTGTCCATTTGAATAGATCCCCATCGAACTTGGGGAGGCTGACTCTGGGCAACTGCACATCTTCATTGTTTGATGTATTGGTTTGTGCCCCCAGGACTTTCTGTACTTCCTTCTCAAGTCGGATGAACGATTGCATGTCGTATCCTTCCTTGATCGGGTCTTCGTACTCTTCATGTATTGAGAAATGAATCTCTTGGTATTGTGACCATAATGAGGTTATTGAACCTTTTAAAACGGCCCTGCCGGTCTCTGAACTTTCTTTCAGAGCCCGTTTGATTGATTCGGCGATAGCTTTTTGTCGCCGGCATGTTGATATAAGTTTACGTGCAGGTTGCGCTAAGCTTGCAACGTCTGCAGTTTCCCGGCCATTGCTCGCGGTTGCCAGATTTGGGGCATTGCTTGAGCTCTGAGCCATCGAATCGACTATAATATTTCTATATTTGTCGTATGAGTCACGACAGTCGACGTAGAACTTTACATATTCCTCGGTTCTATATGCTGCGGGAATATTTTTGTCGTTTTCCGCAAATCGATTCCATGCGTCATCGAAAGCGGCCAACTTTGTTAGGCAGTAATTTGGAAGTCGTTTCCTATCCGCTGAATCCTTCTTAAAATTCCGAATAAGCCTCGAGATCTCTTCCTGCAAGTCTAATGTCTCTTTGACTGCTTGCTCCTCCTTGTTAGACATATTGACAATTGGTTAAATTCCTGACCGTTGGGAGAATTTTATTCGCTTTGATAGCTGGATACGCTCCTATTCGCAACCGTGGTGTGGTCGAAGGAATTAACAATTGGTCAATAGACTTGGAAGATCTAGAAATCTAGAAAGGATTTGAAGGCTGATGACTGTGTAATGACAGTGGGTCAGGACTCACCAAAATGGTTTTATGGCGAGTGAAAAATGAGGAAAAATCCCAAAAATTACGGATTATCCTGCGGGAGGTTCCTAATAGTGAAGCGGAAAATTTTCCTAAGTTGACGTCCACGGCTGTCGTGTTCGTCGGGGTCACCAAAATGTTTTTTGGCGAGTGTGAAAAAATCAGGAAGATTCCCAAGAGTTACGGAATCCTTCCTGTTGGTTGACGTGTTCGTCGGGGTCACCAAATGGTTTTTATGGCGAGTGAAAGTTAGGAAAATCCCAAGAGTTACGGATTATCCTGCGGGAGGTTCCTATGAGTTAGCGGAAATTTCCCTACGTTGACGTACACGGCTAGCGTGTTCGTCGGGCGAAAATGCATCAGAAGCTGTCGTTGAGACTTGAAGCGACGTGGAAAGATTCCCAAGAGTTACGGAATCTTTCCTGTTCGATGACAGTGTCGAGGAGGTTCCAAGAGTTACGGAACTTTCCCGTTCGATGACAGTGTCGAAGAAGGTTCCTAAGAAAGGATCAGGAAGATTCCCAAGAGTTACGGAATCTTCCTGGGGGTCCACGGCTAGCGTGTTCGTCGGGGTCACCAAAATGTAAAGTGTAAGAAGGCTTAGATGCCTGGCAAATAGTGCATAAACTATTTGCCTGTTTGTTGTCGCAACTAGCACTTGGAACTAGGTGGACGGTTTGGAGTGTGTGAGTGCATGAATTGTTCTAGGGGAACCGTTTGGTTGGTTGAGGGTCTGAAGACACAGCGACAGCCTCTGATGCATGAATAAAAGCTCTCGGGTTGGCGTTAGAACTCTTACTGACTTTATTAATGAAACTTAACAATATTTATAGGTACAAAAGTGCTTATGCTAACAGAAATAATGTATAAGAAATAGTGTGCGGTTACTGTAAATGTGGGTTAGCGTTAGGAACTGAGACCAATGCCCCAGCTCATTTCCTCGTCTCAGCAGACTATGCATATTCGCTTGACCTGGTAATTGATACTTTATTTACGATAAATGCATGTCGCTGCGACTGACGAATTGTTACATTATGTGTGTCGTGTCTTAAATATCATACTTATGACTACATACTGCTGCGACTGAACAGGCGAAATGAAAATTAGGTTGATTGATCCAACAAAAACCGTATAAAGAAGGCCATATCGTTTAAGTCCATGTGAGCGAGATTTGGTTAGGGACAAAATTTATGAACTGCTAAAATGCAATATAATTAGGCCAAGCATCTCACCTTATGCAAGCCCTATATTATTAGTGAAGAAAAAAATGTACGGACAGACTATGTGTTGACTTTAGAGAGCTGAATTCAAATACCTTTACCACTTATACAAGATCAAATCAATAGGCTTGGAGGAATTAATTACTTTACATGTCTAGACATGGCCAGCGGATATTACCAAATTCCTTTACATTCAGATTCTATCGAGTACATGGCGTTTGTGACTCCGGATGGTCAATACGAGTTCCTATCTATGCCATTTGGGCTTAAAAACGCACCTTCTGTTTTTCAACGATTAGTAATACAGGCGCTAGGGGATCTAGCAAATTCCTTTGTGATCGTCTATTTGAATGATATCATGATAGCCGCCTCAACAAAATGCGAGGCACTAGAAAGATTACAGACCGTTCTAGATGTTTTGACAAAGGCTGGGTTTTCATTCAATCTTACAAAGTGCTCATTCCTGAAAACATCGGTTCAATATTTGGGTTACAATATAAGTGCGGGTGAAATTCGTCCAAACCCACAGAAAGTTGTAGCGTTGACTGCTCTTCCGCCTCCACTGTCAGTCACTTCACTTAGACAATTCATTGGGCTAGCATCCTATTTCCGACAGTTTATTAAGGGATTTCACAATTAATGAAACCGTTATATTTCTTAACTGCAGAGAAAAAAAATTTATTTGGAAAACAGAGCATGAACAGATACGGAAAAAGGTCATTGCCACTCTTACCGACAAACCAGTCCTTGTTATGTTTGACCCTAATTATCCAATCGAATTGCACACAGACATTATTTGCTGGGCAGGAACTTTGTGGTTTATACTGACTGCAACTCTCTTAAGGTGTCGAGAAATAAACAAGATTTAACCCCCAGAGCACAGCGTTGGTGGGCTTATTTGCAGACATTCACATTCGATATTCAGTATAGAGAAGGGAAAAGAATGGCACACGTTGACTTTTTATCGAGAAATCCTCCTTCACAAAAGTATACTACAACCGCAAAAATAGTCGAAAAGAAAAGAGTAAATTTAGCTGAAATTTCAAGCAACTGGCTTATTGCTGAACAACGTAGAGATTTGGACATAATCGAAATTGTTAAACATTTTAAAAACTTTTCTCTGCCTGAAGATATTGCGAAAACCTTTGAATTAAGGGCAGAAGTTCTTCATCGAAAAATACAAAGAAATGGGAGAACACGTTGTTTACCAGTGGTGCCACGAGCTTTCAGATGGTCTGTCATAAATCAAGTTCAGGAGTCCATAATGCATTTAGGTTTCGAAAGGACATTGGATAAAACTTACGATTTCTACAGGTGTTTTACAGGCGCAAAGTTTAGTCAATTTTGTTCAGATAAAAAAATAAACTTGCATTTGATAGCCACTGGTGCAAGTCGAGCTAATGGTCAAGTGCAGCGAACCATGAGCACGTTGAAGAATATGTTAACGGCGGTTGAAACTGGAACACAGTCTTGGCAGGATGTGTTGGGAGATGTGCAGTTGGCAATCAATTGGACAACCAACCGCACTACGAAAGCAAGTCCTTCAGAAATGTTATGTGGAAAGGTAGCACTTCCATTAGGATTACTTCCACCTGTTATATAGAAAATGTTATTGATCTGCCAAACGTAAGAGCGCAAGCTGCAAAGATTGTATTAGCCAGTGTAGCTTATGATAAAGAACGATTTGATAGAAATACGGCAAAAGTAACAAAGCACAAAGTTGGAGATTTTGTCTTACTTAAAAGCGAAGAAAGACACCAGACCAAGCTAAGTCCAAAATTTAAGGGGCCTTTTGAAATAGTAAAAGTTCTAGAAGGTGACAGGTACATAATAAAAGAAATTATAGAAGAAATTACATTCTCCCGGCCGTTGAGCAAGTGTTCAACCTTCGATAACGTCGAACGAGAACCTTCGTGGGGTAGGTTCTGGTTGTGGTTCTTCCATGTTCTGCCTGGGTTCGGGTGTCCGGCATGTCGGTGTCCATTTGCCGATTGTTCGTCTGAGAGCCCATGCAATGCCTAATAACATTGACATTGCTAAGGCCACATAAGCAGCTATTTGATGGTACTGGGGAGTGCTGATTTGATTCTTCCAAGTGGTCTCCTTTAATTTGGCTAACTGGTGTTGCAAAGCGCCCAGTTCCTCCAAGTTGACTTCCTTGGCTGCCGTTTCTTGCAGTGGCTCAGGTGTGTTCTTAAGGTCCATCCTGGTGATATTGCCAAACCGAACATATGTAGCCTTTGCTTCGCTGACTACGGTGCTGAATGTGCTCACGCTAATTTTTGAATTGCGTGCAGTGCAGCCTGGGGCCAGTGATAATAAGCCCGTTCCGTTTAGCTGTACTGTGAACGATGTTCCGTTGCACACTGCTTGAAGTTCCACGTGCCTGCGTGTGGCAAACATCCATCTGTTTCGCTGATGCGTTGCTGACCACCACAGCTCGGCCCTCGACTGAGAGACCTCGCAGATAGTTTCCGTCTTATTGTTAAACAACTGGAATTCAAACCGGTTTTCCACGCTGAATGTGGCTTGATGGTTGAAGCAGATGTGTTCGTCGTGTGGCAGCTCTAGACACTGATTGAACTCCTCCTTGGTAAATCCCATGAACTGATCTCTATGGGCATTGACGGCTATGATTTCTGTTTGTAGCCTGAATCGTTGCCAGCTTCCGGCCTTCCACATCGGGATCGCCATGATGCCGAATATTTCCTTTTTTGTTACAGACACCAGTGGCAGCGATATCGTGAAGATGACGTGGCTGCTCGTTGTGGTGCCTTCGGCATGCATAATTTTATAAAGCTGGATCACATTAGCCGATGCTACTGGAAGCAGTTGATCCGGTGGAATATGTTCCCGAATCTGATCCAGTTGCTCCCTTAATTGTTTGGGAGATACTAGCAGTGGGCTACTTGTTCTATGGCGAACGTCAGTGAGCACATTGGTTATCTCACTCTGCATCCACTGCAATCCAGTTGCCACCAGTGTTAGCTGAGCTGTCAGACTCATAAACGCTTGCTGTAGGTATTTTCCTCTTTCCAGATTGATTGTCCCTATCTGGCTCTCTAGCGTTTTGATCCGGTCATTGGTGGCTGAACTGCTCGTCCTGACTATGTTTATTGTAGAATCCAAGATTGATGTCTGATTTCTCAAGAGCATCATTAATACGTCTTCATTGGATTTGACCTCCTTGATCACCTTGGACATGTCATCGGCGTATCTTGAGTCTAGAACGCCAAATAGTGAGTTCGCTACATTTCCAACTATGTCCAGTGGTGCTCTTCGTTGCCGAGAATGATGGATCAATTCATTTCCTGATTGTAGTTCGCTGTACATATGTTGAAAATGCTCAGACACTGATCTACAAGCGTTGATGTTCCGGAGTTCTGAACATTTGTGTTTCAGTTCCGATATCCCGTTGGCCAATATTCCCATGTCGCTCCAATATGGCTTTAAATCGTAATATACAATTATTTTCCATTCGGAGATTGCCATTCTGGATGTGCCGAGCCGTTCGTAGAATATTCCTGGCTGGCTTGCAAATGGCGTTATGTTGACTGCCTGTCCCATTGCTAACGGAAGGATCAGTAGCATTGCTAGTAATGTTGGGAGGATTGGAAATGATGCTTTCCTTTTTTGCGCAGGGCTCTCTTCTGCCTGCGCCGTGTCCGCGCTGCCGCTGTGCGGCCGTTTTGTGGCTACTTCTTCTTTTATCAGCGGTGCTAAACGAGTAACTGCCCTTTTGTAGATCCCTGATGCGGTCTTTACATCTACGACCCGGATCTGGTTATCCTTGCCTGATATGTTTTCACTATCCATCCCATGGGCCAGCTCATTACCGGTACGTTGTCTTTCTATACCAGTACTAGCAATCCTTCCTCGACATTCTGCGCCATAGTTTTCCACTTCGTGCGCATCTGGAGCTCTTGTAGGTACTCCATAGACCACTGATTCCAGAACGATTGTTTGAACCTGGATACCAGTTCCCATCTTCTGACCAACGTTTTTTCCGGTCGGGCAAGATTCGCATCGGGCGGTGCCACTAGAGGTTCGCCAATTAAAAAATGGCCTGGAGTGAGCGCTGCAGTATTTGTTGGATCAGCTGACATCGGGGTGAGGGGCCTTGAATTGAGTATCGCCTCAACCTCAATGACCACCGTGTTGAGCTCTTCAAATGTTAAAGACGCTGTGGCTGTGACTGATACTAGTAGCCTTTTCGCTAATTTTACAGCAGCTTTCCATAAACCGCCAAACGACGGTGCTCGCGGTGGGATGAACTTGAACTCCACCTGCTGCTTATTGCACTGATTAATGATCCTGCTCTGGGCTTGCTCTGTGAAAATCGTTTCCCCCAGTATTTTTAACTGGTTGTTGGCACCAACAAAGTTCGTGGCGTTGTCACAGTGAATGGTCTGACTCTTTCCCCGTCGGCCCAGGAATCGTCGGAGAGCGGCTAGAAACGCGTCCGTTGTTAGATCGCTTACTAACTCCAGATGTACTACCTTCGTGGCGAAACAGCAGAATACTGCAATGTACGCTTTATCAGGCCTTTTTCCACGGATTTTGTGGTGAATCCAAAAGGGGCCGCAATAGTCGACTCCAGAATTAGAGAACGGACGCGCTTGTGTTACTCGATCCGCCGGCAAGTTACCCATGATTTGATGCATTAATTTGGGCCGTGCTCTTGTGCATTTTACACAATTGTGGATGATGCTCCTGGCCATTGTTTTGTCATTTAGAACCCAGTATTGTTGTCTGGCTATGGCCCTCAATGCTTGTGCTCCGCAATGCTTGTTTTCCTCATGCATTTCTCGTAGCAGCATTTTCACAATCGTATCATTGTACGGGAGCCAGATTTGATGTTTGGCAGCATATGGAAGATTGGATTCTTCCAACCTTCCTCCGACTCTGATGAGTCCGTCAGTTCCTATTAATGGAGACAACGAGATGATTGAGCTTTTCTTGTCCACTGTTCTGTGGATGCGAAGTTGTTTATACTCAGCACTGAATTCAGTTTCTTGAATCGTGCTGAAGATGATCGTTCTAGCATGAGCCAGCTCGCCTCCCTTAGTGTAGTTGTTGGAGATCGGTTCTGTCTACGACAAAAGCGCATCATATATGCTACGATGCGTTGCAATTTGTGGAAGGAGTTGCTGTGCTTGCAATTGTATAGCTCGCTTCCTAGTTGATCCTGGCAGATTGATTGGCAAGCTGACTTGCTTTACTTTACGCTCCAGATCGATGGGATTAATGGTCGGTATTTTTGACCATTTGTCTCGAGAGCCGTGTAAAAACAGGGGGCCATATAGCCACAGGTTGTGTTCTGCAAACTTGCTTGCGGCAATTCCTCTTGACAGTACGTCTGCTGGATTATTTGCGGATGACACATGTCGCCATTGTGCTTGATGTGACACTGCTTGGATCTTTGCTATCCGATTAGCCACTAACGTGTGGTATGAGGATGCAGACGCATTTATCCAGGAAAGGACTACTGTTGAGTCAGTCCAGAAGTACCCCAATGCCTTCTCCTCAGGCAAAGGTAGATCCTTTCTGACTCTGTGGTTCAGTTCAGCTCTCAAGACTGCGGCGCATAGTTCTAGCCGCGGTAACGTCTCCTTGGCGGATGGCGCCACTCTCGATTTTGAGCACAGCAGCCGAACTGATACTTGATTGTTTTTGTATGTCGCTCGTACATACACTGCCGCTCCATATGCTCGTTCCGAGGCATCCACAAATGTGTGCAACTCTTGCGTGACTGGCACTCTTCCTTCAAATATATGCCTTGGTATTTGCATAGTATTTAGAGCTTGCAAGTCAGAGCGGTAGTTTTTCCAGTCCAATTGAAGGTGCTGAGGTAGCTCGTCGTCCCAGCCCATCTTTAATTCCCAAAGCGTTTGCATGAAAATTTTCGCCTTGACGACCACCGGAGCAAATAATCCCAGAGGAACGAATATTTGCGAAGATTCTGAGCTGACCACCCGTTTTGTGATGGTTGAGGCTTCGCTTTTTTTTAGTTACGATGTGTACAATTCCTGCTGAATCTGCATTGCCTCTGGAATGCTGTCTGCTCCTGTGAGACAGTCGTCCACATAGAAATCATGCTTGAGTATAGCTGACCCAAGCGGTAAATGCTTTTTATTCTTCTCAGCTAAATAATCCAAGCATTTTGTAGCAAGGATTGGCGCTGACGTGGTCCCGTACGTGACGGTTTTTAATCTGTAGAATTTCAGATCGTCTGACGCCTTTTTCCGCCATACGATCAGCTGATGAAACTGATTATCAGGATGCATCTATACTTGGCGATACATCTTCTATGTCCGCGGTAAATACATATCTATGGGTGCGGAATCGTAGCAGAATGGCGAAGAGTTCGCTCTGTACCGTGGGTCCAGCATATAATATATCATTTAAAGATTTATTACTTGACGTTTTACAGGACGCATCAAAAACTGCCCGTAGTTTCGTGGTACTGCTTTCGGGCTTCAAAACACAGTGATGTGGAATGAAGTAATGATCCGATGGTATGTGTGAGGGATGTACCAGTTTCATGTGTCCGAGACGTTCGTATTCTTCCATGAAGTCTACGTATTCTTTCCAGACTTCTGGTTTTGTTCGGCGCTCCAGTGCCAAGAACCTATTGGTTGCTGTTGTCTGAGATGCCCCCAGGGCTGAAGTTTCCTCAGAAAATGGCAGCCTGACAATGAACTTCCCATCTGTTTTTTTTTTTTTTTTTGTATTCAGGGTTTTATTACCTACTTGCTATAACATATACGCTTACAAATACGACTATAATATTACAAACAAAAATACAAAGAGGATAGAGGGAAGAAATGGTGGGAGGGGGGAAGCGGTTACGCGGTATCGCCTCCTGGCATTGCTTCGCGTGCGCAGTGCCCCTTACTCCTGTTGCTCCTTCCGTCTACGCTGCAGGTCCCTCAGCTTTTTCATGACCTCCGCCGTGAATGTTGCTGCCGCCTCCCACACTGTCTTGTCGTCCAGCATCCTCGGGACGAGTGTTTCCACGCTGATTACGCACCCGGCTACCGCCTCCAGCTCCTGCCGTTCGAGGCCAAACCTGCGGCACTCGAAGAGCACGTGCCGCGCGTCTTCCACAATGCCGGTACCGCACTCTGGGCACCAATCTTCCGTCTCGTGGCCAAACCGCTTCAGGTACTGGCGGAAGCATCCGTGGCCACTTAGCGCCTGCGTGAGGTAGAAGTCCACCATTCCATGGTCTCGTTCCACCCACCTCGTGATGTCCGGTATGAGGGCATGCGTCCAACGGCCCTTGGACGAGGAGTCCCAGCTGGACTGCCACCTCTCCAGACTTTTCCTCCTGGCCGCTGTCTTACGCTCCTCCCTGGTAGGCTGCTCCGTCCCACTGGTCGTCGGGGCAACGGCTGTCTCCTTCCGCTCCCTTACCAGTTCCGTGAGCGGGACTTGTCCCGCGATGACCAGCACCGCGTCCTCCGAGTTGCATCAGGCTGTTGCGCTGTGAGTGTGCGGTTGCCAGGCAACCGTTGTCAGGCAACCGTTGCCTGCATGTTGTCGCTTTAAGAAGTACCGTTATAGCGAGGCGACAGCGTTGTGTCGCTGTCGCCGAGCGTGGTTCAGTAGTAGGCACAATAGGTAGAGAATTGGGCCGAAGGCCGAAACTCGTTGCGCTAGTACAGACAACAAAAACGATCATGATTCGACATATAAATTAGTTTTTATTACGCAATCCTCACTGGTCGTCTGGCAGGTCCCACGCAAAAACTTAACAATATATATAGGTACACAAACGCTTATGCTAACAGAAATAACGTATAAGAAATAGTGTGAGACCATCGCCCCAGTTCATTTCCTCGTCTCAGTTGACCATGCATGTTCGCTTGACCTGGTAAATGATACTTTATTTACGACAAATGCAGGTCACTGTGACTGAAGAGTTGTTACATAATGTGTGTTGTGTTTTGAGATATTTATACCCTAGCAGGGTATATTAGTTTCAGTCAGAAGTTTGCAACGCAGTGAAGGAAGCATCTCCGACCCTATAAAGTATATATATTCTTGATCAGGATCAACAGCCGAGTCGATCTAGCCATGTCCGTCTGTCCGTCTGTCCGTTTCTACGCAAACTAGTCCCTCAGTTTTAAAGCTATCTGAATGAAACTTTGCAGTTAGGCTTCTATATACTCTCACTCGTACATATGTCGGAACGGGCCGGATCGGACCACTATATCATAAGCTGCCAGAGGAGCTGAAAAATATTTTATTTTCCAATTTTCACCAAATTTGATATTTGCCCATTTAGTATTATTTCCGAATTTCGGTTTTAATTTCATGAAAATCGGCTGACTATATCCTATAGCTTCCATAGGAACAATCAGGAAAATTATAACTTTGTCAGTTTTCAACCAATTTTTACCAAATTTGATATTTGCCCATTTAGTATTATTTCCGAATTTCGGTTTTAATTTCATGAAAATCGGATGACTATATCCTATAGCTTCCATAGGAACAATCAGGAAAATAAAAGAAAAAACCATAACTTTGTCAGTTTTCACCATATTTTCACCAAATTTGATATTTAGCCATATATTATTATTTTTTTTATTTGATTTTAATATCATGAAAATCGGCTGACTATATCCTATAGCTTCCATAGGAACAATCAGGAAAATAAAAGAAAAATTCATAACTTAGTCAGTTTTCAACATATTTTCACCAAATTTGATAGTTACCCATATTTTAGTATTCCTGAATTTCGATTTTAATTTCATGAAAATCGGCTGACTATACCCTATAGCTTCCATAGGAACAATCAGGTAAAAAAAAAAGAAAAAACCATAACTTTGTCAGATTTGAACATATTTTCACCAAATTTGATATTTAGCCATAATTTAGTATTTCTGAATTTTGACTTTAATTTCATGAAAATCGGCTGACTATATCCTATAGCTTCCATAGGAACAATCAGGAAAATAAAAAAACCATAGCTTAGCCGTGTTTCAAACCATTGCCATCAAATTTGAGATTTGGCAACAAATTATTATTTCAGAATTTCGTTTTTAATTGTTTGTTTAAAGTCTGCTAGGGTATGCAAACTTCGGTGAGCCGAAGTTATCTTCCTTTCTTGTTTTACTTATGACTACATACTGCTGCGACTGAACAAATATGCACATGAGGATTTAAGAAAATTCCCAGAGGGGCAAGTGCCCGAAGAGCTAAATGTGTACAACTAATTTAGATGAAAGTAACGTAACCGCTACAGAAGAGTAAAAATGAAAATATTGAGAGTATTGAAGAAAAGAGTGAAAATGAAAATACTGAGAGTATTGAAGAAGAAAGTGAAGTACACCAAGAAGGGTGACAAAGTTGTACTGCTGGCCAACGAAAATGGCAGAGTACAGAATGCGACTATAAGAGTTAATAATGAAGAAGAATCGATAATATAAAAGAAGAAGAAAAACAAAGAAATGAAAAGAAAGGAAGAAAAATTGAATTGAATAGATGAAAAAATTATGGTTATGGAACTCAATACTGTTTTGTGAAACTAATATGATAATTTGTTATGAAGAAAAATAAGAAAATTTGTTTGTTATGAAACTATTTAATGTTCAGTCTAATAATTAAAAGAAAGAAAGAAAATTCTAATGTTATTTTCTACACGAGGTCGTGTTAGGGTCAGGATGGCCGTGTCGGCGCATTGAAACTGCGTGGTTGTTAATGTATGTGTGTGTGTGTGTGCGAACCCAGCAGTTCGGCTGGTGGCAATAGTTCTCTTTGGGTATGGATTTGGGTACTCTTTTGTGGGTACCCATATCGCTTACTGTTGGTATAGCGGATTGTTCCATGTTTTTCTTCTATAACGTTGCGAGTATATTCTTTGGTACTCCCTTTGGATACGAAGGTCGTACCACCACAAAGCGCAAACGAAAATTTGCTTTTAAGAGAAATGACCGCTTAGAAAGTAAACATGCAGTAAATTGCTTGTTGTTGTTGCTAGAAACAGTTAAACAGATGCGGGTGTATACTTTGGTACTCCCTTTGGATACGACGGTCGTACCACCACAAAGCGGAAACGAAAATTTTGGCTGCTTTTGGGTGCAACAAGCGGTTAAACAGTTGTTTCTGTTTTCTGTTGTTTCGTTTCTTATTCTTCCCTTTTTTTGATTTTGGCTTCAGTATAACTTGAGCATATTTGGTGACGCGACGTAAAAGTGTGGTTGGATACACTAAATAAATAATAAAAACAGTGACAGTGATACAGTGATAAACAAAGGATAAAAAAGGTTATAATAATAAGTATTGTTGACAAATATTAATATTAATTATGATTTTTCTATAATATTAGATGCAATTACTGCTGATGGAGACAATGGAACCGCTGACAGCCAACTTCGCCGGGCTATTCATTTACAAAAGAAAAGGCAATTCAAAAATAAATATGGCAACAAGAACAACAACGACAACATCAACAACAACATCACCACATAATTTTTTTTCACATAACATAAGTATTTGAAAGCCAAATTAAAAAGGTCTCAATAAATGAATTTATTATATATTAAATAAGTTTATAAATATTAAAAATGAATGAAATGTATTTTGTATTATTTAAAAATAATTTTATATATATTAAAAAACAAAAATTTATAAGAAAAAAAAATCTTTTTCTGGGTATGTAAATCGATGTCCCTTGGTAGATACCCAAGTGGCTGTATAGAGTACCCAATTCTGTACCTAAATCGATGTCCCTTAGTAGTATGTATTTGGGTACCCTTCTTGAGTACCCCATTCGATACTTATTGGTATACGAGGAGGTGACGATTGTACACTGCCTATGACATGCCTTAGTTAAATTCGCCACTGAAATACACGTCTTAGGTATTGACCGGGGAGTACTCGTCTACCCTAGGGGCATAGTGGATTCGACACCCACGCACTAGTCCGGCGAACTGCTGGGAGTACACATTTTCGGGTATTTCACTAGAATAGTAATATAGCATCAGGCTGTTTTTTTTTTTTTTTTTTTTTTTGTATTCAGGGTTTTATTACCTACTTGCTATAACATATACGCTTACAAATACGACTATAATATTACAAACAAAAATACAAAGAGGATAGAGGGAAGAAATGGTGGGAGGGGGGAAGCGGTTACGCGGTATCGCCTCCTGGCATTGCTTCGCGTGCGCAGTGCCCCTTACTCCTGTTGCTCCTTCCGTCTACGCTGCAGGTCCCTCAGCTTTTTCATGACCTCCGCCGTGAATGTTGCTGCCGCCTCCCACACTGTCTTGTCGTCCAGCATCCTCGGGACGAGTGTTTCCACGCTGATTACGCACCCGGCTACCGCCTCCAGCTCCTGCCGTTCGAGGCCAAACCTGCGGCACTCGAAGAGCACGTGCCGCGCGTCTTCCACAATGCCGGTACCGCACTCTGGGCACCAATCTTCCGTCTCGTGGCCAAACCGCTTCAGGTACTGGCGGAAGCATCCGTGGCCACTTAGCGCCTGCGTGAGGTAGAAGTCCACCATTCCATGGTCTCGTTCCACCCACCTCGTGATGTCCGGTATGAGGGCATGCGTCCAACGGCCCTTGGACGAGGAGTCCCAGCTGGACTGCCACCTCTCCAGACTTTTCCTCCTGGCCGCTGTCTTACGCTCCTCCCTGGTAGGCTGCTCCGTCCCACTGGTCGTCGGGGCAACGGCTGTCTCCTTCCGCTCCCTTACCAGCTCCGTGAGCGGGACTTGTCCCGCGATGACCAGCACCGCGTCCTCCGAGTTGCATCAGGCTGTTGCGCTGTGAGTGTGCGGTTGCCAGGCAATCGTTGTCAGGCAACCGTTGCCTGCATGTTGTCGCTTTAAGAAGTACCGTTAGTAGTAGGCACAATAGGTAGAGAATTGGGCCGAAGGCCGAAACTCGTTGCGCTAGTACAATGACAGACAACAAAAACGATCATGATTCGACATATAAATTAGTTTTTATTACGCAATCCTCACTGGTCGTCTGGCAGGTCCCTCGCAGTTGTAGATAAGCACAGGGGGAGCGGGCGTCAGTCACGATTACTTCTGGCCGGCTGGCCGTAGATTTCCCAATGATGATTAGGGAGATTAGGTTGGGAGGATGACTGTCCTCCTTTTACCTTCTGGCCTAGGGACTCAGATAAGTGATAATAATAAAGGCTTAACGACAGATTGTCGGAGTTAATTTTACGAGCGATGGCTCTTTATTCAATGAATGAAAAATCAGAACTAAATATATGGAATAAACTTATAGCTAACAAAGCTCACAGCGGCCACGCAAATATGCAGTGTTTGCCGTCTGTGCACGAGCATCCGGCCCATTGCTTGGTCAGCAGTTTGGCCGGAGCGTGGATATTACGTCGACTATGGTCAACGACTCTGGTCTGGCTGACCACAGTTAACTACTCCCCCTTCTAGGTCAAGGCCGCCCTCGGCCGTCTGTAGTTCAGAGATAATCTGCCTAATTTGATCTGCGGGCTTTCTTGCCTTAGTGAAACGCCTAAAAATGAGCCCGATGCAGATGAGTGCGCAGCATATTGCTCCTGCAATAGTTGCTGCGAGACGTGTTCAGTGGTTGTCAATCTCTTCTCTGAACTCTTTGATGAACTCCAAGTTTCGTTCACTCAGACGGTGAAGATACGGGAGGCTGAGGACATCTTGGGTGGCGGTGATGTTCAATAAGGGAAGACTTGCTGTCCCTGGAGCTCTCTTCTGGGTGTTATTGTGGTTGATGAAGAGTGTGTCATTTATAGTGGCCTGTTTGTCAAAGGTTATGAGGTGTGTGCCATGAGTCCAGGTTTCTGTGCCGTCGTCCACTCGCACTTTGGCCGACCTATCGTTGATGATAATAATTCCTTCGTCTACGTAGGTTATCGGATGCAGGTCACTCTCTTGTACTCGGCAGTGTGCTACCCCACCGGCGTACAGTTCTTTGGCGCACGAACTCTCTGAAGCTAGGCGGCAGAATGTGGCTCTCGGTGATTCGGAGCAGTTTTTGATGGCGTAAATTCCTCCGCTGCATTCGGCTATGACATTGTCTATGATCTGCAACATCGTCCCACCATGGGCAACTGGGAAAATAGTGATCTTCTTGCAGGCTAATTTAATTTTGGGGAATTTAATGATAAAGTGTAAAATGTTACGGGACTGTAAAATCTTTACAGACGAGACGGACAAAAGATCTCCTATAGGTGTGTCGGTGGGTTACTCAAGCCAAACTGTTTTTAAGTCTTCGTGATTTAAAATGTTCGGACTAACAATGTTAATCCTGGCTAGGGTTATTGCAAGCATTAAATTTTGTAATTCCGCTATCAACATGCGGTTTCTAGCAAGCAGTGTTTCATATAGGTGTCCAGTGTCTATTTGTGAGGTTTTGGCTGATCTCAAAATTGAATTGACGGTAGAGGTAAGTTGGTTAATTTGATTTTGGGTTTTGGTGTTAATTTGGATCTGTCTATTGCTAGACTCGGCTAACTTCATTTCGGAAAACCTGATTTTTTCTAAGTCGCTGGCATCAGGTGTCCCTGCTACAACCTTTAGCATAGATCCTAAGAAATCCAAGCTCCTAGCTACTCTGTGATGAACGCCCAATGACTCTAACAAGTCCTGGAGGTGGGCGGTGTCCACGCTCAGAAGCTTCTTCATATGGGATAGCGGAAACATATCGATCATGTTGGTTGTCTCCTCTATTACACGCCCATATTCTGAGAGGTTTGCTGTGTGCGTGACGTAAGCAAACTCCTCCCATACTAGGATTTCGCTATCTACGACGGGGATGTACCTGGCCTGTGAATAATCGGTAACATGGGCCGACGCCAAGGACAGGAGTATGCAAAATGTTGGTCCGATCCTGTAAAATTAAACTTTAGCTATTTTTATGCTTATAGAGGGTTTTCCCACCACCGATAAAATGAACTTAAAACAAACTATGCAGGTGGCTATGAACCTATAGTAAAAAACAAAATGCGCCAAGTGGCTTGAATGTGTAATAAAAAAATATAATATAAAAAATGAATATACAAAATTGATAATAAAAAAAACCATAAAGGACATTGTTTGTTATATCATTTAAGATTGTCCTTGTGGACCACCCTCCCCTTAATGAGGACCGTGGTCCCGAGGTCCGCTTCTACGGCTCTCTCCTCGCACAAGGGTGTGAGTTTATTTCCTAGCCGTCTATTGGATTTTACCAATACCTTCTCGCCGACTTCGAATACTCTGTGTTGTCGGGAGGCGTTTTCCCTGGTCCTGAGCGTGTTTTGTGCCTTAATGATTCTGTTCCGGACTTCCGTCTGTGGGTCATCTGGGTGCTCCTGCACGATGTCAACTGGTCGTTTGTCAACGACAGAGTGAAATGACTTATTATATTTGGCGGTTGTCAACAAAATAATTTCCACAGTATCGGTTATGCCCTTGTCGATTTTTAGGCAACGATCAAGCTCCAAAAGGGTGCTATGAAAGCGCTCCACTTGCCCATTTGACACGCTATGGAGTGAAAATGATTGTCAAGCATGGCCGAGATAGTATTAATGAAGGTTCATTATCGCAATAGACTACTTTAGCCCTAGGGAAAAAATTAATAATCTGTAGTATGGCCGGTTTAAGGTCTTCGATTATCCTAGAGTGGACATGTTGCACAATTGCGAACTTCGAAAAATTGTCAATGCAAGTGAGAAAGTACTTTTTATCCGTAGAAAAAATATCGATGTGCAGTAGTTCTCCCACATGAGAGGGGATCGGAGCCTCGCCTAGCTCATATTTTTTTGGGTGCCTATCGTATTTGGCTTTCGCGCATGTTTTGCAGTTTGCTACGATTTCGGTAGCCAACTTGGTCATCTTCGGAAAGTAGTACTCGGAGAGTACCTGCTTAACGTTCTCTTGGGCCGACCTGTGGGCCCTATTGTGTTCTACGGTAAGAATTTCCCGTCTCTCAGGGACTGCAAAAATATCCGTTACACGGTTTTTGCAGTGCCAAAATTTGGTAGCTGGAAATCGCGGAACCAATTCGTCCTGTATTAGTGCCAGCGTGTGCAGGTCACAATGAATGGCGTTTACGCCCTTCGGAACGATTACATCTGCGAGTTCATCCATCAATGACGCATTGCAGGGGAAGTTAATCGCATGCCGCCTTTTGTTTCCAAAGAAGACGAAGCTGCGCTTTAACGGAAAGCGTGCCTCCTCCAGAGTTATCTGGTTTTGGAAGCAGTTTAGGGGCTTATCCGTCGTTTCGATAGTGTGCGTCAATGAGAGCTCGCTATGAACAGTGGCTACGAACGATTGAGCTTCTTGCTCCTCCATGACGTTAATTTGTTGCCGTGACAATGCATCGGCGACTAAGTTTTCCTTGCCGGGTTTGTAGAAAATACGCGCCCCTGATTCATCAATGCGCGCTTTCCACCTTTTAATCTTTGCATTTGGATTTAATTCCGATACTGCAAAGGTTTGCGGCTGGTGGTCGGTAAAGATGTTGATGTCTTTAACCACATACAGGTAATGCCGTAGCTTGGCCAAAGCCCAGACTATGGCTAAGAGTTCCCTCTCGTTGGTGGCGTAGTTGACCTCCCTGTCTTTCAATGTTATTGGGCGTCCCTCTTCGGACAATACTGCGCCAATGCCATGGCCCGAGGCATCTGTCGTTAGATCAAATGCCTTTTTGTAGTCGGGGTGCCAAGATGTTTCGTAGTTTCTGGAACGCTTGTTGCTGCGTCTCAGAGAACTGAACTGGAATGTTTCGTGACCTGTGTCTACTAACTGTTCCGTTTTCCCCTTTTAGGATGTCTGATATAGTCCTTGCTATTGCCGCAAAGTCCTTAATGAAACATCGGTAGTAGCTGGCTAGGCCTAGAAATGACCGTACCTCAAAAACACTTTTGGGTTCCGGAAATTCTTTTATAGCCTTAACCTTTTCTGGGTCTGTTGTGGCACCGTTTCAAGTGACTATAAACCCAAGGAAGCTCACACTTTTCTTAAAAAAGCTGGACTTTTCTACCGATACCCTCATGTTCGCATTGTGCAGGCTCTTTAGAACCCATTCTACGTGCTTGATGTGAGAGTCTTCGTCTTCTGAGTAGATAATTACGTCGTCAACGTAAACATAGCAGAACTTGCCGATTTGTTCCCGTAGGATGTCATCGATTGTCCTCTGAAAAATGCTGGCTGCATTTTTGAGGTCAAACCGTAGTCTGCGAAATTCGTATTTTCCCCCATTCACAGAGAAAGAGGTTTTTTCCCTGTCGCGTTCTGCAAGAATGATTTGGTGATAGCCAGACTTGAGGTCCAGCGTGGAGAAATACTTCGCATTACCTAGGTTGCCCAATATGATGTTAATATTTGGCATGGGGTGTTTGTCGGACACTGTTCTTTCGTTTAGCTTGCGGAAGTCGATAACTAGTCTCATTTTCCGGTTGCCATGGTCATCGGTCCCTTTTTTATCCACAACCCATATCGGGTTGTTGTAAGGGGATACCGACTTCTGAATTATCCCGTTTTTAAGCAGAATCTCTTGGTTGACGAAGTCCGCCGCCCCCATTGGGTACGGGTATAATTTTGTGTATATGGGCTCCTCACTAACTGTTCGGATGGTAGCTACCACCGATGTGTTATAGGGCAAAGCCTCGTTAGGGTTAGCAAAAGCCCTCTTCCTAGTCTTCAGCATTTCTAAGATCGCGTTTCTGACTAAGGGTGGCGCATCTGAGCAGTCCACTTCGGTAAAATTGACGTCGGGGCATGGGTGGAAATCAATTTTCTCTTCTCCATTGCCCCATCTGTTTAAGTAGGTCGAGGCCAATGATCGCATCAAAGGAAGACAAATCAGGTAAGGTGAAGAACGTGGCCTTCAAATTAAAAAGTGACACTAAGCATTTTTTCTTGATCGTGGTGACACCATGGAGTGAATGGATGGTGAATGGGGAATCGACGGGGCGAACGCGTTTTAAGCCTTTGTGAGGCCGGATGAAATTTTTTGACGCACCCGTATCGATGAGGAACTTCATTTCTTTCCCCGCTACTCTTCGTCTGATGACGGGCAGCAGGGATTTTCCTCTAAAAAATTAATCACTTCTAAATCGTATTCCGAAATGGCGTCGTCGTCGACTTACTTGGGAGTTCGCCTGGTAGGGCGTTTGTTGGCGTTCTTGCGCCTTTGGGAATTGCTTCCTATCCCTATCCTCCAGGCTTTTTGCAAACGATGTTGCGAAGGTGTATCTCTCGTGGTTTGACTCCACTTCCTGAGCTAATGCCAACGCAGTTGGCATGTCCTTCGGCTTCGCCGAGAAGAGGACATCGGGGAGACTGCGCTTGAGACCCGAAATAAATATACGGAGCGCATCATCCCGGAATTTTTCGCATAAGAATCTTGCCGCCGACGCTTCGTACGACATGGTGGCCTTGTTAGTGAGCAAGGTGAGCTTGAGCCTCGTCGTAGTATTACAGTAATGTGAGGCTTCCCTGTCTGAGGGTGCCTATCTCCTGCTCGATGACGTGTATCTGGCGCTTGTCACTATATGTAAAATCGAGGAGGTCTATGATCGCATCGAAATTCAGTATGGTGCCAAACGAGGATAGCACAGCATCGGCAGGGCCTCGGATTTTACTCCTAATAATTACTACCGCTTGGTAGTGGCGGGAGCTATTTACATAATTTTTAAAAATAAAATAAGCGGCTGTTGCCGCCTGTCGCCAAGAGACGTATGTCTTCTGTGCTCCCGTAAATTCGGGCAGGCATTTCACCGCGTCCAGCGGCTCATTACATTGAACATCGCCTTCTATGGTGATGGGTTCGTATGTTTTGATAACAGGGGTTGCCGCCTGTGCGGGTGTGACCTGCACCGCGGCCACCTGAGCGTCCAATCTATGGTTTGGCGTAATCCCTCCTCACTACGCATGGCTTCGCCGGATGCCTCCGATAGGGCATGGGTGATGGCGGCCTGTATGACAGCTTTAAGCTGTTCGGGGTCCATGGTCTTTACTGAAGGGGGTTAGCGGGTGTCCTTATTGGAGTTGAAGCGCGCTGAGGCCCTCGACAATTAGACTCTGAGTCGCTATCGGATTGATTCTTTTCCCTATACTGTAGGAACGGCGAGCTCATATGCGACAATTTTAATTTGCACTGGAAAAGGAATGTCCGCTTAGGCTATTTTGTCCATGGGGGCCGCTGGCACGGCCAGGGGTATGCGGGGTTGTAGCGGCCGCCTTAGCAACGATGTATTAAGCTGTTCGAGCCAAGCCGTCGCCTCGCGGAACAGCGGAAAGGTGAGGGGTATGCGGGAGCTGAGCTTCCGCCACTATAAACAAAAAAGCGAAGAATAAATAATTGAAATACAAATGCATGCGCGGCCGTATCGGGTTCCCAGCAGTGGATTGGGGACAATGAAAAATACAAAGTAAAAATAGGACTGCGAAGCTAATACCAAGAATTTCAGCTCGAGCGAAGCGATGTACCAAACTGAATTAAATGTCTGCACACAAAGATGTATTTTAATATTTATTTATAAATAATAAAAGCCGAACAAAATTCAAATCTGGTATATTAAATTGTGAGAGCCTCGGCTCTGATATTTAGCCTCCGCGATATGTTAATTGCCTCACCAAAAATATTTGTAGTGTAACAGCATATAATGTCTGTTGGGTACACAATGCGAAAAAAATTTAACTGCTCGGCGAAATAGCAATGCGCCGTAACACGAACTGTGAGCGAATTAAATCAAATTAATTTCTTTATACGCCGTATTTGCTTTGATGTTAATTAAATTTTTTTCGCAGTGAAAACATAATAATAAAATAATAATATAATATTTATTTATTAAACAATGGGGAGTCGGGTAAGTCTCCTCCACCGGACAAAATAAAAGAATTAAACACCAAACACTTGTTAGTCGTCACATTCAATATTGAGATATTTGAAAAACACTCTTCAGACTGGTTTATTTGTATATTTAATATTTTAACACTGGTCCGAACTATGGAATATTTATCGAAGACGTAAAAGGTTTGACCAGCGGGCCCACTTACATGTTCTGTAATTATTGTGTTTATTATATATGGTCTAGACGGCTGCGTATTTCCCGCGCCGCTGTCACTGTTCAACTTCTGAGTTGATATAATTTCGTCCGGTAGGGTAGTTTAGTTGGGCGCCAATTAGTTTTTATTACGCAATCCTCACTGGTCGTCTGGCAGGTCCCTCGCAGTTGTAGATAAGCACAGGGGGAGCGGGCGTCAGTCACGATTTCTTCTGGCCGGCTGGCCGTAGATTTCCCAATGATGATTAGGGAGATTAGGTTGGGAGGATGACTGTCCTCCTTTTACCTTCTGGCCTAGGGACTCAGATAAGTGATAATAATAAAGGCTTAACGACAGATTGTCGGAGTTAATTTTACGAGCGATGGCTCTTTATTCAATGAATGAAAAATCAGAACTAAATATATGGAATAAACTTATAGCTAACAAAGCTCACAGCGGCCACGCAAATATGCAGTGTTTGCCGTCTGTGCACGAGCATCCGGCCCATTGCTTGGTCAGCAGTTTGGCCGGAGCATGGATATTACGTCGACTATGGTCAACGACTCTTGTCTGGCTGACCACAGTTAACTTATACATACTCTAATACCTTCGCTCTTGGTTGCGCTGCCATCAGGGCAGGGACCAAATATATATACTGGCCCTTTTCGTTAGCATATGACACTCAGTAATACACTCTCGTTGCGATCACATCAAAAATAAATCAAATCAAGGATAAAATAAAATCAAAGCAAGGATAATAAAACAAAATGAAAACCAAGGATAATTAATAAAATAAATTAAGGATACCAAGGATACTAAAATAAAATAAATTCAACCAAGGATAAAACCAAGGATAATAAAATAACATACGACAAGGATAACTATAAATAAATACATCAAAGGTTAAACAAATAAATAACATCAAGGATAAAATAAAATAAATTAACCCAAGCATAATTAAAAATACATCGAAGATAATTAATAAAATTAATACATCGAGGATAATTAGTAAAATAAAATTTAATCGAGAAGATAAATAAATAATAATTAAACAAGAAAGGAAGCTAACTTCGGCTCACCGAAGTTTGTATACCCTTGCAGAATTTAAACAAAAAATTAAAACCGAAATTCTGAAATAATAATGAGTTGGCAAATCTCAAATTTGATGGCAATGGTTTGAAACACGGCTAAGCTATGGTTTTTATATTTTCCTAATTGTTCCTATGGCAGCTCTAGGATATAGTTGTCCGATTTTCATTAAATTAAAACTGAAATTCTGAAATATTTTTAAATGGCCAAATATCAAATTTGGTGAACATTAGTTGAAAACTGACAAAGTTATACTTTTTTTTCGAAGATTTTTCCGATTGTTTCTATGGCAGCTATATGATATAGTCGTCCGATCCGGCCCGTTCCGACTTATGTACGAGTGAGAGCATATAGAAGACCACCTTCAAAGTTTCATTCAGATAGATCTAAAACTGAGGGACTAGTTTGTGTAGAAACGGAAAGACGGACATGGATAGATCGACTCGGCTGTTGATCCTGATCAAGAATATATATACTTTATAGGGTCGGAGATGTCTCCTTCACTGCGTTGCAAACTTCTGACTGAAATTATAATATCCTGCAAGGGTATAATAAAATACGTCGATAAAATAAAATAATGCGAGGATAAATAAAATAAAATACAGCAAGGACACCAGGAATAAACAGGATCAAGGATAATACGTCGAGTACAACGAGGATAATAATTAATAAACAACTAAAATACACAGAGGAAATAAATAATAAAATTAACAAATAAGAATTAAACAAACTTGGAAAGTCTGATTAAATCAACGGGATCTAATAATAAACGGAGAATAATCACGGACGCACAGGAGTAAACTAAATAAAATCAATTAAAATAACAAACTAAAATTAAACAATAAATCGAACGGAAGAATAAATTAAAAGATAACCGTAAACTAAGATAAATAATTTAAACTACCAGTTAAATTAAATAAAATAGAATAAAATACGATTTAATAAATTCGGCCAGGAAAAAATCAAAGAAAAGAATAAATCAAGTCAACGGAGGAAATAAGCCAGGGAAATAAATCGTCGAATAAAACCAAATAAAATAAATTAATAAGAAGGGAAAATTTGAATAAAATAAATAAATTAATAATAAATAAATATAAAAAAAAACAACCGCAAAAAAAAATCACACGCAACAAGAACTTGGGAAAACGCTAGCACCATGGGCTTTACATGGATCAGCTACCGGAAGAAACTGGAGTTGGAGACCATTCTTCTCAAGTTTGGATTGGAACGCGGAGGCACCGTGGAGGAGCAGCGACCGCGACTGATCAACTTTGCGCGTCAGCCGGATCACGACGAGGGAGTACGGATTCGCCTCAAGGAATTGGAGCGGAATTTTGGGAATGCCCCCACCGGAAACGCGAAGCTACTTTCGCCTATGTATTTGGATTCGGAAGCCACGTAGCCAGGATCTGCAGCGCCGACGGCACCGCTTACACTTTTGTTGTCGCGAAGCACTTCTCCTGGCGCAGGACGACGCCTGCCAACAAAGACCGAGGACCCATCACGTACAACAAGTCTTCATGGGGACCCGGGAGCCATTTTACTGGATCGGATGACTAAGACATTCGATCTCTCTCTTTCATAGCGGACGGTCGTGTTTTTGTTTTGCGCTCCGATTTTTGTGTTAATTTTATTGTAAACCACCGGGGTTTCCTCTGAATTCATCACTTAAATTTTTAAAATTATATACCGTCTCGCTATCGCGCGTGCATGCACTTTTCTGTGTAATTAATTTGTGTTATAATCACTTTTTAGTTTGTGCTAAGACGGTTATCTTATTTTCCTCCTTATTCTTTTTCTCGTTTTTACTTATTTTTCTCTCCCCCGCTTGAGTGTCGTTTGCTGTTAGCTGCAACTAAGCCGTTATAGCTCTCATCGCTCTTGTTGATTTCTGCTGCTCATTCTCTTAACCTTGCGCTCTTTTGTTCTCTCTCTCTCTCTTAGCTTTTTGGTACTGATAGTGTGCACAGTGGTTCTAGGGTTTGCGAAAATGTCCCAAAATATTGTCTGTGTAATTAAGAACTGCCAAAAAAATATTTTGGCAGACCAGCCCAGTTTCCATTGTTGGCTTTGCGAGGCAGTAGTGCACGCTAAGTGCATCGAGATGACAGGTCGAATAGCTGACGTAGTGTCCAGCAAAAAGGGCCTGCGTTATTGCTGTGAGGCCTGTCGACCGGTTGAGAAGGAGATATCATCCTTCATGCGTCAGACCAGAAGTGGATTTTCTGAGATCATGGCCACTTTCCGCAAGGCGAGTGACATGTTCTCCGCGCTTGACGCTCAATTTAATAGTATGAAGCTATTAAATGAGTCGCCGAAACGCAAAAAATCTGCTGCTGGTCGACAGCAACTGTGTGAGACGCAGCAACCGATTTCCTGCCACTCCCCTGCGCCACAGCTCCTGGTCCCCGTTCCAATGGTTCTGAGATCAGGAACTAGGAAAGATCCGGTTACCGAATCTGAAGCAGCCGCTCAGCCAGCAATTTCCGCGTCGTCCGTTGTGTCCGATGCGGAGCCCAAATCTTTGGCTCCGCAAATCTCCGTAGATAAAGCAACCCAGGGTCCAACAATGCCCGGAATACCGGCCGTAGTTGGTAACAATTCGTTACGCAAGACCATCACAGCAGTCCCACCTTCGAAAACAATATTTGTTTCGAGGCTTGCCCCTGATCTCGCATCGGAAGATGTTCTAGCCTTTATACAAGGCAAAACCCAAGCCGGACATATCAAGGTGGAAAAATTTCAATTTTCGTATGCCAGAGACATTTCATCTTTTAAGATAAATGTCTCAACCCAACTCTTTGACACTATTTGCTCGGGTGACTTCTGGCCCGAGTACGTAATAGTTAAGGAGTACGAGGCTCGAAAGAAGAGAACTCGGCCTGCGGGAGTACAACTGCCCAGGCCGTCTCAATCCTCTGAGTCCACTGCCGTACCTTCTGTCCCAAAAAACTAACCTCTTCCTTTCTACTTTCCTATCAGAATACTAGAGGCTTACGCAGTAAGCTCTCTAAATTGTATTCGGATAGTCTTTCTTTCGCATCTCAGGTGATTGTATTTACTGAAACCTGGTTGAAGCCGGAGATCCTCTGCTCCGAAATTCTTCCGAGTAAGTACACAATCTATAGATTAGACCGTATTGTCCAGCGTGGTGGTGGAGTTTTAATTGCCGTTGACTCCTGCCTCATCTCGGAACAGGTGGTATCTAACGAATTTCTGGACATTGAATTCATATGCGTTAAATTATCTTTTACAGGCAGCTGTATATATGTTACCTGCTCTTATATTCCTCCATCTTCGGAAATGCCAACTTATTGGAAACACCTTTCGGCAATTCAGGCAGTTTCCAACTGGCTTTCTGATAGGGACCAATTGGTGACTTTGGGTGACTTCAACATACCTGGAGCTCACTGGTCTTCTGACGGTGTGTCTAATATTCTCCTGACTGCGGCACAGCATGACCTTATAAATGGCTTGTTTGATTTATCCTTATCTCAAGTTAACCATGTCTTTAATTCTCTAAACCGCTTACTGGATCTATGCTTTGTTTCAGATCCGGCTGGCGTAAACCTAAGTAGAGTTCCTCCAATGACGCAACCTGAAGATCCTTATCATCCTACTTTCGATGTGACCATCGACACCGGGACAGTTTTAGCAACGACATCTGGTAGTAGGTTAAACAGAGTCCGCTGTTTCCGAAAGGCCGACTATCAGAGGCTAAACACTTTAATAGCTGAATTTGACTGGTCTAATCTCTTCATGAGCTCAGACATGGCAACCGCCGTTGATATCTTTTATAGTGCCATGAACTCATTTTTCTTCTTATGTGTTCCTGAAACCTATCCGTCGGTCTCTAATAAACCACTCTGGTTTAACAAAGAGCTGACACGTTTAAAAAACGTAAAATCTAGGCTTTATAATAAATATAAACGTACTGGTTCAAGAACGGCTTTCTCATCCTATCTAAGTGCTCGATCTAGCTTTACCGTGCTTAACGCTCAGTGTTATAAAAATTATTTGACTCGTTGCAAGGTCCAATTCACGCAGGACCCCAAACAGTTTTATAACTTTGTTAACTCTAAACGTAAACCCACGTTGTACCCTCCCTCGCTGTCATTTAATAATATTACTGTAAATTCTGATCAAGCAATAGCCAATCTCTTCGCTGAGTTTTTTAAAACCACATATTCTCCCTCAACATCTTCAGATCATTTATTTTCTCCAGCTATGCCCAGTTCGAACCTAATCTTCAGTCCTATTTTAAACGAAAGCTCACTTATTCTTGATCTGCAACGTGTTAAGCCAGTATATTCACCAGGTCCTGATGGAATACCGGGCTCTGTGCTAAGGTATTGCTCCGAGACGCTGTGTAACCCCCTTCTAAAATTGTTTACCTTATCTTTAGAATCCTCAGAATTTCCCCTTATTTGGAGGGAATCATTTGTTATTCCTCTCCACAAAAAAGGTAGAAAGTCGGATGCCAGTAACTATAGAGGTATCTCTAAGTTATCTGCAATCCCCAAACTTTTCGAGAAGGTAATCACTCCTCACTTGCAACATCTATGCAGATCCGTCATCTCTCCATGTCAGCATGGTTTTATGAGGCGAAGATCAACCACGACCAATCTTCTGGAACTTACCTCTTTCGTTATTAGGGGTTTCCAACAAAACCTTCAAACCGATGTCATTTACACGGACTTTAGTAAAGCTTTCGACTCGGTTAATCATTCTCTTCTGGTTAGGAAACTCGATTCATTGGGGTTTCCAAGTGATCTTCTTAAGTGGATTTCGAGTTATCTAAGTGACAGGTCCCAAGGTTCTGTTCAGAAATGTTCTATCCAATAGCCTCAGTGTCACTTCTGGCGTCCCACAGGGTAGCCACCTGGGACCACTACTATTTACATTGTTTATCAACGATTTGCCGCAGGTTCTAACCAAATCCAGAGTACTTATGTATGCTGATGATGTTAAACTTTGCGTGCAGTATAGGGACAGCTCACGCCAATCTGACCTACAATCGGATCTCGATAACTTTCAAGCATGGTGCCATGCTAACGATTTACATCTCAACAGTTCTAAATGCAAACTTATGACATTTTCTCGCACCACTTTTCTCCCTGCCACGTATATGCTTAACGATTGCTCTTTGGAAAGAATTACTATTGTTGATGACCTCGGCGTCCGCCTGGACCCTAAACTTTCGTTCTCAGAACATATCTCCTGTATGGTTAATAAAGCCGCCGGCATGCTTGGATTCATTAAAAGGTGGTCGAAGGAATTCGATTCTCCTTATGTAACGAAGACCCTATATACTTCGTTAGTACGCCCTATATTGGAGTATGGCTCGTGCGTCTGGAGTCCTCAATACGGAGTCCATAGTAGCCGCATCGAATCTGTCCAAAAGAAGTTTTTACTTTTCGCCCTCCGTGGCCTACCCTGGGATGCTAACCTTAGATTACCGTCTTACTCTAGTAGACTTCTCCTAATTAATTTACCTTCTTTAACTAACCGTAGGACGATGCTTGGCGTCGTCTTTCTACATAAACTTATTCACGGCGAGGTGGAGAGCCCCTACCTACTTGGGCAGCTCAATTTCCATGTTCCCCGTCTTTCTTCTAGAAATTTTATCCCCCTAGTAGTTAACCACTGTAGGCGTGAGTTTGAAGTACATGAACCCTTTAGGGTTTTATGTACTGATTACAATCGCCTTTTTAGTAGTATTGAAGGCGTAGAGGTGGGCCGGAGGTGGGCCTCTTTGGGACTCGGTCGAAAGAAAAAAAAAAAAGGACCAGTGGGCTACGGGATGCCACTTGGGCGGAAGTTCGCCAGGAGTTCTTGGATTTCTTCTCGCCGCCGCGCTACTACCAGCGGCTGGACGACGAGATTAGGACACACTTTCAGAGGCCCAACGAGCCCTTCGAGGAGTACTTGGTGGACCTGCGCCTACAAATGCGCCGGGCAGGATTCACCCCGGATCGCGAACTTGAACGAGTCTACGACAATATGTACCAACTCTTCACCAGTTGGCAGGATTTTCGTACCCTGGTGGAATTAACCCACTTAGTGGTCGACTATGAAGTGACCCGCAGTCGGGACGGACGAGCAAGGAATCATCGAGACACACCCTCACGGGCACCGCCCGCTGCCGACATCTCCATGGATGAAGATCGCACGGCCCGTCAGCCACCGGCATCACTCATGCCGGGGAACCTCAGTAGGAACGTGAGCACAAACCGAGCCACGGCATCATCATCAGGACAAGCACCAGTAAACGTACGGGAGGCGTGCAGGAACTGCTGCCAGCCCGGACATTTCGCGGCGGAATGCCGAAACCCCAGAATAACTTTCAGTTGGGACTGTGGACGACGGGAGATACGGACAATAAAATGTTGTCGACGACAGGCTTCGGGAAACGGCAACGGGCCTCGCGTGACCGGGAATCACCCGAGGAACCCATCCAGCCCGAACAACTAGTAGGAGGAACACTCCACCAACACCAGAGACGCATCCGAGCCGCCATCACTATGGAGGGACGAAGATTCGTGGCCACCCTACTCACAGCTTCATAAGCGGGAGATACGGACTCAGGTCAAGCTCGCCGACGGGACCTGTCGGGAGCTGACGAAGGCCCTGGCAGCAATCATCCACTGCGGGAATCGCAGTACGCCGACCATCTTGCTAGTGGTGGCGGACGTGCTGGATGGTGTGCTGGATTTCGTATGCGGAATCGGAGCCACCATTCAGTGTAGGGGACAGGCCCTCAACTTGATGCCGGACGAGCACACCAAGCAGAGCCACGCTCTGAGCGGGAGTCACACTCCAACCATCGGGAACAGCAACGGGAGCTACGCTCCACACACGAGGAACAGCAACGGAAGTCACACTCCATTTATCGAGGTCAGGAACAGCAACGGGAGCCACGCTCCACACACGAGGAACAGCAAAGGGAGTCACATTCCACACACCGAGGACAATCAGCAGAGCCACGCTCTGAACAGCAAGGATCATCGGGCACGGTTACCCAGGAGGGGCCGATTGCCACTCATCGAGGGCAACAACAAGCACAGAGGCTAGTGCCGCAGCCACGCACTAGGCCGAACCAACCACGTCCCACCAACCCCTACGCCTCCGACACAGACCCCGAACACAACCGCGGCAACGAGCCGGGATACAGAAGCACACACGACGACCAGCTGGAAACATGTTTTACCCGTGGCTGATGCCACCGCCGCGCAGCGAAACTCTTTTCGCACCTCCAAGAAACGTGTCCGTTTCCAGGACCACGTCGAGGAAACGCCGGAGCAAAATGCGCTTCTATGCGGCACCGTCGACTCAGTGAGCCATGCCCCAGAAGAGGAGCTGGACCCACTAGAGCCGACACATCCAGTGTCAGAGTACCCAGAACCCTGGGTGGAAGGATTTCTCAAGCAGGAATTGGAGAAATTTGACACTCTATTCGGAGTCTCTCACATCGCGGAGCACCGGATCATCATGCGCAACGACCGACCGATAAAACAGCGGTATTTCCCACGGAATCCGGCCATGAGGGCCGTAATAGACAAGCAGATCGACGAACTTCTCAGGGATGGACACATCGAGCCATCGAAGAGCCCGCACAGTGCACCCATCGTGATCGCGGCTAAAAAGAACGGTGACGCATAGACTACAGGCAACTCAACGAGAACTGTGTGCCGGACGAGTATTCGCTGCCAAGGATTCATCAGATCTTGGAGCGCCTACGGAATGCGAAGTATATATCAACGCTGGATTTGAAGAACGGCTACTGGCAAATCCCGGTGGCTAAGGAGAGCCGGGATTGCACAGTCTTCACGGTTCCGGGCCGCGGTTTATTCCATTGGCGAGTCATGCCTTTTGGACTCCACTCGGCGCCCGCGACATTTCAACGGGATTTGGACACGGTCATCGGTCCCGATATGGAACCACATGCGTTCGCTTACCTGGACGACATTATTGTCATCGGGTCAACCCTGAGGGAACACGTGGCAAACCTCAGAGAAGTGTTTCGCCGACTACCTAAGGAAAAATGTAATTTTTTCCAACGACACATCGCCTACTTGGGACACATGATAAGCGAAGAAGGAATTCACACGGACCCGGACAAGGTGGCCGCGATCCGCGAGATACAGCCGCCAATTTGCCTGAAGGAACTTCGGAGGTGGCTGGGCATCGCTTCCTGGTATCGTCGATTTGTTCCCAACTTCGCCGGTGTTGTGGAACCGATGACATCGCTGCTGAAGAAGGGCCAGAAGTGGGACCGGACATCGAGGCAGGATCAGGAATTAAAGGCTAAGTTAACGGAAGCACCCGTCTTAGTCTGTCCGGACTTCGAGCAGAAGTTCGTACTGCAAACGGACGCCAGCGAATATGGCATCGGAGCCGTACTTACACAGACCATCGAGGGACAGGAGTGAGTGGTGGCCTACGCCAGCCGCCGCCTGAAGAGCGCAGAGAGGAACTACTCGGTGACCGAGGAGAAGTGCCTCGCCGTCGTATGGGCAATTAGGAAGATGCGATGTTGTATCGAGGTATACCAGAAACAGATCATCAGGCCTTGAAGAGGCTGAACTCCATCGACAACCCGATCGGCCGAATCGCCCGCTGGGCACTCAAGCTGCAGCAGTATCAATACGATGTCCACTACCGGAGAGGGGCCCAAAATCTAGTGGCCGACGCGCTCTCACGCCAACCGCTGCCCGTGGCGCAGCAAGCAAGGTGCAAGGAACAAACTGCAAGTGGCTCACGAGGATGTTGGAGAACGTTCGGACCGAACCAGCCAAGTTCCCGGATTACAGGAAAGAAAGCGGACAGCTTTATCGCCGCATCGGGCTACAGCCACAGGAGGAGGAGTACACACCATGAAAGCTGTGTGTATCGGGTTCTACAGGAGAATCACGACACACCCACCGCCGGACACTTGGGAACTCGGAAAACTAGCAATCGAGTTGCCCAACGCTACTACTGGCCGGAACTTTTTCGCGATGTCGCCCGCTATGTACGCCGCTGCCTGAGCTGTCAACGGTTCAAAGTCAGCCAGGAGAAGCCGGCGAAGAAGCCCCTCGCTAGAAGCAGGGGAACACGATGCTCCTGGTCTTCCTCGATTCCTTCAGTAAATGGGTAGAATTGATACCATTACGCAAGGCCACACGAACTCATCTGGAACACGCTTTTCGGGAACGAATCCTGAGCTTATTCGGCGTGCAACGGGTGTTCGTCTGCGACAACGATGGTGTCCGACGATGAGCCCGGACCGCCGGCACTCGTGGGGCACGCCGAGTCCCCGCTCCGGTACTCACCCCGGTACGACCCGACGGCAGAGGGATACGAGGCGACACACATACAGCTGCGGTCCCGGATGCGCGGATGCATGCTTGCAGATTTTCGGACCAGGGCCGTTCTGGGTTACCACCGCCCCGGCGAGGGAGATCATGTGTGCTGCAGGTCACGCACGGGAGACCGACGTACCCGAGCCCCCACGCCGATCGTGGGATCGATCCCTTGGGAGGACTCGCCCAGCGACTCCTCGGAGGGAAGACCGCAAATATGCAAGAATGCATGGAATGCATGGAATGCGGAACGGTGCGTACCATGGATCGCGGCAGCGCAGCCGCCGCAGGGACGCAGATACGCAAATCACTCGCGGTAGAACCAGCCAACGACCATGTTTAGTTTTGTGCCAGTGAACAAATATCAGCGATTTTGACGACCTAGGAACAAATTTGACAAGGACACGAGGAAACAACAAGGACAACGAGGACCCCCGAACACGACAAGGAAACTGAAGCTATTGGATACTCGACCAATTCATCACCGGCTACGGGTGAGCGGGGCGCAGCAGCCCACATCGAGAAAAAAAACGTTTTGTCAGGATGTGTGTGTGTGCTAGGCAATTACAAAAAAGGCAGGGAAAATAGAAATTCGCAAATTAGACAAGAAAACGGTGAATAACATGAAATAAAAATAAGCTAAGCATATTAAATGGCACCGATCGCATTATTTTCCTTAACCTTTCTAGCCAACCACGACACACTGTGCCCCTCCTTCCCACCTCGACAGCCGTTGGCTTTCCCCAGACGGCGAGCTGGGCAGGACGGGACCAGGAGCGCCGCGCTGCTGAGATTAATTCCGGGCGTTGGCGAGGGCGACGGCTGTTGGGATCTTTCCAATCCGTAGTCTGATCTTAGAAAGCCGCCGCAGGGATTAGCCTGGGCGCATCCGCGGGCTACAGCGAGTTACGGGGCATAGTTTGGGAGGCAGCTCGCCGGTGGGCATACCAGGCGAAGCCACCAGGCCGCGGCGTTTGGGTGAGCCAAGACGTGGTTTCAGGTTGGGGCTGCGGGCGTGGGAGCAGGCTGCTGGGACAGCCAGAGTCTCGTTTCCCCAGTCTCTAGTGGAGGGTCCGGCCGCTGGGAGGGTTCGCCCAGCGTGGGCAATTAGAATCTGCAATTTCGTGGCCGCCGGAAAAAAACCCACCCCTGAAATTCTCAACAAAAACGGCACCTTCATGTTCTGGCGTTTCCATTAAATAAATATTTTCTGGATGGGTAAAGAAATAATTTCAAAATAACGACAAAACAAATTAGCTTTTATAAATATTTAAACTTAAAAACAATACCTTTTACTTCAAAATCAGTTTTATATAATTTAAATGGGGCAGTGTAATTAGTTGACTGACCACTTTGAAGTTCACTTTTGTTGTGAAATATTCGCGATGCATACGATTCAATTTTATATTTAGGAAGTCCCGTTAGATAGAACAAGCACTACTCTGCATATCTGGGACGCTGAAGTCAACACCTACAAAAGCTCTCGAAAGCATAATCGGAATGGATCCCCTAGATATTCACGCGCAGGAAAGCTAGCTAAAAGGATTCCGTCACAGTCTAATGGTCGGACATGAGCTAGATACTACTCGGACTTTTTACTATGAAATCTACCTTCTTTTCCCACTGAAGCAAAGATGAGAAAAAAATGAAAAAATTCAACAACCTGCAAAACATCTAAAATAATGTCCAAAGAGCGCGCTGACAAGGTTAGCCTCAGGGACTTGGCACGTAAAAAACGAAAGAAACACGAATATCCGCTTAACAAAACAAAGCGTATGGAATTTTCCACAGATTTTCAAAATATGCCCACTAAGTTCATGAAAAACAAGAAAGGAAGCTAACTTCGGCTCACCGAAGTTTGTATACCCTTGCAGATTACAAATTAAATCAAATAATTAAGAGCTAAATTCTGAAATAATAAAAAGTATAATGCTAGGCTGCCACGCCGGGGAAAAGATATAGTCGTCCGATTTTGATAAAATTAAAACCGAAATTCAGGAATAATACCAAGTTCCCAAATCTCAAATATGATGAAAATATGTTGAGAAACAGCGAAGGTATGATTTTTTCTTTTATTTCCCCGATTGTTCCTATGGCAGCTATAGGATATAGTTGTCCGATTTTCATGAAATTAAAATCGAAATTCAGGAATACTAAAATATGGGTAACTTTTGTGAAAATATGTTGAAAACTGACAAAGTTTTGAATTTTTCTTTTATTTTCCTGATTGTTCCTATGGAAGCTATAGGATATAGTCAGCCGATTTTCATGAAATTAAAACCGAAATTCATTAATAATAAAATATGGCTAAATATCAAATTTGGTGAAAATATGTTGAAAACTGACAAAGTTATGAATTTTTCTTTTATTTTCTTGATTGTTCCTATGGAAGCTATAGGATATAGTCAGCCGATTTTTCTGAAATTAAAACCGAAATTCGGAAATAATACTAAATGGGCAAATATCAAATTTGGTGAAAATTGGTTGAAAACTGACAAAGTTAAATTTGATTTTTGGAAATATTTCGGATTGTTCCTTTGGCAGCTATATGATATAGTCGTCCGATCCGGCCCGTTCCGACATATGTACGAGTGAGAGTATATAGAAGCCTAACTGCAAAGTTTCATTCAGATAGCTTTAAAACTGAGGGACTAGTTCGCTTATAATCGGACAGACGGACGGACAGACGGACGGACAGACGGACATGGCTAGATCGACTCGGCTGTTGATCCTGATCAAGAATATATATACATTATAGGGTGCCTCCTGATGTCCTCCTATAGATGTCTCCTTCACTGCGTTGCCAACTTCTGACTGAAATTATAATACCCTGCAAAGATATAAAAATGATTTTTAGTAGCAAAAGCAAATGTTGTATATTTGGGATAAAGAAGCTGAAGCTTGTAATGAGAATCACAGGAGGTATATCGAGATTTTAAGCCAACATTTGCTTCCAAGCTATACAACGCTTGGGACTTGCAGATGAATTTTGGTTTCCAATGCTCCCAACCCGCAATTCCAAGTTGTGGTTCCGCAAGATCCGCAAACACAATTACTTCAAAGACAATGCATAAAAGGATTATTTAGGAAGAATAGAACCAAGTAACGGCCAATAATATGGAAAATTGGTCCACTCAATGCCAATTTTTTTCTGGCAAGTGTATATTACTCTATAACTTGGCGACCTAACAAGCTACCGAAAGCAACTGATTTTGCAAAGAGCTTACTATGTACATATGGAAAACAGCTTTTGAAATTGGAGGACTTACACTTTATTCCTATATCTTATTTCCAGTGAACCAAACATCAGGTCCCTTAGGACCCTTATGCAATAACTCCTTAAACATGATGGTGTTGTAAACCAATTACTTCTAATTAATTAATATAGACGAAATCTTGATGGTCAAATCCAAAACTAGGATATTTAGATCAAAGACTCTGCAAATCTTTAAAAGCCATGTCATAATTTTTAGGGGTAATTCAATTATAGTGTTTGGCGATCTGAAACAGCTAAGTCCAGTCGGAAATCGGTGAATATTCTTAATATTACACCCTTGCAGGATATTATAATTTCAGTCAGAATTGTGCAACGCAGTGAAGGAGACATCTCCGACCCTATAAAGTATATATATTCTTGATCAGGATCAACAGCCGAGTCGATCTAGCCATGTCCGTCTGTCCTTCTGTCCGTCCGTCTGTCCGTTCGTCTGTCCGATTATACTCAAACTAGTCCCTCAGTAAGTAAGTCTAATGTACGTTAGTTCTAATTTCCCTACGAATCAATAAAGATCGCCGACGCTCGTCGCGTAACACCCCGAAACGATTTCCCGAGTTCCCAAGTGAATTTACAGCTAAAGCCACCCCCTCCAAAACAAATATTATTTCCGAATTTCGGTTTTAATTTCATAAAAATCGGACAACTAGATGTATATTCTATATCGGATATATCTTATCCCTGTCGTGGGCTGCCTAGCATTTTCGCCACACACGCCCCTAAGTGAGCAACACTTTTTATTATTTCAGAATTTTGCTTTTAATTTTTTAATTTAATTTGTAATCTGCAAGGGTATACAAACTTCGGTGAGCCGAAGTTCTTTCTTCTTTCAAATTCATAAACTATTTTTCACTTTTCGAGTAATTTTAAGTTTTTTGAGTTAGCCGAAATAATGCCTTTGATCATGACTGCCTTATCATGCTTTAGCCTTAAATAATATGTCTGAAACAAACATAACATTTTTAGGCAATGCACTATGGGGAATTTGCCCATTTCCGTGGTATTTATTAATAACTTCTAAACTAAGTAAGATTTTTCAAAACGATTGCATGCTTTTTTTTTTGACATTCTTATCGAAAAAACATTAATTAATTTTTTAATTATGCAGAAAACAACCAATGAAAATAAAAGTAGCGTTGCATAATAATAAAATGTAACAATGAACAAAAACAAATACATGTGAGAGCCGTAGCACATATAAAAATTATATTTGCTCTGCTCTCATCTTGCTCTAAAATTTTGACTAAGGCTACTAGTCCCCAGAGCATTTTCTAAAATTTTCTGCTATACCCTTTGGATGTAGGTAGCAAGTCCGAAAACTCGGAGCAGAGCATAGCACAAAGTTTTCAATTTCATTGCTACGGCTCTGCTACTGCTTTCGTCAAAGTGACAGCAATAGCAATATGAAAACAAAATACTACGGGAGCAGCATAGCTTTTCAAACCCTGGTTATTAACACCGATAGAAATATTTTTGGAAAAATGGGCGTGGCCCGCACTCCCCTGACGATCAAAAAAGCAAAAAAGAAGCAATTAATTATTAATTTTTTGATCGTTTCTATGGCAGCTATATAATATCGGATTTTTATGAAATTAAAACCGAAATTCTAAAATAATACACAATGACTATATCTCAAGTTAGATAAAAATATGTTAAAAACTGACAAAGTAGCTATGGACTGACATATGTATGTATGTATGTACTACATATACGCTATATCTCAAGACAACAGCATTGTTACCGTCAATATGCCGAGCTACCAAAGAAGTACTGGTGAACGGGTCAACGGGCCATTTATTTTAGAATTTCGGTTTCAATTTTATGAAAATTTGACTACTACTATCTAAACATGCCCCCATTTTCTTCCAGTGGCAAAAAACCCCCAATTTCTATAAAAAAATCTGGACGCTAAACGCGTTAATCAATCGATGCAATTTTCGGCCAAAAATTAGTCCTTTACATAATAAAGATTCTATTTAATTTAATATCGTATATTTTAATGTTTACTATTTTTTATCGATTTTTGAAACTCTAAGAATCTTCCTCATTTTTTCCTAACGGCAAAAAACACTGATCTAAGTCAATTAGCAATATGAAAATTTTTCGAGGGAATCCTGATACTTTAAGGATTCATATGGTGGTTTTACTGAAGCTCTAGGTCAATTCTAAAAAATGTTACATTAGCCTAAAGTTGGAATAATAATTCCAACAAATTATACACAAGCATTGAATTATTATATCTCTCTCTCTCTCTCTCTCTGACTCTGTGTACTACAATAATTGAGCGGCGGCTGATTTTGATTTCTTTTTAAAACTTAAAATTAAAAACTTAAAACTAAATTAAACTTAACAATAAATTAAAATTAAATTATACCAGGGCTTTGGGAAAGTGGAAGGGGGAGTTGTCATCTATATATAAAACTGAAAACTGATTATCGTGAAGATTAAGTTGAGGGCTGATTATTCTTTCTTAAAAAAAAAAAATAATACTGATATATGTCAATTAACAATAGTAAATTTTATCGAGTGAATTATGATACTGGAAGGGTTTTATATGGTAGTTTTCCTGAAGCTCTAGGTCAATTCTAAAGAAGATGGACATACAGTCGGGTGTCCCGACAGTAGAATACCATGTACCATTACAAGGCGCGTCCTAAAATTATATAAAAGAAAGATAATAAGAATAAAAAACTGAGACAAATTTACATATAATGCAAATGTCTTCGCCTTCAATAGCAAAGTCGATAGCTCAGTGGGTAAAGCTACACATACATTTTTATAAGCAATTGGCCTGGGTTCGAAATAACCCCAGGCATAAGGAATTTTTTCATTTTCAAAACATTAAGTATAGTCCTTTGCTTCTATTTTTTTATTTCTTAGTATTAAATACTGCAATTATTTTAATTTACTGCGAAAAAAATATATATATATTTGCAATAAATAAAAAAGTTTTCACTCGTCGCCGACGGGATACCAACCCGTGACAACTAAAATTTGAAAAAGACTTCAGCTTAGCCAGCTGCACCACCAACCAATTCAAAATGAATTATCTTATTTTCATAGTAATGTGAACATAAGTAAAATGTTTAATGAACGTTTTGATTTATTTGGAGCCCTCTGCCTGGGCTGCCTCTTGTACACGTAATGTGTATAAAGTAAAAAGCCTATATTTCCGCTATTTATGGCACGATCGCAATGAAATTTGGACAATCTTTGTATTTTGATAAAATACATTAAGCTTTTCAATATGGTTTACATAACTTTATAAATTTAGGAGCTATACGTTTTTGTCAAATAGCTCCTCCAAAAAGGGGAGCAGCAAAAATTTAAAACAAACTTGATCTGCGTGCAGATATATGAAGTCCGAATCCCAATTTTGGTGTCTCTACTTAGCTCTTATAGTCTCTGAGATCTAGTCGTTCATACAGACAGACAGACAGACAGACGGACGGACGGACAGACGGACAGTCGACGTTCTGCCGACTGCGACTTGAACCCGAACATCCTTCGAGTACCCGAACCCCCTTCGGGTCCGAAAGAAAACAAAAAAAAATCCGTTTATTCTCGAAACTTCGACTGCATATTTTCGGAGCAGCAAAAGGTCCGCAAATTTAAGAGAGATAGTGATAAAGCGAAGGGAGGGGGGAAAAACTGTGGCAAAAACTAATTATCGGCATCAGAACACTCTTTTTAAAACACATTGGGAATTTATAAATATTTAAGATGTGACGCCCCTCTAGAGGCGCCACAACGTATGTCTAAATATAATAATAAGTATAAGCCACTGTAGCATAAGTTAGTATAATCATAAGATAAGCCATGTAAATATCCACTTAATACTAGATAATAAGTAGTCGATTAAGGCACACGCCAACTCGGATATTCGATCACCAATCGGATCGGATGTCGAACGATACGATAGGGACCGTCATCGCTTTCTCGGTCTTTTTCGTTTCCGATCCTCGCATCGAGCAGTTGTGTTTTTGCCGAGTGCGTGCCGAAAAGTTTGAGAAAAGTGTAACACGTGATCATCGACAGAGGCGATATCGAGACATAAATCTGAGCCCGGAGCCAGACACACCGTGCAAGGTGTAATAATTCCTTTCCGCGACTCCGCGCCAACTCCGCGAGCCGCGAACTCACCGACAGGTTCCTCCGCACGAGGAATCCCCCACCACCGGCCCCCGCTGTGTAGCATCCAGCCGGCCAGGCCCAGACGCCGCAGCAGTAAGTCTTATCAGACCCATTTACCATTGTAATTCAAGTAGAGTTAAACCTACGCTTTGTACATATATATATATAACCTCAAATATAAAACATACCCATATTATCTAAGAAAATCTCCCGATCGTATGTTCTTTCACTTGGGGCAAATATCTGCATGGAAAACCCTTTTCCCCTTTCAGCATAATCATATTTCCTTCCTTAAATTACGTCTAGCCGAACGGTACATCTCGCCTCCGTAATTGTTCGCACACACACACATTCGTAGCCATTTCGAACCGTGCACAAATCATAACCTCAAAGTTCTCGCATACACGCATTCGCCGTTTTCAGCCACCAACACATTCGCATCACATCTTTCGCTGCACCCATACACACACATTGCCGGCACAAACCGTGCACGAAACATAACCTCCAAATCAAAGCATGCACGCCTTCTCTCGTTCTCTGTCGCACACACATTTCGCTACTCACACCGACATACGGTGTCCGACCAGAAGTTGCCCGAAACCTAACCCTAGTCTGCTCACACACACACACGCTTGCCCCTGTTAACACCCAGCCGAGGAGATCTAGCCCTCCGGCATCCATACATACAAATCGCTGCCATTGATAACTAGAATGCCTCATCTTCGCTGGGGAACATATTTTCTGGGTCGGGAGATGTTTATTACAGCTAAACACTAAATTCTAAGTCGATGATTATCATTAACGCATACATTCACGCACACACCCTGGTTCAGCAGGTGCCCAGTAGGAAACTGGCTACGCTGACTTGTGTTTGCATATGCAGGCACACGCTGCGTGCTCAATAGGAAATCGGCTGCACTGACTTGTGTTTACCTATGCTTGCACACGCTGAGTGCCCAATAGGAAATATACCACGGCGTACCCAATGAGAAATCTGCCACGCCACAGGCGCCTCCCTACTATTGGGAAACCTCGTGGCCCCCGCCGCCCATAGTTAGCTCCAGAGTCCAGCCCGGAGATTCTTTTGGACCCGGCCAGCCGTGTGCAGCCGGCGCCGCCGTCCACAGTCAGGTTCTGAATTATTCAGAGAAACTCCGCCACAGTGTCAGCCGCCGCAATTGCTGAAGCCCATTGGCTCGCCAGTCGTCCTGAAACCTTTCGGGTTCCTCACCAGTAGTTAGGCTCCGTGTCCAGTCGGAGAATTTCCGGGTCCGGTCAGCCGTGCCCAGCCGGCACCGCCACTCGCTCCTAGCTTCCGAGACCCGCCCGGGAGGAAAAGTATAGAATACTCGCAACCACCAACGAGGTGTGTGCCGCCGCCGCCGATCGTGCCGCCCCGGGCTCCCGCCCGTTCACCGACCCTTAGCTAGCCTCCGCACCCAGCCTGAGGATTATTCTGGGCCCGGACAGCCGCGGTCATCCGGCGCCGCCACCCACAGCTAGCCTTCGTGACAAGCCGAAGGACCCACACTTAGACCCGCCGCAGCGCCCGCACGGCGACCCAGATCATACCAGCAGCCAGCCATAGCCGCGTGGCTGCCCGAATCCCTAATCCTGTCCAGCTCGGACATCGTGGACTAGGATTCCGCCGGCACACCCGAAGCTGCATTTCCGGCCGAACGCGTGCCATAGCAGTCAGCTTCTGAGAGGGTGGTCGATAATGCAGTGCAAGCAGTGGCCTGCATATAGGAACGACGATCGGTAAGGGGGAGTTGGTACGTCGATAGCTTCTCGTGCCCTCCACCCAGATAGGTGATCCGAGGCCAACCGAGGCACCTCGATACATGAAATAGGGGTCGAATACACAGTCTAAACGCGTTGCCGACAGTATTTTCCCTCTAATTATGAAATTTCCTACTGTTAGTCCCACTTTATACAAATTATTCTTGTATAGGTACCCTGGCCGCGATTGAGATCTACCCCAGCCAGAGAACTTCGTTACAAGTGGCGCCCGAACAGGGACAAGACAGGGAGAAAAACCAGGAAAAATAACACCCATATAAAGAGGCCATACTGTCCCGCGTGTCCGAGACTTAGCACTGTCGAATGAAATTCGACCGGACAAGCCCCAGAAACGAAGATAAATCAACTCATCGCCATTTATACCCTCTAGTTCGGAGCCGTGAGCTCAAAACGCGACGCACGCCTACAACGCGACCAAGCGCGGTCAAATTCACCCGATCCTGACCAGAAGGATCTATCTTTGCCTTTGAAACTTTGCTTTTTACATCGTAATCATGGACAGCGACCAACAGAGTCCCGGTGAGTCCGTTCCACGTAGAATTAAGAACCCGGGGGTCGGTACGCGGTGGATTTACTCCCGCCTAAAAGCCGAATTATTAGCCTTTGCCGAAGAATTTGGATTCTCTGCCGATGGAGTCGTCGACGACTTGCGGCGCAGCTTTGTGACTTTCGTTAGGGACACAGAGCAGACTCAGGAAACTTGGACCCGATTAGCCGACTTAGAGAGACAGTATCCGCTTCGCTCCGCCAGCCCTGCGCCTCCTAGTGAGGACAAGCCCAGTATCAGTGGCCTCTCGGTGCCCCCTTCACTCATGATTAATCCTACTCATTCGCCCGCGGCACGCACACGCCGCATGTCAACCGCCGTCCAGGCCGTGCCCGGACCTACCGGCACCAGCCAGGAACCGAGTCCCGACCGGGCTCGACGAGACTTCACTTGCGTTCCCGAGCGTATTCGCAAGTGGGGCCTGCACTACGATGGGTATACAGATCCACTCGCTTTTGTAGAACAGGTCGAAAGCCGCGCACTATCCTACGGTATCGACTTAGGGGCACTTCCGCGTGCCATGGCGGAACTGCTGACTAGTCGAGCAGACAAGTGGTTCCAAGCTAGCCGCCTCCAAGGGGCAGATTGGACCACGTTCCGGCGAGAATTCTTGGAATTTTTCCTTCCGCCGAGGTACCTCCAACGCTTAGACGACCGGATCCGCGGTCGCGAGCAGTTGGAAGGGGAAACTTTCAAGGAATATATGATCGACCTTCGAGTCCTCATGCGGCATGCAGGATACACCGAGGCACAAGAGTTGGACCGACTCTACGAAAACGTCGCGCCGGAATATCAAATGTATATTCGACGCAGCGAGTTCAGGACCATCGGAGAATTGGCACAGCTGGCCACAGAGTTCGAGGTGGTGAAGCGGCGTAGCCTCGAGAGGCACCCCACGACCACTAACGCACGGAGCGCATCAACACATGTGCCGCCGCCCCCCGGGCGGGCACATGCCCCAGAGACCGCAAGAGAGAGAAATCCGCCGAGGGCCGCTTTCGACTCCCCAGCCCCCGCGGCTGCGAGAGTAAACCGAGTGGTAGCCTCGGAACGCCGAGTCGATGTTCGCAACGCATGTCATACCTGTGGCGAACCAGGACACTTTAGCAACGAATGTAGGAATCCGGGGCATCTAGGAGTTTTATTAGCCAAGAAGTCGCTGACATCGTTGGGCAGCCACATCAGTTTCAGGAGACATACACCCAAATCAACCTCGCTGATGCCTCCCAAGTAGAGGTGCGAAAACTTCTCCGAGCAGAAATTACCCTGGCACGAAAAACGGTGCAGATTCCACTATTTGTTATGTCTGCCATGTTAGAGCCCCTGATCTTAGGTATGGATTTCCTCGCCACGATAGGTACTACCATCCAGTGCGGGGCAGCCACACTCGTGCTATCCAGGCGCAGCCCTGCGGGAGCACCAGCACGCGAAATCTCCGGAACCGAGCCTCGAATCCCCTTGATTACCATGGGAAGGACCCATAATCACAGCCAACGAATGATAGACGGCGAGGAATCGCCAGACGCCAGAAGGGCGGAACCAACAGGGGTGCGGCCAGAAGAGCTTCACTTAGGAATCACATGCCACGAACCACGTGACACACAGGGAGGATACCCAGCGCCACACGAAGGAAATCACGACACAAGGAACACGGAAATGTTCACGGGAGCCAACACTAGCCCCGCCAGAGGAAACAATTACCACGCAGAAGATCAACTCCCAGGGAAGCCCATAGCACGCCACCAGGAGCCACACGCAGAAGAATATCCACTCCCAGGGGAGCCCCTAGCATGCCACCAGGAGTCGGACACCGGCAGCGAGAATGACCTACGAGTCCAAGAATTCCTCCGCGAGCAGTTGACCCAATTCGAGGGTATGTCCGGAGTGGCCAACATCGCCGAGCATAGGATTACCATGCGAGACGATCGGCCTATAAAACAGCGTTATTTCCCCAAAAACCCGGCGATGCAGAAAATCATCGACGAGCAGGTGGATGCGCTCCTTGAACAACACTGTATTGAGCCTTCACGCAGTCCACATAGCGCACCCTTAGTCTTAGTCCGGAAAAAGACCGGCCAATGGAGAATGTGCGTGGACTATCGACAGCTGAACGCGAAGTCCATCCCGGACGCGTATCCGCTGCCACGCATAAACCACATTTTAGAGAGATTAAGGAACGCGGAGTATATCTCCACGTTGGACCTGCGAAATGGTTATTGGCAAATACCCATGGAGCAGAGTAGCCGAGCCTGTACCGCGTTCACGGTGCCCGGACGGGGCCTATATCAATGGCGAGTCATGCCATTCGGGTTGCATTCCGCCCCCGCAACTTTCCAACGGGCCCTCGACAGCGTGATCGGGCCAGATCTCGAACCACACGCGTTCGCCTATCTAGATGACATCATCGTCATCGGGGCCAGCCTAGAGGAGCATATGAGGAATCTGAGTAAAGTTTTCTACCGCCTTCGGAAGGCGAACCTGCGTATTAACCAGGAGAAATGTTCGTTTTTCAAGCGAAAGCTGGCCTATCTCGGGCATGTTATCAGCGATCGAGGTATTCATACCGATCCTGACAAGGTAGCCGCGGTACGAAATCTGAGTCCCCCGACAAGTCTACGGGAACTTCGTCGATGTTTAGGTATGGCTTCATGGTACCGACGGTTCGTACCTAACTTCGCAGCAGTCGTCGAGCCTATGACGAATCTGCTTCGCAAAAATCAGCGGTGGAAATGGGAAACGGAGCAGCAGAACGCCTTCGATCGGCTGAAAGAATTGCTAACCGATGCACCGGTATTAGCCTGTCCCGATTTTTCAGCCAAAATGACCCTCCAAACAGACGCCAGCCATTACGGACTTGGTGGCGTACTTACCCAAGAAGTCGATGGACATGAACGCGTCATAGCTTATGTCAGCCGGAAACTTGACGCTGCCGAGCTGAATTACTCTCCGACGGAGAAGGAATATTTAGCGATCGTCTGGGGAATACGTAAGCTTCGCTGCTACTTGGAAGGCTACCGATTCGACGTAATCACCGACCACCTCGCGCTTAAATGGCTCGATCAAATCGAGAATCCGACTAGAAGGATTGCTCGGTGGGCCCTAGAACTACAACAATATCAATTCGACGTGCTCTACCGCCGAGGAAAATATAACGTAGTCGCCGACGCGTTATCACGACAGCCCCTCGAGCATCTACAACGCATAGAGCCCGAAGAGCAGCGCTGCAAGTGGCTCCAACGAAAGATCAACGAGATACGAGAGGATCCGCAGAAATTCCCGGATTATATCATGGAGAATGGAGAGTTATATCGACACCTCGGACACCGCCCAGATGACCAGGATTACATCCCTTGGAAACTTTGCGTTGCGGCCGAACATCGAATAAAAATTCTCCAGGAATGCCATGATGCGCCCACGGCGGGTCATCTAGGAACAAGGAAGACCATCCTAAGGATCTCGCAGAAATACTATTGGCCCGGGATGTTCCGCGACGTCAAGCGGTATATTCGACAATGCCTCCCGTGTCAAAAGTATAAGGTGGAACAACGTCAGCAAGCCGGCAAGATGTTAACTAGACAAGTCGACGAACCCTTTGGACTTCTTTGCGCAGATTTTGTAGGACCCCTTCCACGCTCTAAGGAAGGGCATACCATGCTGCTGGTTTTCTTCGACAGTTACACCAAGTGGGTCGAACTAGTACCATTACGGAAGGCCACCACGGCTACTCTTATCCGAGCGTTCCGCGAACGGATCATCGGACGCTTCGGGGCCCCCCGGAAACTGGTGTGCGACAATGGCACACAATTCACCAGCAAGGCATTCCGAGGATTTCTGAACGAAACCGGAGTAGAATTGCAGTTCACCGCGCCATACTGCCCCCGAGAAAATCCAACCGAGCGTGCCAATCGCACCGTGAAAACTATGATATCGCAGTACGTTGAAGGGGAGCAAAACACCTGGGATAACTTACTCCCAGACCTCTCATTGGCAATCAACACTAGTGTGTCGGAGACAACGGGATACAGCCCGGCATTTCTAGTACAGGCTCGAGAGCCTCGACTACCAGGATCATGGTACGACAAAGTGACATCGGGATCCGGAATCCCGCCACAGACACCGAGCGAGAGGGTCGAACGGCTGAGAGAGATATTCCAGATAGTGCAGAACAATCTGCAAAAAGCAAGTAGAGACCAAGGAAGGCAGTACAATTTACGCCGCCGAGTATGGAAACCGGCCATGGGATCACTTGTATTAGTTCGCCAGCACCATCTCTCTAAAGCCACCGAAGGGTTTGCGGCCAAACTGGCCCCAAAGTTTGACGGACCATACAAGGTGGTCGCCTTCCCGTCACCTAATGTAGTCCGCATACGACGCCCAGGCCAGCGAAAAGGCAGGCTTGCAAACATCGCTGACCTGAAGGCATTCCACTCGACACTAGACGAAGACCAGACGGACACTGACGAGGACGACGGGGTGGCTGAAGGTGCCGGAGAACGGCCCGGACCTTCCCTCACTCAGAATTCCAAACCTAATCTCAGTAAACATGATTAGAGACCCCGCCTCCTCACTAACTGACCCAAAACTACCGGAAGATTAACTCATAGCCCCTTCCACGATAAACACACTGATAATGTTTTCTATTTTCGCAGTCCAAAACCCGCATCATGGAGGAGATGATTATCGTCATCTCCAGTGACGAGGAGGAGGCCGCGCCACCGACTCGCACCGCCGCCGCCGCCGCAGCCAGGATCCCCAGGGACCCACGTCTGCGCTCAGGGGCCACACATGCCGGCGCATCCAATGAGCGCCCGACAAGCGCCGCCGCGACTGCCGCACAGGACCCCTACCCGAGCCCCGCCGGATCCTTCGAATACTGCTCCAACAGTTCGGAGGGCCGGGACGAGGTAGTGGGTCGGGGAGCTGGACCGAGGAAGATGCCCCACCTCGCAGCCCCAATTCTCGGACGCGTCGATCAACGACGACTACGCCCGAGCAGACGCATCGGACTCGGACAGCGAGCCCCTTTTTACTCGCCGGGAACCGCAAGCCGAGAGCCCTATGGAGGACACCTCCAGCAACCACTATTCCGACTCCACCGACGAGGGCCGCCGGAGCCCCTACGTGGAGGAGGCCCTCCATGTAGTCATGGAGGGAGATGAGTATAAAGTACGCCAGGAGGGCTCCTGGGTACACATTATCCACAATCACTGGACCGATATCGGGATTCAGCTCCCGAGGGACCCCACGGCCGACCCGATCGTAACGTTCCCGCCATCGCCGTCGCAGCTGTGCATCGCCATGGCTGCCGAACCCCAGGAACTGGACGAGTGGACGTTTACCCTGGACGAGCCATCCTCCCCGAGGCTGGCCCTAGAACTGGCATCCTCGCCGCCGCCCTTGGTGAGCCGAGTACCACTGCCAGTGGAGGAGATCGTCCCGGCCACGCCAATACAGCCGACTCCAGCCGGAAAACCCATGTACTGGGAATCTGGGACCAGCGACGACGAGGACGAAGACGCCCCCCGCTGCCGACGCAGAGCCGCCTGCACAATGGTCGAGGTAGCCAGACCACACCCGAGCCTGCAACCGCGCCCCCGAGGACACAGCCCTCGCCGCGCCACACCGATCCCGGGGTATCACCCGGATCCTCACCCCGCCATCGTTCCGCCGCCGGCGGACATCGGCGCGGCCATCCCACTGCCATCGATCCCGATGCCGCCGATCCCGGGGTCAGCCGAGCCCCACGGGCTGCCGACGTCATCGCTGCCCACCACAGCGACCCAGGCGAACCCGCCGAAGCCAGCTCCGTGGACACCCGAGCCACAGGAGGCCGTCGAGCTGCCCCACCACTGGCGCAGCAACATCCCGAAGCACGAGGTGCCCGCCGAGGTATGGGCCGGCATCGAACGACGACTTTACGCAGCCCAATATTCGCGCCAGCGTTTTCGCGTCGCCACCGAAGAAGGGCTATATCAAATAACCCTCAAGCCGACAGGAGACGGCCTCGTCTCATATGCTCCCCGAGGAAGGAGGGGAGTGTGACGCCCCTCTAGAGGCGCCACAACGTATGTCTAAATATAATCATAAGTATAAGCCACTGTAGCATAAGTTAGTATAATCATAAGATAAGCCATGTAAATATCCACTTAATACTAGATAATAAGTAGTCGATTAAGGCACACGCCAACTCGGATATTCGATCACCAATCGGATCGGATGTCGAACGATACGATAGGGACCGTCATCGCTTTCTCGGTCTTTTTCGTTTCCGATCCTCGCATCGAGCAGTTATGTTTTTGCCGAGTGCGTGCCGAAAAGTTTGAGAAAAGTGTAACACGTGATCATCGACAGAGGCGATATCGAGACATAAATCTGAGCCCGGAGCCAGACACACCGTGCAAGGTGTAATAATTCCTTTCCGCGACTCCGCGCCAACTCCGCGAGCCGCGAACTCACCGACAGGTTCCTCCGCACGAGGAATCCCCCATCCAGCCGGCCAGGCCCAGACGCCGCAGCAGTAAGTCTTATCAGACCCATTTACCATTGTAATTCAAGTAGAGTTAAACCTACGCTTTGTACATATATATATATAACCTCAAATATAAAACATACCCATATTATCTAAGAAAATCTCCCGATCGTATGTTCTTTCACTTGGGGCAAATATCTGCATGGAAAACCCTTTTCCCCTTTCAGCATAATCATATTTCCTTCCTTAAATTACGTCTAGCCGAACGGTACATCTCGCCTCCGTAATTGTTCGCACACACACACATTCGTAGCCATTTCGAACCGTGCACAAATCATAACCTCAAAGTTCTCGCATACACGCATTCGCCGTTTTCAGCCACCAACACATTCGCATCACATCTTTCGCTGCACCCATACACACACATTGCCGGCACAAACCGTGCACGAAACATAACCTCCAAATCAAAGCATGCACGCCTTCTCTCGTTCTCTGTCGCACACACATTTCGCTACTCACACCGACATACGGTGTCCGACCAGAAGTTGCCCGAAACCAAACCCTAGTCTGCTCACACACACACACGCTTGCCCCTGTTAACACCCAGCCGAGGAGATCTAGCCCTCCGGCATCCATACATACAAATCGCTGCCATTGATAACTAGAATGCCTCATCTTCGCTGGGGAACATATTTTCTGGGTCGGGAGATGTTTATTACAGCTAAACACTAAATTCTAAGTCGATGATTATCATTAACGCATACATTCACGCACACACCCCGGTTCAGCAGGTGCCCAGTAGGAAACTGGCTACGCTGACTTGTGTTTGCATATGCAGGCACACGCTGCGTGCTCAATAGGAAATCGGCTGCACTGACTTGTGTTTACCTATGCTTGCACACGCTGAGTGCCCAATAGGAAATATACCACGGCGTACCCAATGAGAAATCTGCCACGCCACAGGCGCCTCCCTACTATTGGGAAACCTCGTGGCCCCCGCCGCCCATAGTTAGCTCCAGAGTCCAGCCCGGAGATTCTTTTGGACCCGGCCAGCCGTGTGCAGCCGGCGCCGCCGTCCACAGTCAGGTTCTGAATTATTCAGAGAAACTCCGCCACAGTGTCAGCCGCCGCAATTGCTGAAGCCCATTAGCTCGCCAGTCGTCCTGAAACCTTTCGGGTTCCTCACCAGTAGTTAGGCTCCGTGTCCAGTCGGAGAATTTCCGGGTCCGGTCAGCCGTGCCCAGCCGGCACCGCCACTCGCTCCTAGCTTCCGAGACCCTCCCGGGAGGAAAAGTACAGAATACTCGCAACCACCAACGAGGTGTGTGCCGCCGCCGCCGATCGTGCCGCCCCGGGCTCCCGCCCGTTCACCGACCCTTAGCTAGCCTCCGCACCCAGCCTGAGGATTATTCTGGGCCCGGACAGCCGCGGTCATCCGGCGCCGCCACCCACAGCTAGCCTTCGTGACAAGCCGAAGGACCCACACTTAGACCCGCCGCAGCGCCCGCACGGCGACCCAGATCATACCAGCAGCCAGCCATAGCCGCGTGGCTGCCCGAATCCCTAATCCTGTCCAGCTCGGACATCGTGGACTAGGATTCCGCCGGCACACCCGAAGCTGCATTTCCGGCCGAACGCGTGCCATAGCAGTCAGCTTCTGAGAGGGTGGTCGATAATGCAGTGCAAGCAGTGGCCTGCATATAGGAACGACGATCGGTAAGGGGGAGTTGGTACGTCGATAGCTTCTCGTGCCCTCCACCCAGATAGGTGATCCGAGGCCAACCGAGGCACCTCGATAGGGGTCGAATACACAGTCTAAACGCGTTGCCGACAGTATTTTCCCTCTAATTATGAAATTTCCTACTGTTAGTCCCACTTTATACAAATTATTCTTGTATAGGTACCCTGGCCGCGATTGAGATCTACCCCAGCCAGAGAACTTCGTTACAAAGATTATCTTGAATTAATTTTGGCATATTTAATCTATTGTATATTGGCATATGTTTATTAATTGCTTTGGCCGTAGCTAATATGTTACTGTTGCATTATTTGTCCAATGTGGTTTAAATTACAAGGTATTGTTCTAGTCGGCTATGCCCTGGCAAACGTTCGAATTTTCGGTCATAGGGTTTCGGTTTCGTCGTGCTTCTCCCCATTCTCTTCGCATTTGAAGATGAAGTGCAATGGAAATAAGAAGTGTGTAAATCGAAGTATTTATTTCCGGACATTATTTGAATATAACAAGTAAGAAAGCTACAGTCGAGTGAGCTTGAATGTGAGATACCCGCTACCCATACTTAAACCAGAAAAGCGTAAGGACGCCAGAAAAAACATAACGGACAAATGCAAATGCAAGTGTAATTTAATCACATGCATACAAAAATACATACACATGTATCTATGTGTGTAAAAACGCGTTATTATTGCATTCAAGCGGCTTATAATTATTACCATTTATTAAAATTGCTTCTCGAATATCTTATAAGATTCTTTTCCGAACACAACCAAGAACTGATAATAATATTTAGTTGGTCTAATTGGTCAACCAAAGGAAGCCTGCTGCCAGCAGCCGTTTGTGGCCATACAAAATTATTTCTTTAATAACTTCGACAATTTTTATCTGATCGCAACCATTTTCAGGGATCACACAGACTATAGTTCTTAATATACATACCGAAATTCGCGACTCTAGCTTTAAAATTATACGCTTAATACGCTTTTTTATGATTTGCGGGGGCGGAAGTGGGCGTGGTAAAAATTTGAAACAAACTTGATCTGCGTGCAAGCATAAGAAATACTGTCGTAAAAAATTAGACCGCTACCTCTTATAGTCTCTGAGATCCAGTGTTTTATACGGACAGACGGACAGACAGACGGACAGACAGACGGACATGGCTAGATCGACTCGGCTGTTGATCCTGATCAAGAATATATATACTTTATAGGGTCGGAAATGCTTCCTTCTACCTGTTACATACATTTCCTGCCGGCACAAAGTTATAATACCCTTCTACCCTATGGGTAGCGGGTATAAAAAGGTGAGTATAGTGATTGTTTTTAAATCAATAAATTGATTTGAACCCTTTTCTTTTCAGACTGCTGTAATGGCCAATATATTGAAACGAGGAAAGATCTATGAAACAATCAGGGATATATTAGGCAAATATCTCCTTTTGCAACATGATAAAACATGAATCGTAATAGGTTCTACATGGCTCTTTTGGGTAATTTTTATTTAATTTAAATATTTTTTCCCTTGACTAATTATTATTTTTTCTATAGATGCAATTGATAAAGTGGATAAGCATGAGCCTAAGGTGCGTTAAAAATTGTTTTCTATTCAACTACTCATCGAATTTCAACGCTCTTTTTCGTGGGCTCTGGTACAAGTGATTTCATCCAGCTTCAAACTCCGCCTCTTGTCCAGCGCCGCCTACCCGAACATAGATTATTATTTAATGTTAAATGTTTATATTTGTTATTAAGTTTAAGAATAGAATTTTTCAATATAAATAATCATAAAAACATTTGTTGATGAATTGTTGCTGAATTGTTAAAAAATTGTTAATAAATGCCCATGTTAAATTCATCAACAGTTTGTATGGCAATTCATCGATGATTCATCAACAACACCCCTTCGGCTGTCTATGAATTATTGATGAATGGTACTGCAGGGTATGCATGCATGATGCATGATTATCTGCTAACTCTTTGTATGAGGTAGACGGAGATTACTGTATTATTCTTAGCTCTAACGGGGCTTCGATCTTTCGAGTCTCTTTAATACAGTGTGCTTCATCATTTAATTTCTGCTAATACGTGGTTTTACATGGTACAACGGGACTTGTGGGTATCTGTCCTGCTACATATGTTAAATGTCAAAGGAAAGATGGAAAAATTAATACAAATAATTATAATTTTTCTGTTTTTCAACATACGAGTGTATTAATTTCATTTGAGATTTGGCCAAATTTGTAAATTTGTAATCTGAAGGAAAATGCAAAACTATGAATGTAAAATTGTAAATACAATATGTATAGGTATGTTCAAAATGAATTTGTATGTTTAAATGTTTTATATTATTTGATAAAATTTAATTAATTCTAATGATACAATTGTTATCTACTAGGGTATACAAACTGTGTGGGAATTAGCTTCCTTTATTTTTCAACTTAAATGTGTATACATTTATTTTGTACTAGCAAGGTGCCCGAAGCTTTGCTTGCGGTAGATAATTTCGTTAAGCGAAAGGTTTTTTTAGAATTGACCTAGAGCTTCATGAAAACTACCATATAAATCACTTTCAGTATCAGAATTTACTCGATAATTGTTAATTGACCTATATCAGTATTATTTTTCTTAAAAAGAAAGAATAATCAGCCACAACTTAATAATCGTGATAATCAGTTTTCAGTTTTATATATAGACTAGCAAGGTGCCCGCTGCTTTGCTTGCGGTGCACAGTGGTTCCGCCAGAGGCCAAAAATCAAAAAAGGGATAACGACTAGAAAAAATTTTCAAGCAAATTGTCTCTAAAATGATCAAACTTCTTGATGGCAAACCGGTTTTGTTTCATTATTCAAAATGCATTTTGAAGTTGAAGGTATTTACTTTATATGTATATATTAAGAATTAACTAAATCAAACAAATTTTTTAGTGAAATTAACAAAATCGATTTAAAATTTTTTGTGTATTTTGTGAACGTATTTTTTATGTTTACCTAAAGTTTTAGTTGTGTTCCACCCCGATTCCCCCATAAATATTATGTTTATTGTATGTATGTATGTATTGTATGTAGATGTTATGAGCATTCAAAGTTAAAAAATATTACATTTTTGCAACAGGGCAAGGGCTAAACATTTTTTTTTAATATTTTAAAAAATTTTCAAAATATTTTTATTTGAGCAAATCAATAAAAATAAGACTAAAAAATTAAATAAAAAATGTTTTTAAAAAATCGTTTTCTATGAGAAAATTCGATTTTTTCACTTTGTTACCTTATAATTGGCGAATGGGTGGGCGTGGCACATTGTTCACTTAATATATAAATTTTACAGCAATTACCTGTCAAATGACAAATGTTCTATATTTTTGTTACAAACTTCAACACGCTATGGTCATTATTGGTATTTTTGGCCGCTCGTCCATACAAGCGGATCCACTGTGGCGGTGGATAATTTCCTTAAGCGAAATTTTTTTTAGAATTGTCCTAGAGCTTCAGGAAACCCACCATATGAATCCGTAAAGTATCAGGATTCCCTCGATAAAATATCTAAGTGCTAATTAACTTGGATCAGTGTTTTTTGCCATTAGAAAGATAAAGAAGATTTTCAGATTTTCCAAAATCGATAAAAAACAAGTAAGAAAGCTACAGTCAAGTGAGCTCGACTGTGAGATACCCGCTACCCATACTTAAACCAGAAAAGCGTCAGGACGCCAGAAAAAACAGTTAATACAATTTTGAACATAAAGGACAAATGCAAATGCAAGTGAAATATAATCACATGCATACAAAAATACATACACATGTATCTATGTGAGTAAAAACGCGTTATTATTGCATTAAAGCGGCTAATATTTGTTACCATTTATTAAAATTGCTTCTCGAATATCTAATAAGATTCTTTTCCGAACACAACCAAGAACTGATAAGAATATTTAGTTGGTCTAATTGGTCAACCAAAGGAAGCCTGCTGCCGTTTGTGGCCATACAAAACTATTTCTTTAATAACTTAGACAATATTTATCTGATCGCAACCAAACCACACAGGCTACAGTTCTTAATATACATACCGAAATTCGCGACACTAGCTTTAAAATTATACGCTTAATACGCTTTTTTATGATTTGCGGGGGCGGAAGTGGGCGTGGTAAAAATTTGAAACAAACTTGATCTGCGTGCAAGCATAAGAAATACTGTCGAAAAAAAATTAGAGCTCTATCTCTTATAATCTCTGAGATCCAGTGTTTCATACGGACAGACGGACAGACGGACAGACAGACAGACAGACAGACAGACAGACAGACAGACAGACAGACAGACAGAGAGACAGACAGACGGACATGGCTAGATCGACTCGGCTGTTGATCCTGATCAAGAATATATATACTTTATAGGGTCGGAAATGCTTCCTTGTACCTGTTACATACATTTCCTGCCGGCACAAAGTTATAATACCCTTCTACCCTATGGGTAGCGGGTATAAAAATAGTAAACATTGAAATATCCAATATTAAATTAAATAGAATCTTTATTATGTAGATGACTAAATTTTGTCCAAAAATCGCATCGATTGAATAACGCGTTTAGCCTCCAGATTTTTTTATAGAGATTATGGGTTTTTTTCCACTGCACACTAGTTGATTTCATTGGCCAAAAATACAAAAACCAAACTCTTAAAATTACCACTTTTATATTTTTAAAAAATTTTTGACAGATCAATTATTCGAAGTGCGTTTTCATTTTTGTTACATACCTTTCGTACGCGCTACAAAAAATGACGGAAGACAGACAAAAAAATATTTGTCAAAGTTGAAGTAAAAAGGAGCTCTCGAAGACAATTAAATTTTAATATTAAATCGCGTTCATTCGGCGATAATTAACATTAATATTGAAGATAAAGCTATTCACTATAAAACTGAGTAATTTGTATGCCATTATCTTTTGTGTTATTGCTTTAAAGTTAGTTTTACATTAATGCCTGTTGAGTTTTGTATGCATATACTTGTACATACACTCATGGACACTATAATAGGTGTGTTATTTTTTTCGTTTTTAATTTGTTTTTTCTCAGCCACCTCTTGTCCAATCTCAACAAATCAAATTTTTTGGAAACGTTTATTAATTGTCTTTAAACGAAAAGTAAAAAAAGTTTCACAAAGCCCTTTATATTCAAGTAAATTAAATATATCCTTAAAATCGACAATTTCGGCTGGTCATAATAATAGGTGTGCAAAGAGAAATCTTTAAATAAAATCTATATTTCACTATTTTTTTTAATGTTTTATATTAAACTAAGTATCTGGCAGCTAATAGCCGCTATATCCCCCATTTTTGCCAGGATATTCTCTATTCGTCTTGGCCTGGAGGATATTAACTTGGGAAAAGTTCCAATTGGAATATTATACCTTGTCCTTTGGACAATATCCTTTTATTTTGGCTGAAAGTCTTTTCTACCTCTCCTTTAAGGTCACCCCAGAGATTCTGGGTAGGATTGAGGACCGAGAATTGACTTGGCCACCCAATAACATCCACATTTTGCTCTCGGAACCAATCCTTTACTACGTGTGAGGCGTGTTTTGGGTCGTTATCCTGCTGGAACTTTCATAAAAGTGGCATATTATCCTCGGTATATGGTAGCAACACCGCTTGCGCTTAAATATTTTTTTCAGCTAAGGGTTAATTTGCAGATAAAGATAAAGAAGTGTATGAGGACCTTAAACTCATATTTAAATCTGATGTTTTTAATATAAATATTGATAACTTATTCAAAAAATTTGCAGAAATGTGGAATACATGCCATAGAATACAAGCAAAAGTTATTAAGTTACATTCTGAATGGTTAGCACAATTTGAACATTTATCTTTAAGTCAACCCTATACATCAGCTAATTTATTTTTATTTATTTTTTATTTTTATTTATATAATTTACTTGTTTTTTAATAGTGATTTTTGTATTTATATGTTTTTTTATTATTTACATTTATATTTATATTTTAATTTTTTTATATTGTTTATTAATTTTTTGCAATTTAATGCTACTATATATATTGTTTCTAACATATTTTATTACTTGAAAATTTACTTAACCTAACAGTATGTAATTGAATTTGTGTAAAAAAATGTACATTTTTGTATTTTTGTGATGGTTTTTGTCTTTATTTTATAATTTTTATTAGGCTATGGGATTTATAAAGCAGCATGGCAATTTTCAGCTCTATATTCCAACTGGAAGTATTTTTGGCCGCTCATCCTATAGTAGATCAGCCAGTGTGCACTGGAAGAAAATGGGGGCATATTTGTGGTCAAAATAAACCTTAGCAAATCAGTTTAGTGTTATAAAAATTGAATGGTACAAAATTTTAAAAGGGTCATTTAATTGGGGAAGGCTGTACGTTTATTCTTAGTTTTTAATGTTAGTTTTTAACAGTTTTACATATATATGTAGATTAATTCATAAGGATCAAAATTAAATCTGCAAGGGTATACAAACTTCTTTACGCTGAATTTAGCTCCCTTTCCTGATTTCATTAATTTGATATATCCAAATTGATAATTGCATTTACTAATACTGGTATGCTTCATTAGAGAATTAAAAGAGACTTCTCTTGTAACGCGACTAGGGTTAAACCGACGTTGAAAGGTAATCAATATTTTATTATTGTCTACATTTTTCTATTTTGGTGTATGTATGCAAGTGGAATTAATGAATATTAAAATCGATAGTTTTGCTCACGTTTCGACATGTCCAAGCAGTCAATCGAATGCTGGCATGTGATATTTAGACTTTGAAGGTATAAGTGCACATCAGAACGCGTTGGAAAATGGTAGGTGGTAGCTTCAGCCCCGATGTAACGAATTACTACCGTCGGCCTTGGTGTTGCTGAGATGCGAGGAGGGCGCACGCGAATAGATCCGGCTGCGGCTCGTCGGCTAGTGGGGTTGTGATCTTGCCCCCTTCTGCACCTGGCCTTTGCCATTCTTAGTTAATCGAATTTGCGTGCTGCGACAAAAACTGATTGGGGTGCTAATGAAACCCTCACTACACTTACACAGACGGACAGAACCTACACTCAGATGTCTCGGACTCCTCAGTTGTCACGAGGAGACTTACTAATGCCCTCCCTGCCATGGCCATTCGGAAACCAAAATCCGATGCTAAAGTGAATGGCCCCTTTTGTTGCTGAAAAGAAAGTTCCTACAGAGGAGTCATCCTAGGTGAAGGCAAAACACAGGGGGATTTAAAACATTTTAAATGTATTTCGTAAATCTACAAAGATATTCTTAAGACTATATGACCTGATTCTAATTGCATGTTATTAAAAAACGACAAATGATAAAAATGGACCTCATACAAAATTTCCAGACAAATAAACACAACTTTAAATTAAAATCATACCAGAAGAAGCTGCGATAGGCAGTCGCAAGAAAAAACTCGGTAAACAAAGGTACAGAAATAAAAGAACAAGACGATTACACTCGCTTAGTGAGCCTTCGCCTTTGCTCAGCGAGGAAAAGTAAGATTTGTATTGATTTTTTTATTGTTTTGTTATTGAAGGTGGAGCGGCGAGGCAAGTAACTAAATGCATGATTACTTCTTTATAGTAAGTCTCTCCCTTTTTCCCCTCAGGGTGAATTGATAAAAAAACAGATCGCTTTTAAGTCATAAATTTTACTGACCATCCACTGACTCTTTTATTATTTCTAGTGGGGATCCATCGACGAAAGCGCTTCCGTAGATGAGCCGCAAGATCTGTGTAAATGAAATAGAAAAACCATGCACAAAAATAACTGGGCCCGCGATCCACTAATTAGGCTGACATTTCGGCACTATCTTTCTGTTGTCTTCCTTTTCTTTTTCACTTCCAAAAAAAACAGCAACAACAATTAGGTTGCCCTTCGAGCAAAACTATCTTTTCTTTTCTATTGTCTGTTCTTTGCCTTTCGAGTCATTCCACTTTTTAACTCCGCTGCTCTAATCCGGCATTATTACATCAAAACTAGCACTCAACTAAATCTAACTTATTTCTTTCCGGGGCACTTCCGAATGCTCCTTCAATCCGACTTCCGGACTTCTGTGGCGGTGGCTTTTAGCCCGATTCGGGATTCTAGGCACGCGACGATCCGTTCGCGAGTATAATTAATTTGAAACTCAGGGGCTCGATTGCGGTCTCTCCTATATCTAAGCCAAGCTTTTCTTTCTCTCTGGGTACAACAAATGCGGCGGGAGCGAAACTTGGGCCCAGCTTGGTACAAACATGTGTCAAACAAAATTATCAGCTTAGCTGTTTTCGGCCTTGTCCGGCCTGTGGATCATGGCATCTCCTCTGTCCTTCTTGATGCTTGGCCGGGATTTTACTTCGGCCGGCGGGAGTCCCGCAGTTGCAGCGTCAGCGCCGAGAAAAAATGGCGGACGGTCCCCGCGCTTCAGAATCGCAAATTAAACGTCAAACCTAATTTTTCGGCGACGATTAGCTGGCGATAGGAATGGATATACTTCTCACTTGCTTACCCCTGTGGCGGATCTAGCGTTGAACCTATTCGAATTTTGAAACAGCCTTCTTCCTCGATCACCAGACAATGGTAGCACAAGACAAATGTAACACCAGAAAAATTCGCTGACATTCGCGAGAAATGAACTTTATTCCAAGAAGGCAAAATCGAGAAAGACTGAGAAGGCAATGCGCTCGCTGTTGGACCCCCTTCGGGCCCGATTCGGCTTTCTATTCTCGCACTCCCCGAAGAAATGACAGTTGCCACTGTTGCCTCTTTCACTCCGAAGCAACTATCACCTCGCCACCAATTCTGGTACCATCCCTTGTTAGGTAGATGGCGCCAGCCAAGCCTTCATTGGGCCTGTATTGGGCCTGATGCTATATACGGTGTGTCGTCCAGTAGGCACTAAGCTGGCATATCAAGCCTGCAATGAGCCTGATATATCAATTTACTAATATTAGTATGATTCATTAGAGACTTGAAAGAGACTTCTTTTTTAATGCGACTAGGGTAACACGGACGTTGAAAGGTAGACAATATTTTATTATTGTCTACATTTTTTACCCTTGCAGGGTATTATAATTTAAGTCAAAAGTTTACAATGCAGTGAAGGAGACATTTCCGACCCTATAAGTATATATATTCTACGCAATTTAGTCCCTCAGTTTTATAGCTATCTCGTACATATGTCGGAACGAGCTGGATCGGACGACTATATCATATACACTGCCGATCAACTGAATAGGTTCATGATCTCAGTGGTAGAAATTTATCTATAATTCCTAAACCAGTTTTCCGATTTACATAATTTTTTTTTCTTTAATTCTTAAATCATATTAAAATTGAAATCTAAAGAAAAAATTTTCAAAAACATTATTTATGCCTCATATATTTTTTCTTCTGAAAGCTTAACAAAATCAATGATTTTTTTTGGTTCAACTGAATAGGTTCAGCTGAAAGATTTTTAGTTTGCAATTAAACTAGGAGGCTAAATGACATTTTTGATGCAAATTTTTAATTTCATATATTTGCTTTAAATTAATTGAAAAATGGGACGCGGGGACCAATTATCCGAGTCTGAAAAAGGCCAAGTTTAAGCCTAAAGGAAGACGTGATAGTAATAATTGTATCCATCGGATCCGTCCAAATAAAATTTTTTTCGTCGGAAAAGACCACTTTCTGCCACTCGCTCGTCCAGCTCATATGCTTGTGCACAAAGAGCAGTCGTGAAGCATTACGTGCATCATTTAACTATGTTTTTTTTTTAAGTTTTATTTGTTTTAGATTATCAGCCTATGAAATCAGTCTTTTAACTGTTGACACACTGACTTTACCACCGAAAATTTCTTTTATTTTGGGTGCTGAGAGGTGCGAATTGGACGCAAGCTCGCACAATATGCTTCCTGTCTGCCACAGAGGTGGGGTGTTTGACTCCGCCTTTCAAGTTTTTGACATATTCTTATTTGTTTCTTAAAAAATTATCCAAAAAAATTTGGCTTCGTCCAATTTTTTGATCGATTTTGCGATTGCTAAGACCATGTGACGGTCTGCCGTCTCAGTTCCCCAGATAGCTCAGGGACGGCCAGGATCCGCCTATAATGGTTAGTCCGAGTGGTAGCTGTAAGAGAAGTGGCCCGGCCCCAGTAAGAACAGTGAAGGAGATTCGGTTAAATTAAAGAGAGTTTAGGTTTATTCATGGGTTTTTTTCTACAGAGTTGAGAGACTGACTGCGATGTCGTAGTTCGTTGGGCTTCACGCATCTCGAGGGGAAACCGCACCGCCGGGGTTCTGGATCCGCCAGTCGTCGGTAGTCGTCGGGTCGGCCACGGAGAAACGCCGCGAGGTCCGGACACCTGTGTAGAGAGGGAGAGAAGAAAAGAGAAATAGATGGGGGGGGACTCGGAAGTCTTGCCCGTAGATATGTGGAAGTCGGAAGTCGGCAGAGATATGCGGTGGACTCGAAAGTCCTCGGTTACGGAGGAGAGGAGAGGGTTTGGGACTCGAAAGTCTTCAGCGAGAGACGCGGTGGACTCGAAAGTCTTCGGTTACGGCAGAGAGAGAACGGCTTGGACTCGGAAGTCTTCAAAGAGAGAGGGCGGGCGGACTCTAAAGTCGTCGGAGAAAGAGGGCGGGCGGACTCTAAAGTCGTCGGAGAAAGAGGGCGGGTGGACTCTAAAGTCGTCAGAGGGAGCGGGTGGACTCTAAAGTCGTCGGAGGGAGGCGGGTGGACTCTAAAGTCGTCAGAGGGAGGGGGGTGGACTCTAAAGTCGTCAGAGGGAGGGGGTGGACTCTAAAGTCGTCAGAGGATGGAATTCGGCCAGCCGAATTGTTGCCGCGACTCGGAAGTCTCCGGCTAATGAATAATTACCCAAATCCGAAGATTCGGGCCCACAAAGTGACTTTCGCTGCTGACTACTGGAAGTGTGCTACTAGAGACTTACCGCTCCCGATCGCTGTCGGCTGCTAAGTGATCTTCCTAGGCCAGCGGCCCGCTTTATATAGGCCCTAGCGCGGTCTAGTGTGCCCGCCGTTATCGTCGCCTAGTGTGCCCCTTCTCTGCCGGTGTGACCATTTGCCGTCAGTGTGGCCGGATCTCGGCGCGCGCGCGCGTTTAAATTTGAATGGCCCAGTTCTTTTCTCTTTAACATCATTTATTTCTTTCTTTTTTTCCTTTCTTACATTTCTTAGCTTATGTCTAATTCTTCGGTTACATTTTATTCTTCTTTATTTTCATTTCGTTTTCTTATATTTCTGCTTATTTACTCTTATCTCCTATGTATTTTTCTTCATTTCATTTTCTGTTTTCTTACATTTCTGCTTATTTACTCTTATTTCCTATGTATTTTTCTTCATTTCATTTTCTGTTTTTTTCTTACATCTCTTCTTTTTGTGCGCGCCCGCGTCACAACCATTTTCACTATAGGCTTAAACTTGGCCTTTTTCAGATTGGGATAATTGGTCCCCGCGTCCCATTTTTCAATTAATTTAAAGCAAATATATGAAATTAAAAATTTGCATCAAAAATATGTCATTTAGCCTCCTAGTTTAATTGCAAACTAAAAATCTTTCAGCTGAACCTTTTCAGTTGAACGAAAAAAAATCATTGATTTTGTTAAGCTTTCAGAAGAAAAAATATATGAGTCATAAATAATATTTTTTGGAAAATTTTTCTTCAGATTTAAATTCTAATATGATTTAAGAATTAAAGGAAAAAAATTATGTAAATCGGAAAACTGGTTTAGGAATTATAGATAAATTTCTACCACTGAGATCATGAACCTATTCAGTTGATCGGCAGTGTAACTGCCATATGAACAATCGGAAAATTTTCAGAACAAAAATGTTAACTTTGTCAGTTTTCAACATATTTTCATCAAAGCTGAGATTTAGCCGTTTTTTATTATTCCTGAATTTTGGTTTTTATTTCATTAATATCGGACAACTATATCATATAGCTTCTTTAAGAACATAACTTAGCCGTTTTTCAAACCATTATCATCAAATTTGAGATTTGGCAAATAATTATTTTTCCAGAATTTTGGTTTTAATTTTTTGTTTTAATTCTGCAAGGGTATAAAAACTTCGGTGAGTCGAAGTTAGCTTCTTTTTGTTCTATTTTGGTGTATGTATGCAAGTGGAATTAATGAATATTTAAATTGATAGTTTTGCTCACGTTTCGACCTGTCCAAGCAGTCAATCGAATGCTGGCATGTGATATTTAGACTTTGAAGGTATAATTGCACATCAGAACGCGTTGGTAAGTGGTATATAAGGTGGTAGCTTAAGCCCTGACCATTACTTTTAGCCAAAATGGTGAAGTTCCAGGCTATATTGGGCCTGCTGCTATATACGGTGTGTCATCCAGTAGCCACTAAGCTGGCATATCAAGCCTGCAATGAGCCTGATATATCAATTGGTTCGTACGCCGATTATAACCATGCTAAGCTCCAGCTCAAGTAAATTAGTCTGCAGCGCTCTCACAAATCATCAGCGGCCTGCGACCACTCCCACTGGCCATCTTGGCGCTTCCCGGACTACTTTTACGTGATAGAAACTGCCAAAACGATTCCAGTGGCATTCAAGTGAGCGATTTCCTACAACAACTACATCGTCTCTACTACAAGGCGGTAATTTTCAATGACTCTGAACTGTTCTTTCATCATGTTGAGACAAATCTTCATGGCGCCATTGAATGCGTCAACCTGATTTTCGACAAACCACAGAAGATTTTGAAACGCCTCCGTGTGCGTCGCCTGGCTCACCGTCTCAGCCTTTTTATATTCTATTGGGGTGCCCGTTGGCCACCAAGACCGCACACTTTACACTTCGAGGAGCCGATGCGTATAGTGGTAGTCACCAGGCCCCGTCATAAAGCCTTCCGCATTTACTATAATCAGGCGCGTCCTGGCAGCGATAGTCAGTTGCGCTTGGTAAATTGGTATGACGGTGATAACCTAGGACTGGAGCGAATTCCTCTCCTTCCGCCCGCATTATCCGTATACGCAAATTTTGAGGGTCGTGTTTTCACTGTTCCAGTGTTTCATGTAACGTAGAGAAATTTTTTGGATGGTGCTTAAAAGTAAGATGTTGATAAAATTGCTTGCAGTCCCCACCATGGTTCTGGGTCACCTACGGTAACAATTCCAGCGATACGGACGAAGAGCTTTTAAATCTTGACAGCATGGATTATAATGAGATGCGGGTTACGGGTGGCCGAGACCACCGGCTGCTAACGCTATTGGCCCAGCATATGAACTTCCGTTTCAAGTACATTGAAGCGCCCGGACGTACGCAAGGCTCACTAAGATTCGATGATGCAAAAGAGTTTAATGACAGCTTCACTGGAGGCATTGGTCTGCTTCAGAGCGGTGTGAGTAGCCTCAGACTAGAGCCCTGCTAGCTTGACTTTCTATCGTTTTTTTTTTCAGCAGCAAGCGGATTTTTTATTGGGAGACGTTGGTCTTAGCTGGGAGCGTCGTAAGGCTATTGAATTCTCGTTCTTTACACTAGCTGATTCGGGAGCGTTCGCAACCCATGCACCTCGGCGTCTCAATGAAGCCCTTGCCATTATGCGCCCCTTCAAGCAGGACATTTGGCCATATCTTATTCTTACGATCGTTTTCTCAGGGCCAATATTTTATGGAATAATTACTGTGCCATACATATGGCGTCGACATCATGCGAACTTAGATATGGAACAGCTGCGGTATAAGTGCATCTACATGACCTACATAAAAGAAATAACCCCAGGCCTTGCAAAGGTCAAGCGGAAAAAGATCAAAGTCCCGTTTGCCGAACAAATGCCCAATCAACTCTTCGAAAAGTGTATTTGGTTCACTTTACGTCTGTTCTTAAAACAGTGTGAGTAGCCCTTTCACTACCTAATCAAAACAGGTCTAAAAAGTGTAATAGCTTTGAGAATAACCTAAGGCCTCAAGTTTAAAATGTTTAATTTAAAAATTTTTTGATAAAATGTATGATTTATTTATTAATAATGTAAAGGTTGTCACTGGAAGAAATAGTTTTTTTTTATACCTTATTCTAGTTTTAGTCAGAAGCTTGCAACGCAGTCATTAACTGTATATATTTTGGATCAGCATCGATAGCCGAGTCGATATTGCCATGGCTGCACGTAAACTACGACGTGTCGGAGTTTTCTTCCCTCCTTGTTATACCCTTGCAGGGTATTATTATTTCAGTCAGAAGTTTACAACGCAGTGAAGAAGACATTTCCGACCCTAAAAAGTATAAATATTCTTGATCAGGATCAACAGCCGATTCGATCTAGCCATGTCCGTTTGTCCGTCTGTCTGATTATACGCAAACTAGTCCCTCAGTTTCAAAGCTATCTGAATACAACTTTGCAGTTAGTCTTTTATACACTCTCACACGTACATATGTTGGAATAGGCCGGATCGGACGACTATATCATATAGCTGCAATAGAAACAATCAGGGAATTAAACAAGTAAGAAAGCTACAGTCGAGTGAGCCGCTACCCATAGTAAATAGTTAATACATTTTTGAACATAACGGACAAATGCAAATGCAAGTGTAATATAATCACATGCATACAAAAATACATACACATACACACTATGTGTGTAAAAACGCGTTATTATTGCATTCAAGCGGCTAATAATTATTACCATTTATTAAAATTGCTTCTCGAATATCTTATAAGATTCTTTTCCGAACACAACCAAGAACTGACAATAATATTTAGTTGGTCTAATTGGTCAGCCAAAGGAAGCCTGCTGTCAGCAGCTGTTTGTGGCCATACAAAATTATTTCTTTAATAACTTCGACAACTTTTATCTGATCGCAACCAAATTTTCAGGGATCACACAGAATATAGTTCTTAATACACATACCGAAATTCGCGACTCTAGCTTTAAAATTATACACTTAATACGCTTTTTTATGATTTGCGGGGGCGGAAGTGGGCGTGGTAAAAATTTGAAAAAAACTTGATCTGCGTGCAAGCATAAGAAATACTGTCGAAAAAAAATTAGAGCTCTATCTCTTATAGTCTCTGAGATCCAGTGTTTCATACGGACAGACGGACAGACAGACAGACAGACAGACAGACAGACAGACGGACATGGCTAGATCGACTCGGCTGTTGATCCTGATCAAGAATATATATACTTTATATGGTCGGAAATGCTTCCTTCTACCTGTTACATACATTTCCTGCCGGCACTAAGTTATAATACCCTTCTACCCTATGGGTAGCGGGTATAAAAACCATAACTTTGTCAGCTTTCAACATATTTTCACCAAATTTAATATTTAGCCATATTTTATTATTCCTGAATTTTGATTTTAATTTCATGAAAATCGGCTGACTATATCCTATAGCTTCCATAGGAACAATCAGGAAAATAAAAGAAAAATTCATAACTTTGTCAGTTTTCAACATATTTTCACCAAATTTGATAGTTACCCATATTTTAGTATTCGTGAATTTCGATTTTAATTTCATGAAAATCGGCTGACTATACCCTATAGCTTCCATAGGAACAATCAGGAAAATAAAAGAAAAAACCATTACTTTGTCAGATTTCAACATATTTTCACCAAATTTGATATTTAGCCATATTTTAGTATTTCTGAATTTTGATTTTAATTTCATGAAAATCGGCTGACTATATCCTATAGCTTCCATAGGAACAATCAGGAAAATAAAACAAGTAAGAAAGCTACAGTCGAATGAGCTCGACTGTGAGATACCCGCTTCCCATACTTAAACCAGAAAAGCGTCAGGACGCCAGAAAAAACAGTTAATACAATTTCGAACATAACGGACAAATGCAAATGCAAGTGTATTATAACCACATGCATTCAAAAATACATACACATGTATCTATGTGTGTAAAAACGCGTTTCTGTTGCATTCAAGCGGCTAATAATTATTACCATTTATTAAAAATGCTTCTCGAAAATCTTATAAGATTCTTTTCCGAACACAACCCAGAACTGATAAGAATATTCAGTTGGTCTAATTGGTCAACCGAAGGAAGCCTGCTGCCAGCAGCCGTTTGTGGCCATTTAAAATTATACGCTTAATACGATTTTTTAAGATTTGCGGGGGCGGAAGTGGGCGTGGTAAAAATTTGAAACAAACTTGATCTGCGTGCAAGCATAAGAAAAATTGTCGAAAACAAATTAGAGGTCTATCTCTTATAGTCTCTGAGATCCAGTGTTTCATACGGACAGACGGACAGACGGACAAACAGACAGACCGACAGACAGACAGGCGGACATGGCTAGATCGACTCGGCTGTTGATCCTGATCAAGAATATATATACTTTATAGGGTCGGAGATGTCTCCTTCCCTGCGTTGCAAACTTCTGACTGAAACTATAATACCCTGCAAGGGTATAAAAATCATAGCTTCGCTGTTTCTTAACATATTTTCATAAAATTTGAGATTTGGCCACTTTGTATTATTCCTGAATTTCGGTTTTTATTTTATGAAAATCGGAAGACTATATCTTATCACTGACGTGGCTGCCTAGCATTTTTGTCACGCACGCCCCTAATTGCAACACTTTTGGATTTCAACAAGGAAAATCAGTGAGAAAACCATAACTTTGCTGTTTTTCACCATATATGTATGTTCGTAAAGCTACCTACGCTAAAAAAGATTCTGATGAGTTGAGTGAGCATCATTTGAGTGTAACTCAAGTGAGCATGGCTCCTGGGGTGATCAGCTGAGTAGTGTGCTGCGAAAGCATGGTGAGATAAATGACTGGTGTGGTGAGATAAAGAAAGAGACCGATGACAGTTCACATGTCAATGGCAATAATAGGTGAAGGGGAATTTTCACTTCAGAACGGACAAGGATCACAGAACAGAATCATGGAGGATGAACCGATGTCTCCAACAGTGGGATCCAGACGTGGGATCGGCCGTGCCACAAAGTCTGTCAAACGACCACATGCGTGCCTTGTTGGAAGCGCAAAACAAAAATTTCATGGACTTACTAAAATCCATGCAAACTAACAAAATGGAGACGCAACCCAACAACAAAGTGACGTTACCAAAGTTTTGCCCTGACAACGCGAATGCAGACGCGGCTGCCTGGTGCAAGACCGCATCATGGCTGAGAACATGCTGGAGGGAAGTGCTCTCGTTATGGCGCTGAGCAACTCGTTGGAAGGAGAAGCATCCCAATGGCTGCCTCAAATCTGCTACACTGGAATCAAGTGGCCAGGGTTTCGTGAATTGTGTCTTCAGCAATATGAAGGTGTAGAGATGCCAGCCGCCTCCTTGTTGAACATTTTCCGCAGCGGACCAAAGCTAAACGAGTGTGTGTCTGTATATGCCAGTAGACAAGTAACGTCGCTGCAATCGAAATTGAAGAATATGAGCAACGAAGAAATTGCGGTATTTGTCGTGCTGGCACATACTGCGCAAATAGACAAACGACTGCAGCATTTATTATTCACCACGAATATTAAAACTCGTAGTGAACTGGAGCAACAATTGCACGCCTATTTCTTTGGAAAGCGCAGTGATGACAACACACCAGACCACACTAGTGCCACAGAGCGGAAGAAGCAGCGATCGTCGTGGCAAGGGAAGTGCCACTATTGTGGCAAATCTGGCCATAAGGTGGCAGACTGCCGCATCAAAAATTCTGGAAGTGGAAGTGACTCAAAAAGTAACCGGACTCGCAGCAACACCATACCGAAGAGGTACATGTCGGCTGTAACCTGCTTCGAGTGTGGCCAGCTGGGCCATATTGCAAGCAAATGTACCGTCACACCATCGGCAAGCAAGGGCAACACATACGAGAAGCGAGTGGATGCGTGCACCGTAGTCGATCCGAAGGGGACCCTACCCTTGTATACCAGCAGGGTGAGACCGTTTCATATTTTTTTATCCAGGAGCCGAAGGTTCCTTATTAAAAGAAAAATTAACTAATAAGTTCATGGGCAAGAGGCTAAACAATACTGCACATATAAGTGGCATAGGTCATGGTTCAGTGATTTGCACAGTTCAAATTCTATCTACTGTAACAATAGGTGAATACCCCATCGAGATTTTGTTGTGAATTTAAGTCAGTCAGACCGAGCTGTACTAGCAGAAATATTAAAGTCGCATGGATCAGCGTTTATAAAAGGCATACTTATTCGTCGGGTCACTACGGGTGAATTAGAAATCCGTCTGATTGACGCCTGTAAAACGGTAATGAGGCGTCCGTATAGATCAGCGGTCGGCGCGTCGCAACCACATGTGGTTGGAAGAGCCTCTGCCGGCAGCGCTGCCAGCACACAGACAGTATGCTCAACGCATCAGTTACATTGCTCTGGCTAAATCTAGCCACTTTTAGCGGAAAATAGCTATTTTTATAGTAAGAGCTATTGATTTTGCATAGAAAACCAAATGCTAGCTATATTATTATATAGTTATATTATCATATCTGGACATAGAAGTCGTTTATTCACTCACACATATGCAATTTTGGATTGCAATTGTGATAGTGCCGACCACTGGTATAGATTGAGCGTGGAAGAAAAATTACTAGTAAAATACAGAAACTCTTAGCATGCGGATCCTTTTGCGAGTCCGATGTTGTTAGTTAAAAAGAAGGATGGCAGTGATTTTGATTATCGAGAGTTGAATACTAACACCGTCTCAGAAAAATTCCATTTGCCCCTAATATCAGACCAAATCGATAGATTGCGTGGTGGCAAGTATTTCTCCAGTCTTGACATGGCAAGCGGCTTCTATCAGATATTGATTGAACGCACGGTATTGGTTACAACAGAAGGCCAATACGAGTTCGTAGCCATGCCCTTTGGCTTAAAGAATGCATCATCAGTGTTTCAGCGAGCTATAATGCGAGCATTGGGTGAGGTGGCATATTCGTATGCGATTGTTTGCATTGACGATGTCCTAATTGTTGCTAGTACAAAAGAGGAGGCTTTTATTAGACTTCAGGAGGTGTTGAAAAGACTGTCCAGTGCAGGGATTTCTTACAATATAGGCAAGTGTTCCAGCAAATTCGAGTGGCTCGAGAAATAATATCCGTGTTAGTTGGTGATTCCGTTCTTATTATCTATGATCCGCAGCTACCAGTTGAACTTCACACTGACGCTAGTGCAGACGGCTATGGTGCCATATTGATGCACAAGATTAACGGTAAACCATAGTCATAGAGTATTTTAACAAGTGCACCACCGAAGCAGAGGCCAGATACCATTCATACGAGCTGGAAACACTGGATGTGTATAATGCAGTTAAGCATTGTCGCCATTACCTACATGGCCGTTCATTTGTGGTGTTCACAGACTGCAACTCACTCAAAGCTAGTCGACATAAAAAAGATTTAACGCCGAGAGTTCATCGTTGGTGGGCATATTTGCAGTCCTTTGAGTTTGAGGTTGAATATAGGAAGGGAAATAGCATGGCACATGTTGATTTCTTTTCGCGAAATCCACTACCGGTTAATAAGCCACCAATGTCACTAAAGTAACTGATGTGCGCGTAGAATTTGCAGATATAACAGATAACTGGTTACTCGCAGAGCAGCATCGAGATTCGGAAATTTCAGATTTAATAACGAAGTTGCAAAATAATGAACTGAATCACGAAGACGCGAAAACGTATGAATTGCGATCTGGCATGTTGTATAGAAAGATTCAAAGGAATGGAAGAAATCGATGTCTTCCGGTGATACCGCGAGCATTTAGATGGTCGGTGATCAATCACGTTCATGAGGCCATAGTGCACTTAGGCTGGGAGAAAACCTTAGACAAGGTATAGACACAGTATTGGTTTTCGAATATGTCCAAATACGTGAGAAAGTTTGTTGAGAATTGCATCACATGCAAACTGTCAAAATCAACTTCGGGCAAGGCCCAAATAGAAATCCAGCCCATACCAAAAGTCTGTATACCATGGCATACAGTGCATATGGATATAAGTGGCAAGTTGAGTGGTAAGAGTGACATCAAAGAGTATGTGATAGTGCAAATTGATGCTTTCACTAAATATGTTCATTTACAACACGCACTTCGCCTTGACAAAAATAGTTGCATTGAGGCACTAAAGTCTACTATATGCATGTTTGGAGTACCTAGTAGTGTGATTGCCGACCAAGGCCGTAGCTTTGCCAGTAATGATTTTAAGCAATTTTGTTCATCACTAAAAATCGATTTACACCTGATAGCAACAGGAGCTAGCCGCGCGAATGGTCAGGTAGAGCGCGTTATGAGTACAATGAAAGCAATGTTGACAGCGGTAGAGACGAGTGAGAGGTCTTGGCAAGAAGCTTTAAAAGAGGTGCAGTTGGCCATTAATTCACAGCCAGTAGAGTAACAAAAATTAGTTCATTGGAATTATTGATTGGCAAAGAGGCTAGACCTATGAGAATGATGCCTTTGGTGGAGGAGGAAGAAATTGATACTGAATGCAGTAGAGAGACCCTTCGAAAATGTAGAAAAGAATGCCGAATATAAAAAGCAACGATGTGATAAAAAATAAAGCAAGGATTGTTAGTTATAACGTGGGCGACCATGTCTTGCTTAAAAATGAAGAACGCAACCAAACAAAGCTGGATCCGAAGTTTAAAGAACCCTTTGTGATAATAGAAAAGCTTGATGTTGACCGGTATGTCTTGAAATCTCTTTCAAGTAAGCGAACTTATATGTATGCCCACGAGCAGTTGCGTGCGATGCCTGCTGAGGTGGATGTAGAACAATATGATGCCTGTTGAGGTGGATGAAGGTTAGTACGAGAGATCGCCGGCTGAGGCACTCGTAAGTTGAATAGGCTGCAGCCGCACCATGTAGTTGCTGCGCAGAAACTACATGGCGTGGGCTATGGGGGTCTAGACAGACCGTGACGCAAGAAGTGCGTGTGAGCGTTGCAAGGTGTGCAGCAAAAGCCTGAGAGTACCAAATGACGAGATGTTGAGGAAGAGTCATGGTACGAGAAGAGAATGAAAACACAGAGAGACAAAAAAAAAAAGAAATTTGAGCAATGCAAATTAAATAATTTTGTGATTTTGATATTACTGATTTGAAATCCAATGTTTGAAAGGAAAGGAAAGAAACGAATAAAATGAAGTGTTAAGTTTAGACCAAATAAAGAAACAAAAGATAACTAATTAAAATTACTGTCATGTTTAAAGTTATAGGAGACACGACACGCGAGGACGCGTGAAATATCAGGAAGGCCGTGTCGTAGATTCGTAAAGCTAACTACGCTAAATAGGATTCTGATGAGTTGAGTGAGCATCATTTGAGCATGGCGTCTGGGGTGTTCAGCTGAGTAGTGTGCTGCGAAAGCATGGTGAGATAAATGACTGGTGTGGTGAGATAAAGAAAGGGACCGATGACAATGGCAATGTCAGGTGAAGGGGAATTTTCACTTCAGAACGGACAAGGAACACACCCAGGCGACTTGCTGTGCGACACTCTAGAAGAACTGCAGAATCATGGAGGATGAACCGATGTCTCCAACACCACCACCTAGGTCTCCGACATGTATTAAATTTGGAATTTGACCACTTTTTATTATTTCAGAATTTGGTATTTAATATTTTGATTTAATTTTTAACCTGCAAGGGTATACAATAAGGCGGGTCAATTTTTTTTTTCAAAAAATTGCACTACGTATGAGGTGCCTTATGTACCGAATAGTGAAATCTTTAATTTTCTTAGAATTCTTCGTAGATTCCGATTATGGAGGACGATTTTCAGGATTTTTTGCACAAGAACAAATTGACCCGCCCTACTATACAAACTTCGGTGATCCTAAGTTAGCTTCCTTTCTTGCTTTTATTGTTTTTCTTTAAATGGCCCTTAGTTTAATATTGATTATGAACAAAACTTTACTCGTACAAGAACCCGTATTTATATAAATTTACCGCATCGTTTTAATTTAAAAAATTCCGACTTTGCGTGCCATTCAATCGTTTATTCTCAGCATGCCGAGAACTTTATCATGGATACCGTGCCAAGTTTCTGACAATCGTATACTGGATCGCTGCAACCTATGTCTTAGCCGATGTCTACTCTGCCCAACTAACAAGTCAGTTTGCTAGGCCAGCCCGCGAAGCTCCAATCGATACGCTTCAACGCCTACAGACGGTAATGATACGTGACGGATACAGTTTGTACGTAGAAAAAGAGAGCAGTTCCCTGGAGATGCTGGAAAACGGAACTGAGTTATTTCGGCATCTGTATGCCTTAATGAGGCAACAGCAGCCCGGTGGTCGACAGGGTTTCGTCATTGACTCTGTGGAGGCGGGTATCCAATTAATTGCTAAAGGTGGTGAGGATAAGGCGGTTCTAGGAGGCCGAGAGACTCTTTACTTTAATATACAGCAGTATGGTCCACAAAATTTTCAACTCAGTCATAAACTCTACACGCGATATTCAGCTGTGGCCGTGCAGATCGGCTGCCCCTTCCTGGATAGTCTGAACGATGTGTAAGTATACTTTTAATTATATAAATTCTCTATTTACTACAATACGTCAAAAGAGATAGACCTGCAGCCAATACAGCTTGAAACGGTTGTATACCTTTGCAGATTGCAATTGAATTATAAAATAAACAAGAAAGGAAGCTAAGTTCGGCTCACCGAATTTTGTATACCCCGGCAAAATTCAATTAAGCTAGAAAGAAAGCTAACTTCGGCTCTCCGAAGTTTGTATACCCTTGCAGATTACAAATTAAATCAAGAAATTAAAAACAAAATTCTAAAGTAATAAAAAGTGGTAAAATTCTAAAGGTCTGTTTTTTCACTAATTTTCTTTAATGAACGCCAAAAGTGTTGCGTACTTGGGGGCGCGCTAGGCAGCCTCGCCAGGGATAAGATATAGTCTTCCGATTTTCATAAAATTAAAACCGAAATTCAGGAATAATACAAAGTGGCCAAATCTCAAATTTGATGACAAACAGCTCCTATGGCAGCTATATGATATAGTTGTCCGATCCGGCCTGTTCCGACTTATGTGCGAGTGAGAGTATATAGAAGACTAACTACAAAGTTTCATTTAGATATCTTCAAAACTGAGGGACTAGTTTGCGAATAATCGGACAGACGGACAGACGGACATGGCGAGATCGACTCGGCTGTTGATCCTGATCAAAAATATAAATAAAGTTTATAGGGTCGGAGATGTCTCCTTCACTGCATTGCAAACATCTGACTGAAATTATAATGCCCTACAAGGGTATAATAATTAAAATCGAAATTGTGGAATAATAATAAGATGCCAAATCTCAAATTTGTTGAAAATATACTGAGAAACAGCGAATTTATAATTTTTATACCCTATACCAAAGGTATTATAAATTTGTGCGAGTGCGATTTTCTGTACCAGGCAGAAAGAGGCCTGGTAGACCCCCAAAAGTTACCTAAATATTTCTCAGGACTACTAAAGGAGTCGATATAGCCGTGTCCGTCTGTCCGTCCATCCACCGGTCCGTTTGTCTGTATGACCTGTAGACCTCAGAGATTATAAGAGCTAGAGACACCAAACTTGGGATTTAGACTTCTTATATATGCACGTAAATCAAATTTGTTTAAAATTTTTTCTACTCCCCTTTTTGGAGATTCTATTTGAAAACAAGAAAGAAAGCTAACTTCGGCTCACCGAAGTTTGTATACCCTTGCAGAGTTTAAACAAAAAATTAAAAACGAAATTCTGAAATAATAATTTGTTGCCAAATCTCAAATTTGATGGCAATGGTTTGAAACACGGCTAAGCTATGGTTTTTTTTATTTTCCTGATTGTTCCTATGAAAGCTATAGGCTAAAAAAAAAAATTTTTTTTTATTTTCCTATTATTCATGGAAGCTATAGCTATATAGTTTTAAAAAAAAAAAAAAAAAAAAATATGGAAAAATTTTGAAAAAATTTGAAAACACAAAATTTTTAATTTTTTTTTTATTTTCCTGATTGTTCCTATGGAAGCTATAGGATATAGTCAGCCGATTTTCATGAAATTAAAATCAAAATTCAGGAATAATAAAAGATGGCTAAATATCAAATTTGGTGAAAATATGTTGAAAACTGACAAAGTTATGGTTTTTTCTTTTATTTTCCTGATTGTTCCTATGAAAGCTATAGGATATAGTCAGCCGATTTTCATGAAATTAAAACCGAAATTCGGAAATAATACTAAATGGGCAAAATTTGGTGAAAATTGGTTGAAAACTGACAAAGTTATAATTTTTTTTTGAAAATTTTTCGGATCGTTCCTCTGGCAGCTATATGATATTGTCGTCCTCTCCTAAATTTATAAAGTTATGTATTTTTGTCAGGGGCGGCGAGGTTTGCTGCTCTTCTTCTTGCATTTTGATTCTGATCCGCAGGGAGTCGTTTTCTATCTTTGATGACCTCTTGGTTTTCAATTTCAGAGCAGACCGCCCCTCTGTTTCATTCTCCTGACAGACCTTTACCGTCTCGCCACTTTCCATTGTCTATCCCCCTTTGCTTTCTCTTTCTCAGAGACAACCGGCCGAAACGACACTTTCTTGTTCTCAGTCCTCGCTCTCAGCAATTATGAAAGTAAAAGGAACCCTAACTAACTTATTGCTTAGTTTGTTTTGTTCTTGCTTCTTGTTCTTAATGCCTTAATGCCAGTTCTAATTTACATTTTGACTTTCACACGTCCTCGTGTGTTTCCTGTAATACTAGGTTGGTACTATTCTTGCTTCATTTCTCTTTTCATACATCATTATCAAACAAAAAGTCTACACACACAACTGTATAAATTGCGTCATCAAATGTCGGTTTCGCAGGCTATCTCGCTTTCTCACATCATACAGTGAGTCATTCCAAACTTGCAACACCAGTCAACCGCGCCACACGCCATGACAGAACACTGGTTCCTGGTTCCACAATTGTGCCTTCGGTTTGACCTGGTAGCTCGTAGCTCTTCTGAGCAAACCCGCCTATTGTGCTATCCTCGTTATCAAACCACAGTTACAGGCTTTTGGCCCCCCTCGCGACGCTTTGCACCTTTAGTGCCACGATCTACTCAGATCCAAACTGCATCACACAATATCATCCAAACCAGGCCTGATCAGATCTAGCCCCAGTGTTTGATGTCTTACGACGAGTGTCTTTTTCACCACCGTCACTTTTGTCAATAATTTCATCAGATAGCTGCTCGTCCGGCCGCCTTCTCAAACTCTCGCGTGAATACTTATAAGTTCGGATGCTAGTCAATGATTTTAACAGGTATTGATCACCTTCCAACAATTCGGCAACCACAAATGGACCTTTGAACTTGGGATCCAATTTGGTCTGATGCCGCTCTTCACTTCTAAGTGTTTTACAATCTTGGCCTTATTCTTATCAACTCGATTCTTTAATTTTTCGCATTAATTTCAATATTTCATTGAATAGAACTCACGAAATTTTACACAAGCGAATTTTCTACCTTGATCTGCTATGATACTGTTAGGTACGCCAAAAAGAGATATTGTTTATTTAACGGCCTTAATACAGTTTTCTGCATCTAAACGCAAAGTATGATATAAGTGAACAAATTTAGTTAATGCGTCTATTTGTACTATGACGTTTTCCTTGGCATCATTTTTACCACTCAATGTGCACAGTATGCCAAGGTATCTCAACTTTCGGAATTGGATGCAATTCCATTTGAATTTTCCCTGATGAATGCTTTGCTAGTTTGTATCCAGTTCTCTACGAATTTTCGTACATAGTACTTGGACCTGTGCTCGAACCAATACTGCTCATAAACCTTGTCTAACGGACATGACTCACCACAGATCACCTAAAGGCTCTTGGGATTACAGGTAAATAGCGTGTCTTTTCATTTCTCTGAATTTTCCGATATAGAATTCCTGCTCTTGACGCATACGTTTTTTCTAAACTCTCCTGCAACTCTCCATCATTCAACTGGCTTATAATTTCCTTTAAGCACGAATCACGCTGCTGCTCAGCGACAAGCCAGTTGTCTGCCACTGCACTATGGGGTTTTTGACCTGATTTTGTGGCATTAACTCGGTCAGTTTTGGAGATATCGACATGAAACTTTATATATCGTCATTATTTGTCTCTACGCACATATGGTATGAAAATCGTTCGGATCAGGAAACTATATCCTATAGCTCCCATAGGAACGATCGGGTAAAACTAAAGATAAATTAATGAAATTTTAGGAGCTGAAATATGTTGATCTTTTAATACTATGTAGCAATTTTGAGCTGAATCGGATAACGCTTTTCTAAGAAACTATCAGACTAAAATGCCGAATTGCAGTGTTTTTCTATAAGTGCAGCTAAATCGAAAAAGAACAACTTCCATCATACTTAAAGGGTTAAAACTAATATTTTATTTAAGGTATTAGTTTAATAATTAATTTATTTCATTTTCTATTTTGAAACAAGATGGACATACAGTCGGGTGTCCCGACAGTAGAATACCATGTACCATTACAAGGCGCGTCCCAAAATTATATAAAAGAAAGAGAATAAGAATAAAAAACTGAGACAAATTTACATATAATGCAAATGTCTTCACATTCAAGAGCAAAGTCGATAGCTCAGTGGGTAAAGATACACATACATTTTTGTAAGCAATTGGCCTGGGTTCGAATCAACCGCAGGCATAAGGAATTTTTTCATTTTCAAAACATTAAGTATAGTTCTTTGCTTGCATTTTTTTATTTTTTAGTATTAAATACTGTAATTATTTTAATGTACTGGAAAAAAAAAAAAAAAAATTGCTAAAAATAAAAAAGATTTCGCTCGTCGCCGACGGGATTCGAACCCGTGACAACTAACATTTGAAAAAGACTTCAGCTTAGCCAGCTGCGCCACCAACCAATTCAAAATGAGTAATCCTATTTTCATAGTAATATGAACATAAGTAAAATGTTTAATGAACGTTTTGATTTATTTGGAGCCCTCTGCCTGGGCTGCCTCTTGTACACGTAATGTGTATAAAGTAAAAAGCCTATATCTCCGCTATTTAAGGCACGATCGCAATAAAATTTGGACAGTCTGTGTATTTTGATAAAATGCATTAAGCTTTTTAATATGGTTTACATAACTTTATAAATTTCGGAGATATACGTTTTTTTCAAAAAGCTCCTCCAAAAAGGGGAGCAGCAAAAATTTAAAACAAACTTGATCTGCGTGCAGATATAAGAAGTCTAAATCCCAAGTTTGGTGTCTCTAGCTCTTATAGTCTCTGAGATCTGGGCGTTCATACAGACAGACGGACAGACGGACAGACGGACAGACGGACGGACGGACGGACAGACGGACATGGCTATATCGACTCCTTTAGTGGTCCTGACCAATATTTAGGTAACTTTTGGGGGTCTGCCACGCCTCCTTCTGCCTGTTACAGAAAATCGCACTCGCACAAAACTATAATACCTTTGTACCTTTGGTACATGGTATAAAAAATATGAGGTGCCCACCCCTTAAAACTAAACAGTTCCATTAAAAAACTCTTCAAACAAAAAAAACAAACGTTTGCCCGCCATCTCTTAAAACTGAAAAATATGAGGTGCCCACCCCTAAAACTAAACAATTCCATCTAAAAACTCTTAAAACAAAAAAAAACAAACGTTCATTTACAAGCTCCGCCTTAAACTAAATAAAATAAATCAAATTTAAGTTCTTTTTATATAAACATTTATTTTTTTATGAGAAAAATATTTTATAGCACCTTCTTAAACTGAACAAAAACTATACAAATTAAGTCCTTTGTATTTATACATTTATTCTTATTTATTTTAAAAATTATTCATAAGCGTTTTTTATAATAAATATTAAACATTAAGAATTAAGCCTTAAAGATATTTTTATTTATCTTAAAAATAATTCATTAGCTGCTTAAACTAAATAAAACACATTATCATTTAAGTTTTTTATTTAATTTTTGGTTATTTTATTGATATGAAAAATAATACAAAAAACCTAAACATAAAATTTATTAAAGAAATATATACTAAAAATACTTTATTCTCATAATAAATACTTAAGTATAGAGGAAGACTTGCAGTTTACACGGAAACGGGGTGTTGTGATTCCAGTTTATTACATTTTCAAAAATGAAACGAATGCATTTTCCGTTTATTAATTTTTTTGTTTTTAAACAGGTCAAATATTCCCGGATAAGTACAAATGTCGCAAATATCAGCCAGACACAGTGCACAGTGGTTGCGCTTGTATGGAGCGAGCGGCCATAAATACTTCCTGTTGAGATATTGGTGTGAAATTTTCCCTAAAAATCTAAAAAAAATGTTTAAAAAATATACTAAAAAAATTGGTTCCATCGGACGACTATATCCTATAGCTCCCATATTACCGTAGTATGCCTTAAGATGCGCAAAAATACTTTCAGTAGAGTTGAAGCGCTGAAGACAGAGGAATTGCACTTTTGAAAGTGTATACATAATAGAGGTCTGCATGAATACAGTCAAAGCAGCATTTGGCACTCTCACTCAAAGTTCTGACTGACTGAGTGAGACATTGAGTAAAACGGATTTGGTTAATGTGGTAAAGGCATGAGTAGAAAATTAACCATATCCGAACTACCTATACGCTTTTGAATAAATAGGTATATCGTTTTTTGTGCATATTTTGTGTTTAATTACACTTGTAAACGTTAGGTTGCCCTCCTTGTAGAAAATATGTTCGAAGCGTTTTAGAATAGCAGTAAGCTGTTTCTGAGAGTTGTACGCGAGATGTGCTATCCGGTTGAATTCGCCTAACCTAACTGCAAGTTCTTTAGACGGTTTTGGGTGTTGCATGTATAACTTCAGGCTTACATTATTTAACATAATTTTTTGTTCTGCGTAATTTATGATTGCATTTAAATCGTCCAATATGTTTCCCCCAATAATACCGTCAAAATGGTCATGAAAGTTGTATTGCAAGAACTCACACCAGTAATTATTTATTTTATATTCCTTAAATGAAGGAAATCTGCAAAGTTTTTGTATTTGAATAGTGTGTCCCATTGCTTTTACTTGGACGTTGATTTTAGATTTCCACTTTGGGTGGCAGACATTTTCATTAATAATACTGAAATCCGCTCCAGTATCAATAATGAAAAGCAGGTCTCTTGAGGAAGATCCAACCTTTATATTGGGTAATCTGATGGTCCTCTAATTGAAAATTTGTATTAATCTGGCCTACACCCATAGGAGCTGAAGAAATATTATTGTTAGGGTTATATAATTATAGCTAATATATAATTAGCTAATCCTAACTGTTGGGGTTGAATAGTATTAATCATTCGAGAGTTAGTGTGTGGGTAGCAATGTATCTGTTCTGGTAATTGTTATTGTTTGCGAATCTTCAATTTTGCGTATTTGAAGTACCAGGGTTATCCTCTGCCCGTGGTTGGTTCTGATATTGATTTTGGGTTTGATTATTTCGATTATTAGTTTCATTACTAAAATTCTTCCTAAAAAAGTTTTGTTGTTTATTTGCTTTCGAATGGGCCCATAGAGCGTATAACTCTGATGGCGAGCGTCTTTAATAATTTTGTATGCGTCATCTAGTGACTGGGGATTTCTAGCAAAGATCATTGTTTTAGTAGGTTCGGGAAATACTCTAAGTGAAAATCTATTAACTTCGTCTGTAGTAAACGGCTCATTAGAGTGCGTTAATATTCGGTTATGAATCCTACTATCTATTTCATTAATTTTATCGTAATATTGCTTTATTATGGATTCTATTCTACATAGTTTAAGGGTATCCATCAATACATTGCTACTCTCTTTTTCCCCAAAATGTTTGATCAAAATCTCTTTTAATTGATCCCAGGAATTAATGTTTCCGTATCTATCAAAACGGGTCTTACTAATCCAATGCATTTATTTTTTATATAGTTAAGTAAAAGGTTTTTTGATCGTTTATCGAAAATTTCAAAAGTTGGCGTTAAGCTACTAATTTGCTTTATGAAATCTGGAAGCTGGTTTTTATCTGATCCATCGAAGTCTTTAATATGTTTAATACAATTCAAATAGAGATTAAAAGAGGCAATTACTTCGGCATTCATTTTGATATGACTTATGTGTTTATGTAGCTTAGCTATGTGTATAATTATACCCTTGCAGGGTATATTAGTTTCAGTCAAAAGTTTGCAACGCAGTGAAGGAGGCATCTCCGACCCTATAAAGTATATATATTCTTGATCAGGATCAACAGCAGAGTCGATCTAGCCATGTCCGTCTGTCCGTTTCTACGCAAACTAGTCCCTCAGTTTTAAAGCTATCTGAATGAAACTTTGTAGTTAGGCTTCTATATACTCTCACTCGTACATATGTCGGAACGGGCCGGATCGGACGACTATATCATATAGCTGCCATAGGAACAATCGGAAAAATCTACGAAAAAAAATTATAACTTGGTCAGTTTTCAACCAATTTTCACCAAATTTGATATTTGCCCATTTAGTATTATTTCCGAATTTCGGTTTTAATTTCATGAAAATCGGCTGACTATATCCTATAGCTTCCATAGGAACAATCAGGAAAATAAAAGAAACAAGATGGACATACAGTCGGGTGTCCCGACAGTAGAATACCATGTACCATTACAAGGCGCGTCCCAAAATTATATAAAAGAAAGAGAATAAGAATAAAAAACTGAGACAAATTTACATATAATGCAAATGTCTTCACATTCAAGAGCAAAGTCGATAGCTCAGTGGGTAAAGATACACATACATTTTTGTAAGCAATTGGCCTGGGTTCGAATCAACCGCAGGCATAAGGAATTTTTTCATTTTCAAAACATTAAGTATAGTTCTTTGCTTGCATTTTTTTATTTTTTAGTATTAAATACTGTAATTATTTTAATGTACTGGAAAAACAAAAAAAAAATTGCTAAAAATAAAAAAGATTTCGCTCGTCGCCGACGGGATTCGAACCCGTGACAACTAACATTTGAAAAAGACTTCAGCTTAGCCAGCTGCGCCACCAACCAATTCAAAATGAGTAATCCTATTTTCATAGTAATATGAACATAAGTAAAATGTTTAATGAACGTTTTGATTTATTTGGAGCCCTCTGCCTGGGCTGCCTCTTGTACACGTAATGTGTATAAAGTAAAAAGCCTATATCTCCGCTATTTATGGCACGATCGCAATAAAATTTGGACAGTCTGTGTATTTTGATAAAATGCATTAAGCTTTTTAATATGGTTTACATAACTTTATAAATTTCGGAGATATACGTTTTTTTCAAATAGCTCCTCCAAAAAGGGGAGCAGCAAAAATTTAAAACAAACTTGATCTGCGTGCAGATATAAGAAGTCTAAATCCCAAGTTTGGTGTCTCTAGCTCTTATAGTCTCTGAGATCTGGGCGTTCATACAGACAGACGGACAGACGGACAGACGGACAGACGGACGGACGGACGGACAGACGGACATGGCTATATCGACTCCTTTAGTGGTCCTGACCAATATTTAGGTAACTTTTGGGGGTCTGCCACGCCTCCTTCTGTCTGTTACAGAAAATCGCACTCGCACAAAACTATAATACCTTTGTACCTTTGGTACATGGTATAAAAAACATTTTACAGCATTTTGTTGCTCTAGCAGGCCCTTCTCGCTGCTCCAAACAGCAACCAAATCGGCGTTAGAAAAAGTGAGGTTATCTAAGGAAAATTCGAATTGCACCAATAGTGCGGCAAAGTGCACAATAAGACAAAGAGCCTTTTGCTCAGAATTGACAACGCTACAACATACACTTTCATGGAAAACTAATGCGAACTTCTATTTTGAAAGTCTTCCCAAAGTTGAAATTTGTTCCTCAAAATTCAGCTAAAGGTGCATTTTTAAAAAGTCAATATGTTAGTATAGACACGCACAATTTGAACAGTTAATACATTTAACATGTACTACAAACCTGGGCAATTAGAATCCATTACTTATTTTTCTCTAAAATGTTGTTTTAAACAACTTATTAAATTTCCCAGATCGCGTCAAAAATATTGCAACTTAAGCGCTCGCGCTTTGGGATGCAACAGATGACTTTACAGCTGTTATACTAACATATGCTGTTAATTATTAACATTTTGAGTATGAGGTATAACAGTTTGATGTTTTGTTAATACATTCCCACTATTTTTTTTTAAATTAACAAACTTTTAAAAAATGACTTAATGCCACAAAAAGTGGTCAAAAACCCCATAGTGCACTGGCTGACAGTCTTCGACTGTGAAGGTATTGGCGGAAACTCTTTACATCTGTATGCAGTTCTATGGGGTATTGCGGATCAAAGATAATCAAAACCGGATCATGTGTTAGTACTGAGATAATCTTCTGACATATTTCTTCATGCTCAGATTTCCAAATGAAGCTACTATTTTTATACCCTTGCAGGGTATTATAATTTCAGTCAAAAGTTTGCAACGCAGCGAAGGAGAAATCTCCGACCCTATAAAGTATATATATTCTTGATCACGATCAACAGCCGAGTCGATCTTGCCATGTCCGTCTGTCCGGTTATACGCAAACTAGTCCCTCACTTTTGAAGCTATCTGAATGAAACTTTGTAGCTAGTCTTCTACTATAGACTCGCACATAAGTCGGAATGGGCCGGATCGGACGACTATATCTTACAGCTGCCATAGAAACAATCAGGAAAATGATTGAAAAAACCATGACTTTGCAGTTTTTCAACAGATTTTCATTAAATTTGAGAATAAACCCTATTTTATTATTCCTGATTTTTTTCTTGATGGATTGTTTAGTTTTAAGGGGTGGGCACTTCATATTTTTATACCCTTGCAGGGTATTATAGTTTCAGTCAGAAGTTTGCAACGCAGTGAAGGAGACATCTCTGACCCTATAAAGTATATATATTCTTGATCAGGATCAACAGCCGAGTCGATCTAGCCATGTCCGCCTGTCCGTCTGTCCGTTTCTACGCAAACTAGTCCCTCAGTTTTAAAGCTATCTGAATGAAACTTTGCAGTTAGGCTTCTATATACTCTCACTCGTACATATGTCGGAACGGGCCGGATCGGACGACGGATATCATAAAGCTGCCAGAGGAACGATCCGAAAAATTTTCAAAAAACAATTATAACTTTGTCAGTTTTCAACCAATTTTCACCAAATTTGATATTTGCCCATTTAGTATTATTTCCGAATTTCGGTTTTAATTTCATGAAAATCGGCTGACTATATCCTATAGCTTCCATAGGAACAATCAGGAAAATTATAACTTTGTCAGTTTTCAACCAATTTTCACCAAATTTGATATTTGACCATTTAGTATTATTTCCGAATTTCGATTTTAATTTAATGAAAATCGGCTGACTATATCCTATAGCTTCCATAGGAACAATCAGGAAAATAAAAGAAAAATTCATAACTTTGTCAGTTTTCAACATGTTTTCACCAAATTTGATAGTTACCCATATTTTAGTATTCCTGAATTTCGATTTTAATTTCATGAAAATCGGCTGACTATACCCTATAGCTTCCATAGGAACAATCAGGAAAATAAAAGAAAAAACCATAACTTTGTCAGATTTCAACATATTTTCACCAAATTTGATATTTAGCCATATTTTAGTATTTCTGAATTTTGATTTTAATTTCATGAAAATCGGCTGACTATATCCTATAGCTTCCATAGGAACAATCAGGAAAATAAAAAAAAAAAACCATAGCTTAGCCGTGTTTCAAACCATTGCCATCAAATTTGAGATTTGGCAACAAATTATTATTTCAGAATTTCGTTTTTAATTTTTTGTTTCAACTCTGCTAGGGTATACAAACTTCGGTGAGCCGAAGTTAGCTTCCTTTCTTGTTTTAATGTAAATTAATGTAAACACGTGGGGAAACAAAGTTATTGCGATTTAGAAAAAAAAAAAATTTAAAAAAGTCAAATTTTAATTTTTTCAAAAAAGTTATGTAAATTTACATCACTTGATATTTTGAAACCGGAAGTGAAAAAAAAAATCATGGGCAAACGATGGACAATAGATTCCAACTTTCAAATTACACTTCCTAAGCTTCCAAAGTGGCATAGTCTTTTGTAGTCTTTTGTTTAGTGCCGCGCATAAGCATAGCAGGTGTTCCGGAGTCTCTTGCTCCGTTGTTTGCTTGCAGCTTCTGCAGGTTGTGTGGCAATCCCATTTTCCTTGCGTGCGATCCAATCGCCCAATGACCCGTGGCGACTGCCATGAGCCTACTGATATTCTTTTTGCTGTTGGATAGCAGTTCTCTCGTTTGATTTTTGTCAAAAATCGGCCAACATTGCTTTGACCTTCTGCACTCGGTCTTCCTCGACCATTCCTTGTTTGCTGTTTGCAATGGTCGTGAATCCTTGTCTGGATCGAGTTTAGGGAGATTGGGATTTCTGCGTCAGTGCTGGGCTCTGCGGAGCCTGCTCTCGCTAGTTCGTCTGCTTTTTCGTTCCCAGGGATGTCATTGTGCCCCGGCACCCAGGTTACTTGTACCTTATTGTACTGTGCAAGTTTATTAAGGGCTTCCTTGCATTCAGCCACAAGCCTTGACGTGGTTTTCGCGGAAGCTAGGGATTTGATAGCCGCTTGGCTGTCCGAGTTGATCCGTGTGGTGGTATCGCTGAGTCCTCGACTTATTGAAAGTCTGGCTGCTTCCCTTATGGCGAGCAGTTCAGCCTGGAAGACCGTCGCCGAGTCCGAGATACTGAAGGTCTCCTCAGCTTATTTACTCTTCCCATGTTCCAGTCATCCCTCGTTGGGTACGAGGTTGTAAAACCATTTCCAAAGTGCATCTCTATAGTCATGTAGTCCATTCTTTCGTTTGTGTCCATTCTGATGCTCTCAAGTATCTTGCCGTGCCCTGTGCCGGGTTTCTTCCAGTAGTAACTTGCTTTCAGTCTTACTGCACTCTGCGCGACAATGTCCTTAACGAACAGTTCTATCGGCATTCTGTTGAGGATATCATTTAGAGCAGCCGCGGGGCATGAGCGCATCGCTCCTGCGGCTCCTGCACACGCTGCTCGTTGTATCCTTGTGAGCTTCGCTATGTGGTATGCTCTGGTTAGTGCTAGCCACCATACCAGGGCCCCGTATATCAGAATTGGCCTTACCACCGCTGTGTAGAGCAGTGCTGCCAATTTGGATTTTTTCCCGCAAAACTGTGAATTGTTAGCTGAAGTTCTAAAATGACAAAAGAATATAAGCAAAAATGCCGCGATGACTGGCTTAAAAGTGATAAGTTAAAGGCATGGATTCGCAGGGGTGACACAAGCCTGCAGAGAGTTTCTGGCAACTATTGCAAGACCACTATTACAGCAAAACTTAGTGATCTGCGAGCTCACGCTGCAACAAAGAAGCACTTAAGTGCCATGAGTGGCTTTACGCAAGTAAACAAGCTGAACTTTGCAAGTACATCCGAAAACTATAATGTGCAAATTAAGGAAGCATCATTGTGCCTTTTTATATTGCATACAGCAACAGATACGGATTGCGAAGGATCGAAAAATGCTGCGTCGACTATGAAGTGCCTGTAAAATATCTGCGCATGATAGACACCAATATGTCATACGAAAATGAGAAAGACGAAGAAGATATGGATAAAATTATGGAAATCTTAACAAAGAAATTAACTTTACTTAATAAATTGTTATTTTTTGAAATTTTTTTCGCTTCTTTCATATATTTGTTTTTACCTTTTTTTTGGGATTTTTGTATATTTTTTTTTAGTTTTTTCCTTTATTTTTCCCGTCAAAAACAGCTTTTTTTGCTGGTCAAAAGTTGGCAGCACTGGTGTAGAGTCATATAATAGTTTTTGGGTGCAACCCCCAGTTGTTAACAAACATTTTCCTGCAGGAGTAGAAAGCAATGCTTACTTTCCTGACTCTTTCTGCCACGTTTTCCTTCCATGTGAGTTTTGGGTCTAGTATAACTCCCAGATACTTTGCTTGCCCCGATAGTGTTAGCTTTGTGCCGTTGAAATTGGGCATGTTGATGGCTGGAACCTTAGTTCTTCTGGTTAAGAGCATTAGTTCTTTTTTTGTTGGGTTGATGCCTAGTGCGCAGGTATTAGCCCATATGTTTAGCTGCCCTAACGCACCTGTCATTGTGCCACGGATAACGTCAGGGAAGGGTCCTGATTCTAGCAGTACTACGTCGTCTGCGTAGACCAGTGCTTTGATGCCTCCCATATTGAGCTCTTCCAATATGCTGTTCATATTTATTAGCCAGAGTAGAGGATACAGTACTCTGCTCTGAGGTGTGCCTTTCATCACTGCTCGCTTGAGGTGAGTGCAACTCAGTTCAGCAGTGATCATCCTACTCGTCATCATAACCCCGATCCACCCTCTGATGCCTTCCTCAATGCCTAATGAGTTGAGGGAGCTCAGGATGGAATCGGCGTTCACGTTGTTAAACGCATCTTCTATGTCCATGAAGGTGGCCATTGTGTATTGTTTATATCATAATGTCTTTTCGACGTAGCTCACTACTGCGTGTTGTAACGTTTCTGTCGACCTGCCTTTCCGGTATGCGTGCTGTGCATTCGAAAAGCCATATTTCTCTAGTTTCTCTCGGATGTGAACATCCAAGAGTCTCTCTAGTGAGCTTAAAGAAGCTGGGTTTGCATTTTTATACCCATGCTGGGTATATTAGTTTCAGTCAAAAGTTTGCAACGCAGTGAAGGAGGCATCTCCGACCCTATAAAGTATATATATTCTTGATCAGGATCAACAGCCGAGTCGATCTAGCCATGTCCGTCTGTCCGTCTGTCCGTTTCTACGCAAACTAGTCCCTCAGTTTTAAAGCTATCTGAATTAAAACTTTGCAGTTAGGCTTCTATACTCTCACTCGTACATATGTCGGAAAGGGCCGGATCGCACGACTATATCATATAGCTGCCATAGGAACGATCCGAAAAATTTTCAATAAAAAATTATAACTTTGTCAGTTTTTCACATATTTTCACTAAATTTGATATTTAGCCATATTTTTTTATTACTGCATTTCGGTTTTAATTTCATGAAAATCGGCTGACTATATCCTATAGCTTCCATAGGAACAATCAGGAAAATAAAAGAAAAAACCATAACTTTGTCAGTTTTCAACCAATTTTCAGCAAATTTGATAGTTACCCATATTTTAGTATTCCTGAATTTCGATTTTAATTTCATAAAAATCGGCTGACTATATCCTATAGCTTCTATAGGAACAATCAGGAAAATAAACAAGTAAGAAAGCTACAGTCGAGTGAGCTCGACTGTGAGATACCCGCTACCCATACTTAAAGCAGAAAAGCGTCAGAACGCCAGAAAAAACAGTTAATACAATTTTGAACATAACGGACAAATGCAAATGCAAGTGTAATATAATCACATGCATACAAAAATGTATCTATGTGTGTAAAAACGTTATTATTGCATTTAAGCGGCTAATAATTATTACCATTTATTAAAATTGCTTCTCGAATATCTTATAAGATTATTTTCCGAACACAATCAAGAACGGATAAGAATATTTAGTTGGTCTAATTGGTCAACCAAATGAGGCATGCCGCCAGCAGCCGTTTGTGGCCATACAAAATTATTTCTTTAATAACTTCGACAACTTTTATCTGATCGCAACCAAATTTTCAGGAATCACACAGACTATAGTTCTTAATATGCATACCGAAATTCGACTCTAGCTTTAAAATTATACGCTTAATACGCTTTTTTATGATTTGCGAGGGCGGAAGTGGGCGTGGTAAAAATTTGAAATAAACTTGATCTGCGTGCAAGCATAAGAAATACTGTCGAAAAAAAATTAGAGCTCTATCTCTTATAGTCTCTGAGATCCAGTGTTTCATACGGACAGACGGACAGACAGACAGACAGACAGACAGACAGACAGACAGACGGACATGGCTAGATCGACTCGGCTGTTGATCCTGATCAAGAATATACTTTATAGGGTCGGAAATGCTTCCTTCTACCTGTTACATACATTTCCTGCCGGCACAAAGTTATAATACCCTTCTACCCTATGGGTAGCGGGTATAAAAAACATACATAACTTTGTCAGTTTTCAACATATTTTCACCAAACTTGATATTTAGCCATATTTTAGTATTCCTGAATTTTGATTTTAATTTCATGAAAATCGGCTGACTATATCCTATAGCTTCCATAGGAACAATCAGGGAAATAAAAAAAAATACATAACTTTGTCAGTTTTCAACATATTTTCACCAAACTTGATATTTAGCCATATTTTATTATTCCTGAACTTTGATTTTAATTTCATGAAAATCGGCTGACTATATCCTATAGCTTCCATAGGAACAATCAGGAAAATAAAAGAAAAATACATAACTTTGTCGGATTTCAACATATTTTCACAACATTTGATATTTAGCCATATTTTAGTATTCCTGAATTTCGGTTTTAATTTCATGAAAATCGGACAACTATATCCTATAGCTTCCATAGGAACAATCAAGAAAATAAAAAAACCATACAAAGCTTAGCCGTGTTTCAAACCATTGCCATCAAATTTGAGATTTGGCAACTAATTATTATTTCAGAATTTCGGTTTTAATTTTTTGTTGCAGAATGGGTATACAAACTTCGGTGAGCCGAAGTTAGCTTCCTTTCTTGTTTTTTTTTTAAATTTGAAAGTTGGAATCGATTGTCTATCGATTTTCAATTTTTTTTTCTTGAATTCATACCTAAATTGTTGTCAAAAAAATGAAAACTTTAAAAAATATCAAACTTTGAAAATTGTCCAAAATTTACAAAAGACAAAAATCGTTTTTTTACCCCTTAAAACTAAAAAAATATTTAAAAAAAAAAACAAAAAGTGCCCATCTCTTAAAACTGCAAAATCTAAAATGCCCACCCTTTAAAACTAAAATATTTAAACAAAAAAATCGTAAAACAAAAAACCAAACGTTTGCCAACCCCTTAAAACTAAAAACTTAAAAAAAAACTTTTGCCCATCTCTTAAAACTAAACAAGATGGACATACAGTCGGGTGTCCTGACAGTAGAATACCATGTACCATTACAAGGCGCGTCCTAAAATTATATAAAAGAAAGAGAATAAGAATAAAAAACTGAGGCAAATGTACATAGATATAATGCAAATGTCTTCCCATTCATGAGCAAAGTTGTTAGCTCAGTGGGTAAAGCTGCACATACATTTTTGTAAGCAATCGAAATTCGAATCAACCGCAGGCATAAGGATTTTTTTTAATTTCAAAACATTAAGTTCTTTGCTTGCATTTTTTTTATTTCTTAGTATTAAATACTGTAATTATTTTAATTTACTGAAAAAAAATAAAAACAAGAAAGGAAGCTAACTTCGGCTCACCGAAGTTGGTATACCCTTGCAGAATTTAAACAAAAAATTAAAACCGAAATTCTGAAATAATAATTAGTAGCCAAATCTCAAATTTGATGGCAATGGTTTGAAACACGGCTAAGCTATAGTTTTTTATTTTCCTGATTGTTCCTATGGAAGCTATAGAATATAGTTCTCCGATTTTCATGAAATTAAAACCGAAATTCGGAAATAATATTAAATGACCAAATATCAAATTTGGTAAAAAATTCGATGAAAACTGACAGAGTTATAATTTTTTCTTTTATTTTCCTGATTGTTCATATGGAAGCTATAGGATATAGTCTGCCGATTTTCATGAAATTAAAATGAAAATTCAGGAAGAATAAAGCCATATTTATCCTGAATATCAAATTTGGTGAAAATATGTGAAAAACTAACAAAATTAGAATTTTTTTTAACATTTTTCGGATTGTTCCTATGGCAGCTATATGATATAGTCATCCGATCCGGCCCGTTCCAACATATGTACGAGTGAGAGTATATAGAAGCCTAACTGCATCGTTTCATTCAGATAGCTTTAAAACTGAGGGACTAGTTTGCGTAGAAACGGACAGACGGACATGGGTAGATCGACTCGGCTGTTGAACCTGATCAAGAATATATATACTTTATAGGGTCGGAGATGTCTCCTTCACTGAATTGCAAACTTTTGACTGAAACTATAATACCCTGCAAGGGTATAAAAATAAAAAATATTTGCTAAAAATAAACAAGTAAGAAAGCTACAGTCGAGTGAGCTCGACTGTGAGATACCCGCTACCCATACTTAAACCAGAAAAGCGTCAGGACGCCATAAAAAAAAGTTAATACAATTTTGAACATAACGGACAAATGCAAATGCAAGTGTAATATAATCACATGCATACAAAAATGCATACACATGTATCTATGTGTGTAGAAACGCGTTATTATTACATTAAAGCGGCTAATAATTATTACCATTTATTAAAAATGCTTCTCGAATATCTTATAAGATTCTTTTCCGAACACAATCAAGAACGGATAAGAATATTTAGTTGGTCTAATTGGTCAACCAAATGAGGCGTGCTGCCAGCAGCCGTTTGTGGCCATACAAAATTATTTCTTTAATAACTTCGACAATTTTTATCTGATCGCAACCAAATTTTCAGGAATCACACAGACTATAGTTTTTAATATACATACCGAAATTACCGACTCTAGGTTTAAAATTATACGTTTTTTTATGATTTGCGGGGGCGAAAGTGGGCGTGGTAAAAATTTGAAACAAACTTGATCTGCTACCCTATGGGTAGCGGGTATAAAAAGCTCTCACTCGTCTCCGTCGGGATCCGAACCCGTGACAATTAAGTTTTCAAAAACACTTCAGCTTAGCCAGCTGCACCACCAACCACTTCAAAGAGAATAATCTTATTTTCATAATAATGTGAACAAACCTAAAACGTATAATGAACGTTTTGATTTATTTGGAGCCCTCTGCCTGGGCTGCCTCTTGTACACATAATGTGTATAAAGTAAAAAGCCTATATCTCTGCTAATTATGGCACGATCCCAATGAAATTCGAAAAATCTGTGTATTTTGATAAAAAACATCATGCTTTTTAATATGGTTTACATAACTTTATATCTTTAGGAGCTATAAGTTTTTTTCAAATAGCTCCTCCAAAAAGGGGAGCAGCAAAAATTTAAAACAAACTTGATCTGCGTGCACATATAAGAAGTCTAAATCCAAAGTTTGGTGTCTCTAGCTCTCATAGTCTCTGAGATCTAGGCGTTCATACAGACAGACGGACAGACGGACAGACGGACGGACGGACGGACAGACGGACATGGCTATATCGACTCCTTTAGTGGTCCTGACCAATAAAATTTTAAAATTCCATCAGGAAACACTAAAAAATAAAAAAAAAATCCTTGAAGCTAAAAAATTTGAAGAAAAAAAATCTCAATCTCTTAAAAAAAAACAAGATGGACATACAGTCGGGTGTCCCGACAGTAGAATACCATGTACCATTACAAGGCGCGTCCCAAAATTATATAAAAGAAAGAGAATAAGAATAAAAAACTGAGACAAATTTACATATAATGCAAATGTCTTCCCATTCAAGAGCAAAGTCGATAGCTCAGTGGGTAAAGCTACACATACATTTTTGTAAGCAATTGGCTAAGTATAGTTCTTTGCTTGCATTTTTTTATTTTTTAGTATTAAATACTGTAATTATTTTAATGTACTGGAAAAAAAAAAAAAAAAATTGCTAAAAATAAAAAAGATTTCGCTCGTCGCCGACGGGATTCGAACCCGTGACAACTAACATTTGAAAAAGACTTCAGCTTAGCCAGCTGCGCCACCAACCAATTCAAAATGAGTAATCCTATTTTCATAGTAATATGAACATAAGTAAAATGTTTAATGAACGTTTTGATTTATTTGGAGCCCTCTGCCTGGGCTGCCTCTTGTACACGTAATGTGTATAAAGTAAAAAGCCTATATCTCCGCTATTTAAGGCACGATCGCAATAAAATTTGGACAGTCTGTGTATTTTGATAAAATGCATTAAGCTTTTTAATATGGTTTACATAACTTTATAAATTTCGGAGATATACGTTTTTTTCAAAAAGCTCCTCCAAAAAGGGGAGCAGCAAAAATTTAAAACAAACTTGATCTGCGTGCAGATATAAGAAGTCTAAATCCCAAGTTTGGTGTCTCTAGCTCTTATAGTCTCTGAGATCTGGGCGTTCATACAGACAGACGGACAGACGGACAGACGGACAGACGGACCGGACGGACGGACAGACGGACATGGCTATATCGACTCCTTTAGTGGTCCTGACCAATATTTAGGTAACTTTTGGGGGTCTGCCACGCCTCCTTCTGCCTGTTACAGAAAATCGCACTCGCACAAAACTATAATACCTTTGTACCTTTGGTACATGGTATAAAAAATATGAGGTGCCCACCCCTTAAAACTAAACAGTTCCATTAAAAAACTCTTCAAACAAAAAAAACAAACGTTTGCCCGCCATCTCTTAAAACTGAAAAATATGAGGTGCCCACCCCTAAAACTAAACAATTCCATCTAAAAACTCTTAAAACAAAAAAAAACAAACGTTCATTTACAAGCTCCGCCTTAAACTAAATAAAATAAATCAAATTTAAGTTCTTTTTATATAAACATTTATTTTTTTATGAGAAAAATATTTTATAGCACCTTCTTAAACTGAACAAAAACTATACAAATTAAGTCCTTTGTATTTATACATTTATTCTTATTTATTTTAAAAATTATTCATAAGCGTTTTTTATAATAAATATTAAACATTAAGAATTAAGCCTTAAAGATATTTTTATTTATCTTAAAAATAATTCATTAGCTGCTTAAACTAAATAAAACACATTATCATTTAAGTTTTTTATTTAATTTTTGGTTATTTTATTGATATGAAAAATAATACAAAAAACCTAAACATAAAATTTATTAAAGAAATATATACTAAAAATACTTTATTCTCATAATAAATACTTAAGTATAGAGGAAGACTTGCAGTTTACACGGAAACGGGGTGTTGTGATTCCAGTTTATTACATTTTCAAAAATGAAACGAATGCATTTTCCGTTTATTAATTTTTTTGTTTTTAAACAGGTCAAATATTCCCGGATAAGTACAAATGTCGCAAATATCAGCCAGACACAGTGCACAGTGGTTGCGCTTGTATGGAGCGAGCGGCCATAAATACTTCCTGTTGAGATATTGGTGTGAAATTTTCCCTAAAAATCTAAAAAAAATGTTTAAAAAATATACTAAAAAAATTGGTTCCATCGGACGACTATATCCTATAGCTCCCATATTACCGTAGTATGCCTTAAGATGCGCAAAAATACTTTCAGTAGAGTTGAAGCGCTGAAGACAGAGGAATTGCACTTTTGAAAGTGTATACATAATAGAGGTCTGCATGAATACAGTCAAAGCAGCATTTGGCACTCTCACTCAAAGTTCTGACTGACTGAGTGAGACATTGAGTAAAACGGATTTGGTTAATGTGGTAAAGGCATGAGTAGAAAATTAACCATATCCGAACTACCTATACGCTTTTGAATAAATAGGTATATCGTTTTTTGTGCATATTTTGTGTTTAATTACACTTGTAAACGTTAGGTTGCCCTCCTTGTAGAAAATATGTTCGAAGCGTTTTAGAATAGCAGTAAGCTGTTTCTGAGAGTTGTACGCGAGATGTGCTATCCGGTTGAATTCGCCTAACCTAACTGCAAGTTCTTTAGACGGTTTTGGGTGTTGCATGTATAACTTCAGGCTTACATTATTTAACATAATTTTTTGTTCTGCGTAATTTATGATTGCATTTAAATCGTCCAATATGTTTCCCCCAATAATACCGTCAAAATGGTCATGAAAGTTGTATTGCAAGAACTCACACCAGTAATTATTTATTTTATATTCCTTAAATGAAGGAAATCTGCAAAGTTTTTGTATTTGAATAGTGTGTCCCATTGCTTTTACTTGGACGTTGATTTTAGATTTCCACTTTGGGTGGCAGACATTTTCATTAATAATACTGAAATCCGCTCCAGTATCAATAATGAAAAGCAGGTCTCTTGAGGAAGATCCAACCTTTATATTGGGTAATCTGATGGTCCTCTAATTGAAAATTTGTATTAATCTGGCCTACACCCATAGGAGCTGAAGAAATATTATTGTTAGGGTTATATAATTATAGCTAATATATAATTAGCTAATCCTAACTGTTGGGGTTGAATAGTATTAATCATTCGAGAGTTAGTGTGTGGGTAGCAATGTATCTGTTCTGGTAATTGTTATTGTTTGCGAATCTTCAATTTTGCGTATTTGAAGTACCAGGGTTATCCTCTGCCCGTGGTTGGTTCTGATATTGATTTTGGGTTTGATTATTTCGATTATTAGTTTCATTACTAAAATTCTTCCTAAAAGAAGTTTTGTTGTTTATTTGCTTTCGAATGGGCCCATAGAGCGTATAACTCTGATGGCGAGCGTCTTTAATAATTTTGTATGCGTCATCTAGTGACTGGGGATTTCTAGCAAAGATCATTGTTTTAGTAGGTTCGGGAAATACTCTAAGTGAAAATCTATTAACTTCGTCTGTAGTAAACGGCTCATTAGAGTGCGTTAATATTCGGTTATGAATCCTACTATCTATTTCATTAATTTTATCGTAATATTGCTTTATTATGGATTCTATTCTACATAGTTTAAGGGTATCCATCAATACATTGCTACTCTCTTTTTCCCCAAAATGTTTGATCAAAATCTCTTTTAATTGATCCCAGGAATTAATGTTTCCGTATCTATCAAAACGGGTCTTACTAATCCAATGCATTTATTTTTTATATAGTTAAGTAAAAGGTTTTTTGATCGTTTATCGAAAATTTCAAAAGTTGGCGTTAAGCTACTAATTTGCTTTATGAAATCTGGAAGCTGGTTTTTATCTGATCCATCGAAGTCTTTAATATGTTTAATACAATTCAAATAGAGATTAAAAGAGGCAATTACTTCGGCATTCATTTTGATATGACTTATGTGTTTATGTAGCTTAGCTATGTGTATAATTATACCCTTGCAGGGTATATTAGTTTCAGTCAAAAGTTTGCAACGCAGTGAAGGAGGCATCTCCGACCCTATAAAGTATATATATTCTTGATCAGGATCAACAGCAGAGTCGATCTAGCCATGTCCGTCTGTCCGTTTCTACGCAAACTAGTCCCTCAGTTTTAAAGCTATCTGAATGAAACTTTGTAGTTAGGCTTCTATATACTCTCACTCGTACATATGTCGGAACGGGCCGGATCGGACGACTATATCATATAGCTGCCATAGGAACAATCGGAAAAATCTACGAAAAAAAATTATAACTTGGTCAGTTTTCAACCAATTTTCACCAAATTTGATATTTGCCCATTTAGTATTATTTCCGAATTTCGGTTTTAATTTCATGAAAATCGGCTGACTATATCCTATAGCTTCCATAGGAACAATCAGGAAAATAAAAGAAACAAGATGGACATACAGTCGGGTGTCCCGACAGTAGAATACCATGTACCATTACAAGGCGCGTCCCAAAATTATATAAAAGAAAGAGAATAAGAATAAAAAACTGAGACAAATTTACATATAATGCAAATGTCTTCACATTCAAGAGCAAAGTCGATAGCTCAGTGGGTAAAGATACACATACATTTTTGTAAGCAATTGGCCTGGGTTCGAATCAACCGCAGGCATAAGGAATTTTTTCATTTTCAAAACATTAAGTATAGTTCTTTGCTTGCATTTTTTTATTTTTTAGTATTAAATACTGTAATTATTTTAATGTACTGGAAAAACAAAAAAAAAATTGCTAAAAATAAAAAAGATTTCGCTCGTCGCCGACGGGATTCGAACCCGTGACAACTAACATTTGAAAAAGACTTCAGCTTAGCCAGCTGCGCCACCAACCAATTCAAAATGAGTAATCCTATTTTCATAGTAATATGAACATAAGTAAAATGTTTAATGAACGTTTTGATTTATTTGGAGCCCTCTGCCTGGGCTGCCTCTTGTACACGTAATGTGTATAAAGTAAAAAGCCTATATCTCCGCTATTTATGGCACGATCGCAATAAAATTTGGACAGTTTTGATAAAATGCATTAAGCTTTTTAATATGGTTTACATAACTTTATAAATTTCGGAGATATACGTTTTTTTCAAATAGCTCCTCCAAAAAGGGGAGCAGCAAAAATTTAAAACAAACTTGATCTGCGTGCAGATATAAGAAGTCTAAATCCCAAGTTTGGTGTCTCTAGCTCTTATAGTCTCTGAGATCTGGGCGTTCATACAGACAGACGGACAGACGGACAGACGGACAGACGGACAGACGGACGGACGGACGGACAGACGGACATGGCTATATCGACTCCTTTAGTGGTCCTGACCAATATTTAGGTAACTTTTGGGGGTCTGCCACGCCTCCTTCTGTCTGTTACAGAAAATCGCACTCGCACAAAACTATAATACCTTTGTACCTTTGGTACATGGTATAAAAACCAAAACTTTGTCAGTTTTCAACATATTTTCACCAAATTTGATATTTAGCCATATTTTATTATTCCTGAATTTTGTTATACCCATGCAGGGTATATTAGTTTCAGTCAAAAGTTTGCAACGCAGTGAAGGAAGCATCTCCGACCCTATAAAGTATATATATTCTAGATCAGGATCAACAGCCGAGTCGATCTCGCCATGTCCGTCTGTCTGTCTGTCCGTTTCTACGCAAACTAGTCCCTCAGTTTTAAAGCTATCTGAATGAAACTTTGCAGTTAGGCTTCTATATACTCTCACTCGTACATAAGTCGGAACGGGCCGGATCGGACCACTATATCATAAGCTGCCAGAGGAACGATCCGAAAAATTTTCAAAAAACAATTATAACTTTGTCAGTTTTCAACCAATTTTCACCAAATTTGATATTTGCCCATTTAGTATTATTTCCGAATTTCGGTTTTAATTTCATGAAAATCGGCTGACTATATCCTATAGCTTCCATAGGAACAATCAGGAAAATTATAACTTTGTCAGTTTTCAACCAATTTTCACCAAATTTGATATTTGCCCATTTAGTATTATTTCCGAATTTCGGTTTTAATTTCATGAAAATCGGCTGACTATATCCTATAGCTTCCATAGGAACAATCAGGAAAATAAAAGAAAAATTCATAACTTTGTCAGTTTTCAACATATTTTCACCAAATTTGATAGTTATCCATATTTTAGTATTCCTGAATTTCGATTTTAATTTCATGAAAATCGGCTGACTATACCCTATAGCTTCCATAGGAACAATCAGGAAAATAAAAGAAAAAACCATAACTTTGTCAGATTTCAACATATTTTCACCAAATTTGATATTTAGCCATATTTTAGTATTTCTGAATTTTGATTTTAATTTCATGAAAATCGGCTGACTATATCCTATAGCTTCCATAGGAACAATCAGGAAAATAAAAAAACCATAGCTTAGCCGTGTTTCAAACCATTGCCATCAAATTTGAGATTTGGCAACAAATTATTATTTCAGAATTTCGTTTTTAATTTTTTGTTTAAAGTCTGCTAGGGTATACAAACTTCGGTGAGCCGAAGTTAGCTTCCTTTCTTGTTTTAATTAAATTAAGTACGGGCCGCGAACGTACGGGTCGCGAACGTACGATTTTTCCATCGGACTTTGGACGCTGTTTTTTATTATTTAAATACATTAAAAGATCATATATGCATTTTATGTTGAATATTTGGATTCTTCTAATGATGTTAGAGAACATAAGTCAAAGCTTAAGTCCTCTGTTTAGAAGAAATAAGCAAAACAAAACATGCCCTTTTTTTGCGATTTTTCGTCAAAATATTGAAAAAATGCGATTGCTCGAATGTGCTATCGAATATTTCAAATTTTGCTTTAGAATATGATAAAGGTTATCAAATTTCATATATTGGACCATATTTTAATGTAACTATGTTGATAAAATTCATTTTAGAGAAGTTTTTCACTTTTCGTCGTGGTTGACCTTCCCCCGGATTTGCCCATATTTGAGCCTTTATCTTTAAATCTAACTTCAATATATGTATATAACACAATTGCCCAATGTTGCTTTTTCGCAACATCCTGTAGCTCTGGAACCAGGACATTGAAATTTTGGCAGTTGATATTGGGGTCAACTCTAGCTTATATGTCAACTCAACAAAATGTTAGCCACGCCATTTTAATTTGCTTATGAGAGGGTTAAGCGTGAACACACATAAACATGACAAACCCAAACCCAGCTAACCCCCCCACACCACATATCTCTCTCTCTCTCTCTCTCTTTCTTTTTCTATCTGTGTCGATTAGCTATTAAGTGTAAACATACATATACATACATAAGAAACAAAAAGTAGGAAAAGAACAAACGATATTGGAGACGTGGGTGGCCGCGGAAGGTCAAAGTCTCCAAAATCAAATGTAATTTGTTATGAAAAATTACAAAATAAAAAGTAAAAAATTAAAAATGAATTCAGGGAATGGGGAGACTAGACCAACTCAGATTGATTTCAGCCAACAGTAAAAAAAATTAAAAATGAATTCAGGGAATGGGGAGACTAGACCAACTCAGATTGATTTCAGCCAACAGTACATAGAAACATTATGGTTTTCAGGGCACATGATGATGATATGAATTACTATGAAATAATAAGTAAAAAACGTTTATTTATTATTTTAGTTAGCATAATCCAATAATTATTTTAATTAATTACGAATAAGAATAGTTGTAATGTAATATGCACATATAAATATATCCGACATACGCAACCAATTGCACCTAAACATATTTAAATGCATTGAAGGGTTATACAACCCAAGGCCAGGTCATAAACCTCAGCCGAAATATGAATCCCTCGTTGCGCATTTGCACCGCTCGCAGAAAGTGCAAGTGTCAGCATAAATGCACCACGAGCGGACCTTACGTATGCATGTGCATATACCTCCGCGCTCCAGACTAAGCGAACATAGCTATATACTTAAGAATACATAGCCGTCCTCCGCTGCCGGCTATCATATTTAGCTTTCATTAGCCCTTAAGTAAATTTATAAAACAAGAATGAATGACGAGCTGAGAGCGGCAACAACGGCTGCTCTGCGCCTAATTATAAAATTATAAAAAACCTTTTAAAACCTTTTAACAAATAAATAAGAAAGAAATAATAAGAAACTACATGATGTTGGTTTACTAATGGGATCGTACTGCGACGGTGGAGGAAAATACTACATGGCGACCGTGACAATCTGCAATCTTCGTGAGTGACATCGTTGGACAACTAAAAAAAAAATCTGCAAGTTTAAAAATACGGACTACTTAATTGGAACCAACCACCGGGCGGAATCTATCTATTACATGGCACCAAGGAAATTGACAGTCGCAAGAGCCGACGAGGAAGAGAAAACAAAGGATCGCAGTGAGTAGAGTGTGATGTGTGCTAAACGTAGTGGTGTGGTAAAAAGATTAAAGGCCAGAAAGGCCGAATTACTGAAACTACTAAATAGCGAAAGTAATGTGAAGTGGAACGACTCGGTAAAAATCCATGCCGAAGTCGAACACATAAAAAAGTTACTGAATGAGAAAAAAAATCTAACCACAGCCACACACACATCCACCTACACTGCAATTAAAAACCTTGCGCAGCCTAATAATAAAAAAAAAACAACTCCGCCACAGAAAATAGAAATACCAAAATTGGAAAAGCAGTGTCCCAAGGACTGCCCGGGACCTCTGGAGAGCCCGTTCTGCGAAGCAACCTGCTTGAAGCCTGTGCGATGACCAGCACCGGCACCGCCTGAGCCCATAGGCCCAGGACAACAGAAGCCGAATAAACAAGCGTGAGGGGTAGGCCGCCTCTTATGCCAACGAGGGAGCGTCAGCATAGCCAGGAAGGCGACGACCAGCTGACGCAGTGGACTTCGGAAGAAGAAACACATTACAACAGCCTGTGCAGCCAGCACCGGCCACGTCTTGCCATCCCAGCAAGACCGCGGGAAAGGACCAACAACGCTTCCTAGAGCGTGTATTTTTAAAAAAAAAACCCATGCACTGCGTTGCATAATTTTTTTGCTTGCACTACGATGCAAATTTTTTCATTTACTTTATAAAAATTATTGTAAAATTGAGCGACATCAAAGTTGCCCGATTAGCGCGTGGCCTGAAAACCATGCAAAAGCTAGGCAGGTTTCATATGTTAATTTAAAATTTTAAATTTTCTCAAAATACATGAGCCAACATACATGGCAAATTAATTATAGAGTTGACAACCAAATCACTGTTAGTAGAAAAACACCCAACATGGGTTTAGTTGACGTTAAGGAAGTGGATTCCACTGCCAACGTTATAAATAAGATAGAATCGAAAACTATAAACAATGATTTAACCAATATCTTTCTGGCCATAATCGTATTTATTATGAGCGCATTTATATTATATAAATTATACATATTTCATAACAAATGTGTATCGAAGAGAGCTATAAGCAGAAGCCAGGCAAATGATCTGGATAAGATATAAATGCGCTGATAATAATGTTTTTCTAAATGATGTATATCCATGAAATGACATATAGTCAAGAAAAACTTTGAACAAATATATAAATAAAAAAAAAAAAAAAAAAAAAAAAAAAACAAAATCGATTTAATAATATATATATGACAGTGTCTGCATTGTAATGGACTGGAGTGAAATATATGACAGATTGAAAGCAATAAAAGTTGAGTTTGATAAGTCATATAAATCATTGACACAGAACCGTCAAATCCAGCCACCTACGGTAGAAAGACATACAGGTATATTAGTGGAGTGTTTCAACGAAGCACGAAAACTAATACATGAGCAGAGAGATAGGTTAACTAACGATCATTGGTCTAAGGTATCAAAGTACCTAACCAAACTTCGAGCAAATCTAATCTCTATCAAACAGAGGTTTGAACTAGACATATATGTCCCTACTATCCTCAATACTTCGGCATCCGTTGTAAATAACGACGTGCCAGCCGGTGACGAGGAAGTGCAAGAAGTAGAACAGGATCAAAATCCCACTGAACCTGGTGAACTAGAACAGGAGAAAGAACTAGAAGAAGAAATAGAGATAGAAATAGATTTCGACCCCAAGGTTAAGGAAGAAGATTTAATCAACCTCACCATTCCTGCTGTGTTCATAATACCAGAGGAAGAAAAAAAGAGGAATCAGATTCACTGTCCTCTCCTGATATCCTGTTAAGCTCGTTGGACACAATAATCAGCATAATGGCGGATCCTGCTGTACAGCGAGCCTACATAAAGGACATATCAAATGCCATACCCGAATTTAATGGACAAAAAATCCATTTGCAAAGATTCGTAACTGCCTTAAGGCTAGTAGACTTAACGAAAGGTAATTTCGAAGAGCTAGCCGTCGAGGTAGTCAAGTCAAAGATAGTAGGATCAACCTTATACAAGGTGCAAAATGAAACTACTATTAAAACTATAATCGACAAACTTAATGCCACTATCGTCGGTGAAACATCCGATGTAGTTAAGGCTAAACTGGCAAAAACTATGCAGAAAGGTAAAACTGCTGAAAAATTTACCAATGAAATTGACAACCTACGAAAGCTCCTAGAAGCTTCGTATATTGACGAAGGCCTTTCGCCTGAACACGCTGACAAATTCAGCACAAAGGAAGCCATCGCCACAATGGTTAAAAATTGTGAGCATGGCCGACTTAAAACGATATTAGAAGCAGGCAACTTCACAACAATGAATGAAGCTGTCACTAAGTACATACACTGTAGTACTGAAATGACAGGTAATGCCAATTCTATATTGTACACCCAGAGAGGAAACAACTATCGCGGTAATAATTATAGAAACAATTATCGCGGTAGAAACAGCAATAGAGGTAATTATCACAACAACGGATATTACCAGAACAACGGATATAACCAAAACAATGGTTATAACCGAAATAATAACTATAATAATCAAAACAACAATTATTATAGAGGAAATAACAGTGGTGGAAACAACCGCGGCAGAAACAACCGCGGGGCAAACACCACCAATAGCAACAATGTCCGAGTCGCCCTAGGGAACTCGGGAAACATACAAAACCCTTCAGGTGTTTAGAGCCAACAACTAGCTCAATAAAAACAATCAATCTTAACCTAAGTATCTTTATAAAAATCAATAATGAAAGAACAGGTACATCTTATACACTGTTACTTGATACTGGTGCAGATATATCGATATTAAAGGAGAACATTTTTTTTTTTTTTAGATCAATTTGAACACGTTAATGATCAAATTCATACCCAAATATCGGGAATTGGTAAAGGAACAATTTCTTCAAAAGGCTTAGCCTCAATAGAACTCACTACAGGTAAATACATAATTCCGCACGACTTCCATTTAGTCAATTTCCCAATACCTAGTGATGGCATACTAGGAATAGATTTTATAAAACAATATAATTGCCAACTAGACTTCACTCAGAGTGGCGACTCACTGATTCTTCGCCCAAATAACTTAAATTATCCAATTAAATTACAAATACTTCATACTTGTGAAAATAATGCCACAGTACTCCCAGCCCGTTCCGAAGTTGTCCGTGAAATACAAATTCCCTCAGTAAAAAATCAAATTCTGATATTAAATCAAGAAATTGAGGAAGGAATTTATATCGCAAATACGATATCAAATCACACAAACACTTATGTCCGTATTATTAACACAACAAATACCAATAAAATTGTAAATTTAAATAAAATTAAATACGAAACACTAAACAATTATGATATAATAAAAGAAAGTAACGAAGGAAGAGATGAATTCGTTATGAAAAAACTAACCAAAAATTTCCCGCCTTTATTTAAAACCCAATTAAAAGATTTATGCACCAGATATACAGATATATTCGGACTGGAAACCGAATCGATAACAACAAATAATTTTTATAAGCAAAGACTTAGAATGAAGGATGATGAACCCGTATATATTAAGAACTATAGAAATCCTCACAGCCAAGTACAAGAAATTCAAGCTCAAGTTCAAAAGTTAATAGATGATAACATAGTTGAGCCATCAGCCTCAGCCTACAATAGCCCACTTTTATTAGTTCCGAAGAAGTCCCTTCCGGGCTCTGATACGAAAAAATGGCGATTGGTAATTGACTATCGTCAGATCAATAAAAAACTCTTATCCGACAAATTTCCGCTTCCTAGAATTGATGATATTTTAGATCAACTAGGTAGAGCAAAATACTTCTCATGCCTTGACTTAATGTCAGGTTTTCACCAAATTGAACTTGAAAAAAGTTCCAGGGATATAACGTCATTTTCAACGAGCAATGGCTCGTATCGCTTCACGCGATTACCATTTGGCTTAAAAATAGCCCCAAATTCATTCCAGAGAATGATGACTATCGCCTTCTCCGGATTAGAACCGTCACAAGCATTTCTTTATATGGATGACTTAATAGTTGTAGGATGTTCCGAAAAACATATGCTCAAAAACTTAACTGATGTCTTTGAGAAATGTAGGCAACATAACTTAAAGCTACATCCTGAAAAATGTTCATTTTTCATGCATGAAGTCACATTTTTGGGACATAAATGCACTGATAAAGGAATCTTGCCTGACGATAAAAAATATGTCGTCATCCAAAATTATCCAGTCCCGCATGATGCGGACAGTGCTAGAAGATTCGTTGCATTTTGCAATTATTATAGAAGATTTATAAAGAACTTCGCTGAATACTCCCGTCACATAACACGATTATGTAAAAAAGATGTAAAATTCGAATGGACAACCGAATGTCAAAACGCATTCGATCATCTTAAATCAGCATTAATAAATCCAACTCTGTTGCAATACCCCGATTTTAGCAAAGAATTTTGTATAATCACAGATGCGAGCAAATACGCTTGTGGAGCAGTCCTAACTCAAAATAAAAACGGACTACAGCTTCCAGTTGCATACGCATCAAGATCCTTCACAAAAGGAGAAAGCAACAAAAGCACTACAGAACAAGAGTTAGCAGCTATTCATTGGGCAATAACTCATTTCAGACCATATATTTATGGTAGACACTTCACTGTCAAAACAGACCACAGGGCACTTACCTATTTATTTTCAATGGTAAACCCTAGTTCAAAACTAACACGTATGAGGCTTGAGTTAGAGGAATATGATTTTACGGTAGAATACCTGAAGGGGAAGGATAACTTTGTAGCTGATGCGTTATCAAGAATAACCATCAAAGAATTACAGAACATTACTGGCAGTATATTAAAAGTCACTACGAGAAATCAAAGTAAACAGAAAACTTCCTGCGCAGGAAATAAACAAGAAAAAGTAGATTTGCTACCGCAAAGTCTTACTAATGCTTCTAAGCCCAACGTATACGAAGTCATTGTAAATGACGAGGTACGAAAAGTAGTGACCTTGCGAATAACAGACTCTCTATGTTTACTAAAACAAGGGAAAAAAGTTATAGCAAGAATTGACGTTAGCGATATGTACACCAATGGAACCCTTGACTTAGGTCAGTTCTTCCAAAGGCTTGAAAAGGAAGCCGGTATACGCAATATCAGCCAACTCAAAGTGGCACCGAGCGAAAAGATCTTTGATACAATCTCAATAGAATCTTTTAAAATTATGGGCAATAAAATATTACAATCTTTAAGAGTAGCGCTACTCAAGCCGGTGACCCTATTATCAAATATTGATAAAGAAAAAGAAGCAATACTGTTTACATTCCATGACGATCCAATACAAGGAGGTCACACTGGCATTACAAAAACCTTGGCCAAGGTCCAGAGACACTACTACTGGAAAAATATGTCTAAAGACATAAAAGAGTACATAAGAAAATGTCCAAAATGCCAAAAGTCTAAAACTACTAAACACACAAAGACTCCTTTAACTATTACAGACACCCCAATAAATGCATTCGACAGAGTGATAGTGGACACTGTTGGCCCGCTTCCAAAATCAGAACATGGTAATGAATATGTAGTCACTTTAATATGTGATTTAACAAAATATTTAGTAGCCATACCAGTTGCAAACAAAAACGCAACAACTGTCGCAAAAGCAATATTCGAATCTTTTATTCTGAAGTACGGTCCAATGAAGACGTTCATTACGGACATGGGAACAGAATATAAGAACTCCATTATAAATGACCTGTGCAAATATTTAAAAATTGAAAATATAACATCTTCAGCACACCACCACCAGACAGTCGGAACAATAGAAAGAAGCCATAGAACTTTAAATGAGTATATACGATCTTACATATCGGTAGATAAAACCGACTGGGACGTTTGGCTTCAATATTTCGTTTTTTGTTTCAACACGACCCCCTCTATGGCACATAATTATTGTCCATATGAATTAGTTTTTGGTAAGACAAGTAATCTACCAAAACACTTTAATAGTATAGATACCATAGAACCTATATATAATATAGACGACTACGCTAAGGAGAGTAAGTATAGATTAGAAGTAGCCTATAAAAGAGCTAGAATTATGTTAGAAGAAAATAAGAATAGAAATAAATTACTATACGATCAGAAGGTAAGGGATATAAGTATATCCGTGGGTGATCAGGTTTTATTAAAAAATGAAACTGGTCATAAGCTAGATTTTAAATATACAGGCCCCTATAAGGTAGAACATATAGGAGATAGGGATAACATAACAATAATAAATAATAAAAATAAAAAACAAATAGTACATAAAGATAGATTAAAACAATTTATTTCATAATCAATTTTTCTATTTTCATATATATATCATTCATGGAAATACATAAAATAAACAAAAAAAAAAAAACAAAAAAAAAAATAAATTAATTAATTAAAAAAAAAAAAAATCGTAAAACTCAAAACAAAAAAAAATAATATCTTTAAATTTCGTAAATTATATACTAGAAAATAACTTCATTATATTACGTTATTTTTCAAAAGGAGGGAGATGTAATATGCACATATAAATATATCCGACATACGCAACCAATTGCACCTAAACATATTTAAATGCATTGAAGGGTTATACAACCCAAGGCCAGGTCATAAACCTCAGCCGAAATATGAATCCCTCGTTGCGCATTTGCACCGCTCGCAGAAAGTGCAAGTGTCAGCATAAATGCACCACGAGCGGACCTTACGTATGCATGTGCATATACCTCCGCGCTCCAGACTAAGCGAACATAGCTATATACTTAAGAATACATAGCCGTCCTCCGCTGCCGGCTATCATATTTAGCTTTCATTAGCCCTTAAGTAAATTTATAAAACAAGAATGAATGACGAGCTGAGAGCGGCAACAACGGCTGCTCTGCGCCTAATTATAAAATTATAAAAAACCTTTTAAAACCTTTTAACAAATAAATAAGAAAGAAATAATAAGAAACTACATGATGTTGGTTTACTAATGGGATCGTACTGCGACGGTGGAGGAAAATACTACAGTAAATAATAATAATGTAAAATAAAAATAAATTGAACCAACAAAAGATTTTGTCTGATATACATCTATCTGATATATTTTATTTTTTATTTTTATTTATTGATTTTTATTTGCATTTTAATTTATTTTTATTTTACAGTTTTATTATTTACAAATATTCTCACGAAACTAATTTATATATATATATCTATATATATATCTATATATATATATATATATATATATATAAAACGTCTAAATTTTATTCGTTTTAATCAGTCGAAGTTGCGCTCAGACGAGTACATCCACTTGCGTGACGCAATCGCTACTGAAGGACACGCGGCCAACATCGGTTGTTTGACCATTCTCCCAGCTTCTTATGTTGGAAGCCCGCGCCATATGCATGAGTATGCACAAGATGCGATGACGTATGTCCGAAATTACGGGCGGCCGGATTTATTCATAACGTTCACGTGCAATCCAAAATGGCCCGAAATTATCAATCTATTGCTTCCAGGACAAACATCAAGCGATCGACCTGACATCACTGCACGAGTATTCAAGCAAAAGATCACAGTGCTTATGGATTATATTGTAAAGCAGAAGGTTTTTGGCGCAGTTCGTTGTTGGATGTACTCGGTTGAGTGGCAGAAGCGTGGCTTACCACATGCGCACATTCTGCTCTGGATGTTCGACAAGATCCGACCAGATCATATTGATTCGATTATTTCAGCCGAAATACCAGATATACAAACTGATCCCGAGCTGTATTCCATTGTGACAACGACCATGATCCATGGCCCTTGCGGAGTCCACAACCCAGAATCAATATGCATGGAAAACGGAAAATGCACAAAACGATTTCCCCGTCCGTTGACGGCTGAAACCATCAGTGGAAACGATGGATATCCATTGTATAGGCGTCGTTCTCCAGATGATAACGGCAAATGGATTGAATTAATGGTGAAACGTAACGAAACAAACGTAACAGTAATCGTGGATAACCGCTGGATCGTTCCATATTGCCCGCTTTTGTCGAAAACATTCTCAACGCATTGCAATGTTGAGTACTGCAACTCTATAAAATCCATCAAATACGTTTGCAAATATGTGAACAAAGGGAGCGACATGGCGGTGTTTGGCATTGCTGATCCGAATGCAAACGACGAGGTGACGAAATTTAACCTTGGACGCTACGTTAGTTGTAACGAGGCCATTTGGGGGATATTTTCATTTCCGATTCATGAACGTCACCCGACTGTCGTGCACTTATCTATTCACTTAGAGAACGGCCAGCGTGTCTACTTTACGGACGCGAACGCAGCGCAAAGAGCAGAACGGCCACCAGCGACAACGTTGACAAATTTCTTTTCGACATGCGAAAGCGATCCGTTCGCAAGGACTTTACTATATTCTGAGATGCCACGCTATTATACATGGAACGCTGCATCGAAGAAGTTTCAACGCCGGAAAAGAGGTGATACTGTTGCTGGCTTCGCTGATGTCTATTCGACTAATGCGCTCGGACGAATATACACAGTTCATCCAAGTCAAGATGAATGCTTCTATCTTCGCTTGCTTTTGGTGAACATTAGAGGTCCTACATCCTTCGACTCGCTGCGTACTGTGGATGGTGTGCTGTGCGCCACTTTTCGGGAGGCTTGCCAACGTTTGAACTTGCTTGAAAACGATACTCATTGGGACTCAACGCTCGCCGATGCCACTGTATCTGCGTCAATGAATCAAATCCATACATTATTCGCAATAATCATAGCTACGTGTCATCCGTCGAACCCGACCGCATTGTGGGAAAAATACAAGGACCAAATGGTGGACGATATTTTGAACAGAGTACGAAGGACAAGTTCTAATTTCAATATTGGCATTAACGAAGATATGTACAACGAAGCATTAGTACGGATCGAAGACATATGCATGCTCATGTGCGGCAGTCTACTATCGACATTTGCCAGCGCCAAATCGTTCAGTGCACGATACATTCAATCGGGAATTTCTACGGGAGCAACACTACAATCAGGATAACCTGGCCGAAAGAGTTCGAACAAATGTGCCGCTTTTGAATGCCGAGCAGAAGAAAGTGTACGATTCGATAATGAAGGTTGTTGACGATGAAACGGGAGGCTTATACTTTATCGATGCTCCTGGTGGGACAGGCAAGACATTCGTCATTTCGTTGATTCTGGCAACGATTCGGTCAAGATCTCAAATTGCGTTGGCTGTTGCATCATCTGGCATTGCTGCTACATTGTTGGAAGGCGGTCGAACTGCACATTCCGCTTTGAAGATACCCATGAATCTTCTGACGGTTGACCAGCCAACGTGCACGATGAGCAAGAATTCAGCGACAGCAAAATTGATGCGAGAATGCAAAATCATCATTTGGGATGAATGCACGATGGCGCATAAACGAGCTTTAGAAGCCGTTGACCGAACGATGAAGGATTTAAGAGGTGATTCGAGACTATTTGGTGGGGCTTTGATATTGCTGTCCGGAGATTATCGCCAAACGCTTCCCGTTATCCCGAAATCTACGGCTGCCGATGATGTTAATGCATGCCTAAAATCGTCCTCTTTGTGGCGATATGTAAACAAGTTTAAATTGACCAGGAACATGAGAGTCGCATTGCAGAATGATCCATCCGCTGCTGAATTCTCGAGACAACTGCTGGCGCTCGGAAATGGTGAAATTCCTGTTGATGTTTCGACTGGACTAATATCGTTCCCAACAAATTTTTGCGAGTTTACATCATCGAAAGAGGAACTCATCACAAAATTGTTTCCAGACATTGCAGAAAATTATAAAAATATCGACTGGATTAGTGAGCGGGCAATACTAGCACCGAAGAATAAGGACGTAGATAGTTTGAATTTCTTTATTCAAAGTCAAATCGCTGGAGAACTTCATTCATACAGATCCGTTGACAGCGTGACCGACGAGGATGAAGCGACCAACTATCCGATAGAATTTTTGAACTCACTGGATGTGCCAGGAACTCCACCGCATAATGTGCAACTGAAGGTGGGATCAGTTATTATAATGCTGCGGAATCTAAATCATCCGAGATTATGCAACGGTACGCGGTTGTCCGTTAAGAAACTAATGAACAACGTGATTCAAGCGACTATAATCAAGGGCAAGTTTAAAGGAGAGGAATTTCTTATTCCACGAATTCCGATTATTCCAACAGATCTTCCATTCCAATTCAAGAGGATTCAGTTCCCAGTTCGATTGGCATTTGCGATGACAATCAATAAATCGCAAGGCCAATCGTTGGAAGTTTGCGGGATAAATCTGGAATATCAATGTTTTTCGCATGGACAGTTATACGTAGCCTGTTCACGTGTGGGAAAGCCGTCATCATTATATATTTTTGCACCAGATAACAAAACAAAAAATATTGTTTATCAGATCGCTCTCCACTGATTTCGAGTCAAAAAAAAAATTTAACAACAAATTTGAATAACCAGTGTTCTATTATTACTATGGGGTTATATGAAGTCGTGAAATTGGGCCGAGACAAAGTTCGCAAGGTCCGCTACAAAAAAATTTAACCAAGACAAAAAACATCAATTAGGGGCGAGACAAGGTTCGCCGGGTCCGCTAGTCTATATATATAAAAATGGTGTCAAAAATGTTCGCATTATCATCACAAGAGAACGGCTGGACCGATTTGGATCAAATTTTTTGCAGTTGTTTGTAATTGCCAGAATAAGGCAAATACATAAGAAAATTTTGGTAAAACCTTCTGAAAAAGTCGCTAGAGGCTCAAGAGTTATACACAGTTGATGTAAAACTGTTATTGAACAATAGAAGGCGATGTGGTGTTATTCATAATATAGTGTACATATATGTTTAATTTAAGTCGAATTTTAAAGTTGAGCATTGCAAGACAGAAAATTTCATGAAATAAAATTGCGCATCAGATAAGTAATTTTGTCACTTCGGAGTGATGGTTAAACGTATTATTTATATGTTCTATACCTACAGTCAGCAAAATAATGCCTGCTGTTAGACGATCAAGACTTGGACGGCGTTCGCGCAATGCAATAAGTAGTCGGAATTTCCGTAATAGTCGGACGCAAGAGGAAAGTGGAGTTTTGAATGCATCGGCACGTGCTCGAATGGCACAGCATCGCGCTGCACAAAACCCACCTCAAGCCCGACAAAATAATAGAAGAAGTCGAACCGCAAATGAAAACTTGAATCGCGCTGCATTCGCATACAATTCTGAAACACCCTACAAGGATCATAGCTGCGTTGTTATTGGTTTATTGTCTGTGGTATGTCAGCATTGTAATGCACTGAAGTTTCGATTGGAAACCCCCGGCTTATGCTGTGCAGGTGGTAAAATTAAATTGCCCGTTTTGGCTCATCCACCAGAGCCATTGTATTCGCTACTTTATGGAAATTCAGCCCAATCAAACAGTTTCCTAAAGCTTGCACAAAAATATAACGGATGCTTTCAAATGACGTCATTTGGAGTCGAGGTTGTTCATCAACCAGGCTACAATCCAAGTTATAAGGTAATGGCGTCTCTCTATTATCAAAATGAACAACTCCAATTTTTTTTAAAATTGCATCCCAATATTCAGATTCATGGGCAAATTCACCACCGAGCGGGCGCTTTGTTACCACCACAAAACAAAGATCATAAATTCCTTCAGATCTATTTCATTGGTGATTCGGTAGTTGAACTAAATCACCGCTGTGCAATTTACACTGCAACTAAACGTGAAATTATAGAACAATTGCAAAATCTTCTCCATGAGCATAATGAATTGGTCAGGTTGTTCAAAACCGCATTGGAAATAATGCATAATGACGAACATAAAATCATTATCAGCGCTGACAAAAGACCCACTGGTAGCCATGCAAGACAATTTAATGCTCCCACTATCAATGAAGTCGCAGTGGTGATTGTTGGTGAGAATGTGGAATCACGCGATATTGTTATTAAGCGTCGGGATGATGGCCAATTGCAGAGAGTTTATGAGACTCATCGGTCATATGATGCTCTTCAATACCCGTTAATGTTCTGTCGTGGAGAAGATGGGTATAACTTCAACATAAAGATGGTCAATCCAATGACAGGTTTGTATACATTTCTTACATCATTTCTTTTTGATTCTACAACTAAGTTTGAATTAAAATTTTAGGAGAAGAAACGAATAAGAAGGTTAGCTCTATGAATTTTTATGCGTATCGATTGATGATTCGACAAGATGTTGACAATCATCTGTTAAGATACCGCCGTTTGTTTCAACAGTACTGTGTCGACATGTACGTCAAAGTAGAAACGGAACGTCTAAATTTTATTCGTTTTAATCAGTCGAAGTTGCGCTCAGACGAGTACATCCACTTGCGTGACAAAATCGCTACTGACGGACACGCGGCCAACATCGGTTGTTTGACCATTCTCCCAGCTACTTATGTTGGAAGCCCGCGCCATATGCATGAGTATGCACAAGATGCGATGACGTATGTCCGAAATTACGGGCGCCCGGATTTATTCATAACGTTCACGTGCAATCCAAAATGGCCCGAAATTATCAATCTATTGCTTCCAGGACAAACATCAAGCGATCGACCTGACATCACTGCACGAGTATTCAAGCAAAAGATCACAGTGCTTATGGATTATATTGTAAAGCAGAAGGTTTTTGGCGCAGTTCGTTGTTGGATGTACTCGGTTGAGTGGCAGAAGCGTGGCTTACCACATGCGCACATTCTGCTCTGGATGTTCGACAAGATCCGATCATATTGATTCGATTATTTCAGCCGAAATACCAGATATACAAACTGATCCCGAGCTGTATTCCATTGTGACAACGACCATGATCCATGGCCCTTGCGGAGTCCACAACCCAGAATCAATATGCATGGAAAACGGAAAATGCACAAAACGATTTCCCCGTCCGTTGACGGCTGAAACCATCAGTGGAAACGATGGATATCCATTGTATAGGCGTCGTTCTCCAGATGATAACGGCAAATGGATTGAATTAATGGTGAAACGTAACGAAACAAACGTAACAGTAATCGTGGATAACCGCTGGATCGTTCCATATTGCCCGCTTTTGTCGAAAACATTCTCAACGCATTGCAATGTTGAGTACTGCAACTCTATCAAATCCATCAAATACGTTTGCAAATATGTGAACAAAGGGAGCGACATGGCGGTGTTTGGCATTGCTGATCCGAATGCAAACGACGAGGTGACGAAATTTCAACTTGGACGCTACGTTAGTTGTAACGAGGCCATTTGGGGGATATTTTCATTTCCGATTCATGAACGTCACCCGACTGTCGTGCACTTATCTATTCACTTAGAGAACGGCCAGCGTGTCTACTTTACGGACGCGAACGCAGCGCAAAGAGCAGAACGGCCACCAGCGACAACGTTGACAAATTTCTTTTCGACATGCGAAAGCGATCCGTTCGCAAGGACTTTACTATATACTGAGATGCCACGCTATTATACATGGAACGCTGCATCGAAGAAGTTTCAACGCCGGAAAAGAGGTGATACTGTTGCTGGCTTCGCTGATGTCTATTCGACTGATGCGCTCGGACGAATATACACAGTTCATCCAAGTCAAGATGAATGCTTCTATCTTCGCTTGCTTTTGGTGAACATTAGAGGTCCTACATCCTTCGACTCGCTGCGTACTGTGGATGGTGTGCTGTGCGCCACTTTTCGGGAGGATTGCCAACGTTTGAACTTGCTTGAAAACGATACTCATTGGGACTCAACGCTCGCCGATGCCACTGTATCTGCGTCAATGAATCAAATCCATACATTATTCGCAGTAATCATAGCTACGTGTCATCCGTCGAACCCGACCGCATTGTGGGAAAAATACAAGGACCAAATGGTGGACGATATTTTGAACAGAGAGGCTTATACTTTATCGATGCTCCTGGTGGGACAGGCAAGACATTCGTCATTTCGTTGATTCTGGCAACGATTCGGTCAAGATCTCAAATTGCGTTGGCTGTTGCATCATCTGGCATTGCTGCTACATTGTTGGAAGGCGGTCGAACTGCACATTCCGCTTTGAAGATACCCATGAATCTTCTGACGGTTGACCAGCCAACGTGCACGATGAGCAAGAATTCAGCGACAGCAAAATTGATGCGAGAATGCAAAATCATCATTTGGGATGAATGCACGATGGCGCATAAACGAGCTTTAGAGGCCGTTGACCGAACGATGAAGGATTTAAGAGGTGATTCGAGACTATTTGGTGGGGCTTTGATATTGCTGTCCGGAGATTTTCGCCAAACGCTTCCCGTTATCCCGAAATCTACGGCTGCCGATGATGTTAATGCATGCCTAAAATCGTCCTCTTTGTGGCGATATGTAAACAAGTTTAAATTGACCAGGAACATGAGAGTCGCATTGCAGAATGATCCATCCGCTGCTGAATTCTCGAGACAACTGCTGGCGCTCGGAAATGGTGAAATTCCTGTTGATGTTTCGACTGGACTAATATCGTTCCCAACAAATTTTTGCGAGTTTACATCATCGAAAGAGGAACTCATCACAAAAGTGTTTCCAGACATTGCAGAAAATTATAAAAATATCGACTGGATTAGTGAGCGGGCAATACTAGCACCGAAGAATAAGGACGTAGATAGTTTGAATTTCTTTATTCAAAGTCAAATCGCTGGAGAACTTCATTCATACAGATCCGTTGACAGCGTGACCAACGAGGATGAAGCGACCAACTATCCGATAGAATTTTTGAACTCACTGGATGTGCCAGGAACTCCACCGCATAATGTGCAACTGAAGGTGGGATCAGTTATTATAATGCTGCGGAATCTAAATCATCCGAGATTATGCAACGGTACGCGGTTGTCCGTTAAGAAACTAATGAACAACGTGATTCAAGCGACTATAATCAAGGGCAAGTTTAAAGGAGAGGAATTTCTTATTCCACGAATTCCGATTATTCCAACAGATCTTCCATTCCAATTCAAGAGGATTCAGTTCCCAGTTCGATTGGCATTTGCGATGACAATCAATAAATCGCAAGGCCAATCGTTGGAAGTTTGCGGGATAAATCTGGAATATCAATGTTTTTCGCATGGACAGTTATACGTAGCCTGTTCACGTGTGGGAAAGCCGTCATCATTATATATTTTTGCACCAGATAACAAAACAAAAAAAATTGTTTATCAGATCGCTCTCCACTGATTTCGAGTCAAAAAAAAATTTAACAACAAATTTGAATAACCAGTGTTCTATTATTACTATGGGGTTATATGAAGTCGTGAAATTGGGCCGAGACAAAGTTCGCAAGGTCCGCTACAAAAAAAATTAACCAAGACAAAAAACATCAATTAGGGGCGAGACAAGGTTCGCCGGGTCCGCTAGTATATATATATATATATATATATATATACTATATATATATATATATATATATATATATACATATTATATATTATTATTATTTACAAATATTCAAAATATTCAAATACGTGGGTATTCTCCGTGGCGGACGTGGCTTCCAAGATTGCAGTGCACCGGATCTCGGTTGAGAGAGAACTTTTGGCGATTGTATGGGTTTTAGATACCCTACGTCATTACCTATATGGAAAAAATTATATCAACTCTACACTGACCACCAGCCCCTCTCATTTGCGGTCTCCGATAAAAACCCGAACTCTAAGATTAAGCGCTGGAAAGCGCGCATCGAGGAAAGCGGCGCTAATGTCCTCAACAAACTTATATATTGCCGTAATAATCACAAAGGAAAAATATTTGAGCAAATTAGAGGAGATAATGAGAGAATTTCTTCAAAGGTCAATTTAGCTCGGCTACTTGATTTGGCCAAATCGAGTGTATTATAGTCTGTACGATATTCAATATTTTGTATATTCTTTTTCTCTTTGCCATAAGTTGAACAAATAAGCATAACTCTTCCGGGAAAGGGCAACACAGTCAGTGCTTCTTTTTACAATGTCCCAAACGCTGCATCATTTAGAAGAAGAGGCGAAACCTGCACCTGCACGGAGTATCTCAATAAAAGAAAATTCTACAGCTTGGATTGCTGACCTGGCTCAACATTACATGCCACCACTTGGACGGCCTTTCTTGGTTATTCAATGAACTAGTGAAAATATTTTTTTGGCCGGCACTGCTGTATGAAAAGGCCTAACCAATATGGACATGACCGAGGACGTCCATATTTAAAAGGAGGGAGTAGTTAACCGACTATTGCATTCTCTGACTCCCTATAAAGCAAGGCCAAATCGATTGTTTTCGTAGGTGCTACTCCTACTAAAAGAGTATCAGCGCTACGACTCCAACGTTCGATGGCTCGCAGGTAGTTCTGGTTGATGCTGATAAGCTTCAGCGGTACTCGGGATGAGTGTTAAGGAAGAGCATAGGAAGACGAAAAGAAACACACGGTTCAGGGTAAAGTAAGATAGTTTTTTCACTTGAATAAAAACTAAGAGCAGCGTGATTTCATCTTGTCTCTTCATTGAACCACGTGGTGAATGTCTCAGGTGCGGGACTTCCATACTCAACTGGCCAAGACTCCATCGAGCTTCTACTAGTAGCACGCAACATAGCTGCAGGCCTTCGCCACCTCTAGCTTCTAAGGGTGCAACCGAGATCCGGTGCACTGCAATCTTGGAAGCCACGTCCGCCACGGAGAATTAGTTTCGTGGGTATTCTGGTTTTGGTTTTCTGTTCGTTACAGAGTGAAACGATCTATTATATTCTATTGTTGCCTGCAGAAACAACTGGACAACATCACCTAACTTTCTTTGCAGTTTTAGGCACCTCGCTATCTCTGTTAAAGTGCTATGGAATCTCTCCACCTGGCCGTTTGAAGTGCTATGCAGTGGCGGAGCGTTAACCATATCTATATCGTATTGCCCTTTTAACAAAGATCGGATCGTTTCAGAAACAAATGCGGGTTCATTATCGCAGCATATAGTACTAATCCTCGGAAAAACATTGATCAACTGCAAATTTGCAGTTTTAACATCCTTAATAGTGCGCGAGGGAACAGGTTGCACCAATGAGAACTTGGAAAACTTGTCGACTGCCGTGAGGAAATATTTTCCAGCTGTTGAAAATATGTCAATATGTATCATCTCACCCACACGCGTAGGTATTGGGGTCACACCAAGTTTTTGTTTTTTCGGATGCGTATTATATTTCGCCTTCTCGCAAACTCTGCAATTTACAACCACTTCGGTTGCTATTTGCCCATTTTTGGAAAATAATATTCGAGTAAAGGTTAGGTTAGTCCGGGCGGCCCTCGGGGGTGCGCGCATAGGCCAGTGTGGCCCTTAGTTGCCCGGGGGACTTTTTCCTTGAATGGACCTGGAGTGGTTTACGCGGTTTCGAAGTCCTTGAGGAACGAGGCGCATTTCGCGATGGCGAGCAGTTCACCTGGCGCTCTCATTGAGGCCTCTTCTAGTGAGGTCAATATTGGGGCGCCTAAGTACCTTATTCTCGCCCGTGTCAGGGCCGGGCATTTGCAGATGAGGTGTTCCAAGGTTTCGGTTGCCTCGAATGCATCACATTTCCTGCAGTTGCCGTTGTCGGTAATGCCCAGCTTGACTGCATGTGCCGCGGCCAGGCAGTGTCCTGTGAGTATTCCCACTAGTAATCTGCAGTCCTTCCTTGTGAGTTGCAGTACGTAGCGGCTGAATTTTTCGTTGCGCTCTCTGCACATGATCTTTGATGTTTTGCAGGTTCCGGAGTTCTTTCTCCATCTGCTTCTTGCACGCGCGTCTGCCTGCCTCTCTAGCTCGCTTTGGAGCGTTCTTAGGGAAACAGGGACGTTTTCTGTTCTGTCGCTCGTCAATTCGACGCCTTCCTTTGCTAATACAACTGCGGTCTCGTTGCCTTTGATGCCCTGGTGGCTGGGAACCCAATAGATCCGCACTGACGTTGTCGTGCTTAGGGTATCTAGTGCTTCCCTGCTTGCCAGTACATTTTTGGAGCAGACCTCCGACGATTGCATGGATCTGATCGCGGCTTGACTGTCTACGAACAAGTTTACCGCCTCATGTGGGCGGTCTATTCTCTGCACAAGCTCTGCCGCCTTTCTGATGGCGAAGACTTCCGCCTGAAATATGCTGCACTGGCTTGGTAGCTTATACGACAGCCTTATCACAGGGTCTGTACAGTATATGCCCGTTCCTACTCCTCCTTCCATCTTGGAGCCGTCGGTCTACATGTTAAGGTGCCGAGGGTGGTCCTGAGCTGTTTTCCAGTCTTCCGATCCCATGAGTGTTGTTGTTTTGACATCTGGGCAGGTTCTGGGTATCATGTAGTCAGATGAACTGCTCATTTCTCGACCAATTGAACTGTGCCCGAATATTTGTGGCGTCATGTTTCCTGCTGCTACTAGGCGCTGTGCGGCCTTTCCTGCAGTCAGTTGAGCGTGAATATCTAGGGGATCTATTCCGAGTATAACTTCGAGCGCTTTAGTAGGGGTTGACCTCAGCGCCCCTGATATGCAGAGCAGCGCCTGCCGCTGGGTTCTTTCCATAAGGTTGTTGTATGCATTAGTTTGGGTGAGAGATCCCATGTGCTGCTAAGCATCTTTTTGGATGCATAAAGCGCTATGGTGGCCTTTTTCACCCTCTCTAATACATTGGGTTTCCATGTCAGCTTGCTGTCTAGGACAGTGCCTAGGTACTTGACTTGTGTTTTCGGGGTCAGCCTGGTTGCATTGATTTTCGGGGGGATCTATAGCGGTACCTTGTATCTCTTGGTGAAGAGAATGAGGTCCGTCTTATCCGCGTTGATACTGAGTCCTACCTTGTCCGCCCATTCACATATCTCCCTGAGCGTTGATTCCATGATCGAGCTGAGGGTCGATGGGCATACACCTGTAATAATTATGCTTATGTCATCCGCATAGGCTGTTATCTTTGGGGCTTTCCTCTCGAATCTCTTGATCAGGTCGTCGACCACCAGTTTCCATAGGAGGGGCGAGAGGACTCCACCTTGTGGTGTGCCCCTTCACCATGGTGGCAGTGCACCAATCGGATTGTACCCGCCTGCAACTTAAAAGGTTACGTACCCAGAAGTTGATGGCGGTGTGCGTTCCAGTCGCCTCTAGGCGGCTCATTATTGCGTCTGTACTGACGTTGTTGAAGGCCCCGGATATGTCCACAAACACTCCGAGGGCGTATTCTTTATCGTGTAGGGCTTTCTCGATAATGGTTACTAACGAATGTAGTGCCGTCTCTACCGATTTCCCCTTTGTGTAGGCATGCTGATGGGTTGACAGTAGTCCTCCCACATCGTTCCTGATGTATAGTTCCAGCAGCTTTTCTAGTGTTTTCAGTAGGAAAGAGGTAAGGCTTATCGGTCTGTAATCCTTGGGGCTCACGTGACTACTCTTTCCTGCCGTGGGCAGAAAGACAATCCGAGAGGTCCTCCATGGGATAGGGATATAGCCCGTGCTTATACAAGCTCTATATATTGCATAAAGCATGGCTGGAAATATTCCATCGAGACCCGGATCCTTTATCCCCGCGAAGGAGTCTATAGCCCAGTGGATTCTTCTGGAGGCTATTAGATTTGTCGGAAGATGCTCTTCATACGTTGCTAGTAGCTGATGTTCGTTGGCATCGGTAACTTCTGTGCATCCTGGGAAGTGCGCTTCCATTAGTGCTGTTAGGGCCTCTTCACTGCCCTCGGTCCACTTTGCATCTTCGCTTTTGAGCTGACTCTGTATGGTAGGTTGCTTCGATAGTAACTTCCGGAGTCTCGCCGTTTCTGGGGCCGTCTCTATGTTGGAGCAGAAGTTCCTCCAAGGGCTTCTTTGCGCCTTTCGTATTTCCTTCTTGTAGTCCCTTAGTAGGATTTTATATTCGTCGTTGATTGTGTCATCTTTCGCTTGTTTGGCGATTTTGAAGAACTTTCTGAGGTTGTTGCGTTAGAGGGAGAGTTCCTTGTTCCACCATGGTGGCTTGGTTCTCTTCCTATTTCTTGATATTGGGCATGATGCGTGGTACGCATCTAGTAATTCCTTGGAGAGCTTCTCTAGGGACCATTCTATTTCCTCCACGGATGTAACTGTGCCCGGACCATTCGCGAGTCTCGCCGTGATAGTCTTTTTGAACTTTCCCCAGTGGGTGTTCCGGGGGTTTTTGAAGACGGGTGGTTTTTGAGGGTGTTCGAAGTCGTATTGGAACTGGATGTACTTGTGGTCTGAGAAGGATGGTTTCTCAAGGACTTTCCATTCTGATACCATGGTACCCTGCCCTGCTACTAGTGTTAAGTCTAGCACGTTAGAGGAGGTGGGACCTACGAAGGTATGTACTTCCCCTACGTTTGCTACGTAAAGATTGGAACAAAGTATAAAGTCTAAAAGTGACTCACCTCTTTCGTTAATGTCAGGGCTCCCCCACACGCAGTGGTGTGCGTTGGCATCTGCACCGACCAGTATTTGTTGGTCCTTCGGGCTGGTTTCCACCAGGCTCCTGAGTTCCTCCGGTGGGGCTGTCCTGTCGTGAGCCATGTAGCAGGAAGCTACCAGTAGGCGCTTCTTCTTGCTTTCAAGCATTACCACAGTCAGATCATCCGTGCGTAATGAGACATAAGGATAGCGTGGAGACCTTTCCGTACAAGTACGGCGGTTCTGTTTCTGCTTACCGGCGGTGTGTGTAACACGTTGTGTGTTGAGGACTCTAGTCCGACGATGGAGTTTCACGAGGCAATCCACGGCTCCGCCGACGCGATCTTGTTCTTATGGAGGTTGAGCTGCAGTACCCTCAGGGCCATGGGTACCAGCTCCGGACGGGTTGACTATGTCTGTCACATCACCGTCCTCTTCCTCCTCCTCTGAGACGTCCAGATTCATCTCCTGAGCAGCATCGATGATGGAGTCGAGACCTAGGTCCTTCTCCACCTCTCCTGCTTGCAGGGTGTGCGCATCCTTGTCCCCAGGGTGGCGCTTTTTGAGGCGTAGGTATACACTACCTAAGCCCCACGCCATCTTTTCATACCTGGGGTACAGGATGTCCTCAGCCTCCTTATTTATCTGGAGGACTACGCACTGGCCCCCCTCTTTGGGTGTCGGGCGGTACCTTCCAGTCTGCGGTGGGAACGTCCGGGTTTTGGCGCTGTAGCAGCTTCAGCGCCCGGTCCCCTTGGATTGCGATGGGGAAAAGTACCTTCGCCTTCGGGATGGATGGGATTAGCTCCCTATCCACCACCTCTAGCTTGGCCCCCTCCCACAACGCTTCCATTTGGCTGACCGTTTGCGTCAGCCACTTCCGAGTCGGGTCGTCCATGCACTTCAGGATTTTGACCCCGTTCAGCCACCCTGCACCATCGAATGTGGGCATAGGCGCTGGGGAGTCATCCTCCATCCGTGCAAACAGCGCTTCGACGAGCCTTGCGTGCACCGTCGTCCACCTTGCTTCGGACATCTTCCCGTTGTCGTCGCTTCGGTGAATGAGTGCCACGATCAGATGTCGTTTGGTCACCTCACTGACTTTTTCAGACCTCTTCGCAGGTTTCGCTGTTTTGGGCGGGCCTGCTTCGGCCCGCGTTTGCGCCTGCTCGCTGGAGCGTCCGTGGTGGCGCTCTCCGCTGAGCGTTGCCTTTTGCTGGCAAGCAACTCCTCCACCTTGTTAGCGAATCCGCCCGTTGATGCCATGTTGGAGCGAGTGGCGTAGTGTAACCTACCCTCTTTGATCCTTTGCTCGGCCCAGGCTAGCTTCGCCTTCTCCTCTTGGGAGAGACCCGCTTTGTTCCGGAGCCTGCTCTGAATCGCGAGGGCAGCCTTATACTGCGCCTTTGCCTTTCTCCCCTCGCTTGACCGTTTCGGCCCGTCCCTACGCGGGGAGCTGGTGCCTGGTTTCGGTGAGGTGATTGGGTTCTCACCCGTGCTATTTTTAGGCTGCTCGCTCTTCGGGTCCGTGTCTGTATCGACTGCGGCACCCGAGCGGCGAAGTTTGCCCTGAGATGGTTTTGTGGCAGTAGTGGTACAACCAGCTCGACCTGCTCCCGTCGCGCTAGAGGTGTGACCGCCGGCGACACGCAGAGGGGACTTCTCCCCCCCCCCGTGCCCGCCGGTGGTTGCAGTCACGCCTTCCACCGACGTCTGGGCTGATATCCCAGCCCCGGTTTTGCTTCTATTCTCCATACCTCGGAAAAACTGGTTAGTTTTCAGGGGAACCATCCACTTGCGTTTTATGCCTTCCGCCAGGCACCTCCACCCATGGCTAATGGCTCATCTCCCCCTGCTTTGGACCGAGGGAGTTTAACCGAAGCCTTGGTTAGACACTGTATTATTTCGGATGGAGGAAGCGGCGATGCATTACCCGTTGTCCGGGATAATACAGTGCCCATTGCCCTGCCGGCGCCCTCGTGGAGTTCAGATGAAGGGTTTCCGCCATATTCGAGTAAAACATGCCTAACATTTTTCTGGGGAGCCCTGTGAGCCCTTTTATGTTCTATGACCATTATTTCCTTTTGCTCGTCCCTTCTGACAATATCTGCTACCCTAGATTTGGCGTACCAGAACTTGGTAGCAGGAAATAGCTTGACTAATTTATGTTGAATATGGGCCAGAACCGGCAGCTCACAGTGCAACGCATTTACTACGTTCAAAGTTACAACATTCTTTACCAAATCTAGCAAATCCTCCCTACTGCTAAAAGTAATAAAGTGCCGTGTCTTTGACCCAAACATTATAAACATCCTGTGACTAGAGGTATCTGATTTTGAAAGCAGTTGACTGGCTTGTCAGTGGCTTCGATTACATGCGTCAATGATTCTTCGCTGTGCATCGTTGCGGCATTCGGCAGTCTGCCAAATGCAGAAGGCCCAAAAACGACCTTAGCTCATAAACGTTACTGGGCTTTTTGAATTCTTTAATGGCCCTCACCTTATCTAGCTCGTTTTTATACCCTCTTTGCAGACAACAAAGCCGAGAAAGTCAACATTTTCCATAAAAAAATTGTGATTTTTCTTTTGATACTCTCATGTTAGCGCTATGTAATCTCTGAAGGACTTCGCCAACATGAGAAACATGCTCCTCTTTCGTCTTCGAGAAAACAATGACGTCATCTACGTAGACGTAGCAGAAATGGCCAATTTTATCTAGAAGGACATCGTCGATTGCTCGTTGGAAAATGCTGGAGGCGTTTTTTAGGCCAAAAGGCTGTCGGCAGAACTCGTATTTTCTACTATTTATAGAAAAAGATGTTTTCTCTCGATCACCCTCCGCAAGATTAATCTGGTGATACCCAGACTTAAGGTCAAGGGTTGTGAAATAGCTTGCCTTTCCGAGGTTTGAGAGCATCATCGAAATACTCGGCATCGGGTATTTGTCGGCGATCGTCTTCGAATTTAATTTCATAGAATCCACCACAAGCCTTTATTATTGCATCTGTGCCTTTCTTTCCTACAACCCATATAGGGTTGTTATATGGGGAATTTGATGGTTGAATAATACCGTTTCTGAGCAGATCTTTTATCTCCTTATAAACAAAATCTGCAGCTCCCATGGGAAACGGATACATTTTTGAATATACTGGCTCATTATTCTCTGTTCGGATATGCGCCACAGGCAGCCTTTTATTAGGGTCAGCTAAAACATTCAAATTGGAAGACATCATTTGCCAAAACTCTGTCTGTACTTCAGGTGGAACAACTATGCCATTGATATCTGTGAAATTAACCTGCGCGAGTTATCAATAAGAATGTAGGTTCCTTGGTAATTTATCAATAAATGGAGGTTCCTTGGTAATTTATCTCGGAATAGACCCGACCAAAAGAAATGTGTGCTTGCTGGTTTCGAATCAAATCCAGAATGAATGTCTTTATTTTATATTTCTTCGTTCAAACCTTACTGCCTAAGTACAAAGTGCTGATCAAGCGGACTGGGTCTGTAATTAGACCGGATGCATATCTGGGGCTTGGACTCAGCAGTAGCCGCTATGTTTGGTTGTTTGTTTGTTTGGCAACTTAGTTGCCAATTCAAGTGTTCGGTCTTTAGCTGCTTGACGACCGTAGGGGCTTAGGTGGGGGACCGCCCATGGAATGTGCTGAGGCGGTAACTCCTCCCCCCTCAGACTGAACAACCGACCATAACGGAGCGATGGTCGGTGGGAAGGTGACAGGTGAAGTAATGGTTGGCGTGAGCGTCGCAAGTGTTGTATCTGGTGTGAAGGTGGTCGTCCTTTTTGAACAGGCGGCCACGGCTAACACCACTATCAGCAACATGGTTAGCATTGTATACGTCGCTGTTGTGTGTATTGCTGTTCCAGCTTGTATTCTGCTGATTTGCAGCTTCGTTTCTATATCCTCCATCTCTAGCTCGTGTATTCCCAGTTCTTGGGTTGTTCTATTCTTTTTAATGGCTTCGATTTGAGGTATTTCCAATTTGAGCTTTGTTGCGTCAAGTCTTTCCACCGCCTCATACTGGACGTTGTTGACCATTGTTCTGCATCCTTTAAACGCAATTAATGCCGATCCATTCACCGTTCTCTCCTCTCCACAGTCCGTTTGCAACTTCACATTCTCTCCATTGAAGATTGCGATATATCCTTCTTCCGGTTCGAAGATCCTAGTCCTGAGCCCAGCATCCCTGGTTTCACAGTTCGCTTCTTTTCCGCTGATCAGGTTCTTAATACAACTTTCATTTACCTGATTTACAATTTTGTTGTTCTTACATGTATATAAACTTCTAATTTTTTGACATTTGTTTTTGTAGTAATACATTTCTTCGTTATTTGTTACCACGTACTCTGGCGTTATTATAAATTCTGTCTTATTCATCGGTAGAGATATAATCCTATGTAAAGAATAAGTTTCTTTCTTAAAAATAGGTAATTTTATCGCAAATATTAAATCTGTCTTATTCATAATCGCTTTGAATTCTAGAAATTCGTACATATGTTCTTCCGATATTATGTGTATGCCCTGCTCTTCTAGTTCTTGTACGCATTTAGCTGTTTCCTGTTTGTCGAATATGAATTTTGAAATTAGCCCAATTTTTGCCAATAGCAAACTTTCGGCCACATCATTTATATTTAGCCCGAGCATGTCTATTGTTACTGAAATTCTATCGATGTATTCTAACCTATAGATTCTCTTATCCTCTTCTAAAAATGTTTTGCTTATTCCATTATTATAATTGTTTATAAATGTCGTTTCTCGACTTTGCTCCTCGTTAATATATTTCGTTAAGTTCTTAAACATTATCGTGAATTTCGCTCCTGTCCTCTCTTGTGAACTCCAACTCTCTTTCAATCTTCTTTCCTCTTCTTGCATTTTCCTTATCTCTTCTTCCAATCTTTCTGCGTCTTCCGCGTCTAAGTTCCCTGTTATGGATTTAACCACGGATCCTAATCCATTGATTAGCCCCCTCGCTTTCCTCTTCCTGGGGCATATTGCCTCTAATCTGTTCCTGATCATCTGTAGTTTTTCCTGCAAAACTTTAACAAGGTCTCTGGTTTCCGAGTCTTCAACTACCTTTGTAAGTGTTTGTTCCAATTTTTCTGTTTGTCCAGCTCCTGTTTCGGAGTTTCTTTACCCTCTTTGGCCTGGGTTTCAGTCAGTGCCTGACCCTTTGTCTCTTCCTGTATCTCTTGTAGGGTACCCAAGTTCTTTTCTCTACAAGCAATCTCGTATGCCTTAGCTATATTGGGCACCTCCATGTTTCTGATAGTTACTCCTATTGGCCCTTTCAAAGCTGAAATAAAGGCGTTTAAGGCCATTTCTTCGTACCATTTGATCTTTTCGCTCCTCAACAAAATACCTTGCTCATTGGATTTAATCAGACTCACTAGGGCCTTCCTCAGGGTCATCACTTTCGTGTATAGGGTCTCCAAATCTAATTTCTTCTCCTTAATATGAGTCAACTCCATAATCAAATCCTGCTCCGATCTCTTATCCTTGAAATGAGTAATTAGTATTTTCTTTATTTGATCCCAGTTTAATTCCGACTCGTCCAAGTCAAGGACTTTATCTGCTGGTCCTATGATCTTACTCCTTACCGCTCTAAGTGCGATTATTCCTATATTCGATCTTTCCTCCCCTTTTATAAGGCCTAGTACCTGTTCTACTGCTATTATAAAACCATTTAACTTCCCTGCTTCTCCTTCATACTTCGGAATGATCTCTACCAGGTCTATTACCTTGATAGCTTCTAATACGCTTGTTGTTGCCATTGCTGCAGGCCTTCCTTCCTCTGTCATTGATTTATGGGTTCAATTTCTTGGGATTTGTCTTTCCTACTAACTTCTTCCTGTCTTACGCTTATGTGTGTGTTTGTTTCTTAATTAATAGTGTGTTTGAATTTGTATGTATGTGTAGTTTTGTACTTAATTAATTATTTTAGTTGTATTATTTATCTTCTGTTGTTGGTAGTTATCAATAAGTGTGTCGTGGTTCAACGAGCTTCCGTGTGGTGTAATGGAGTTCTGGAATTACTTTAAAATGAGTACTTTTCCTTTTAATTGAATAAAAATATCAACAATGGGTTTAACTTTTATTATTTACTTCTTGTTATTGTTAACGTTTCCCTGTCTTCTTATCATATAAAATCCTTGAAACTAGCTACGATTGCTGTATATTAAATTTGTTTAGTTATTTCTTTATATTTCTTTATTTATTATTTATTATCAAATGCGGACAGACATTGCCATTGGGGTATATTTTTTTTTTTTTTTTTTTTTTTTTTTGCTTTGACTGTCCCCATGCTAAACGACTACCCTGTTTTCTACAGTGTATCGCTTAATACATGTGGATAGCCTCTCCTCCTGTTTGTCCACCACGTCTCTCCTTATCCCCATGCTAAGCGGCCGCCCTGTGCATTACAGTGCGCCGCCTAATACATGTTGATGGATATATAAAATGCTATTCGTATTGATTCTCGAATCAGTACCTTCCATTTGCTAAGCGCTCTGTTTCCACAGTTCGCCGCCTAATACAAATGAAAGCATACTCCGTCACTTCTTCCCGCTGTTAAATCGTCATTTCTTTGTATTACTTTTCCCTTTTCTCATGCTAAACGGCCGCCTTGTGTAACACAGTGCGCCGCCTAATACATGTTAAAGGGGAAAATTAACTTATTTATTTTCTTTAATTTAATTCCTTTATTGGTTTATTTAAATTCATTTATTTATTTGAATAAATTTATTTATTTATCCTTTTCTTTATTTAAATTTATTTATTACTTGTTTCTTATACTCCTGCCTTCGATTTCTAGTCTGCTACTCCACATGCCGCTCTGCCTGCACCGATCGAACCGTTTGATCTTCATCTGTATTGTCTTGAACTCGCCAACAACCGTTGCCAACTCGACCCGAGCTGTCTGCAACCTCCCTGCTGTCATCGTTTTAGCACGAATACCACCATTTAGCTTTATTATTTTCTTATTTTCCACTTTATTTCTTTATACTCCATTTCACCCACTTCACTCTACTCACTCTCTTACATCGTAATGCTAAATATAATCCAGAACATGTCCTTTTTCCTGTTTCCTTCCGCCGTCTCAGATCCTTCCTGTCCTTGGTTGAATCCGTCCGTTGACGAAAGCTGCCGACTGCGCCAGTTATCAATAAGAATGTAGGTTCCTTGGTAATTTATCAATAAATGGAGGTTCCTTGGTAATTTATCTCGGAATAGACCCGACCAAAAGAAATGTGTGCTTGCTGGTTTCGAATCAAATCCAGAATGAATGTCTTTATTTTATATTTCTTCGTTCAAACCTTACTGCCTAAGTACAAAGTGCTGATCAAGCGGACTGGGTCTGTAATTAGACCGGATGCATATCTGGGGCTTGGACTCAGCAGTAGCCGCTATGTTTGGTTGTTTGTTTGTTTGGCAACTTAGTTGCCAATTCAAGTGTTCGGTCTTTAGCTGCTTGACGACCGTAGGGGCTTAGGTGGGGGACCGCCGATGGAATGTGCTGAGGCGGTAACTCGCGCAACTGTGAAAATGCAGTGCCTCAACACACCCATTGACGATTATAGCCTTTTTTCCTTTCCAATATACGCGCCTACCTGTGCTAGTAGGTCCAGTCCTATTATACCATCAAAAATTGTAAGTCCGGTTAGAAGGAAAAATGGGCTTCTCACACCAAAGATATTTAAGTTGCACTTCTTTTTTATCTTATTACAGCCATGAATAGATTGAACATTAAAAGAACACTGTACAGGGATTGGAGTTGGCATTTCTATACTGTCTTTTATATAGCTTTTAGCTGCCCCTGTATCTACCAAAAATGTTCTAAGTTTCTCTGCTACTGCCCGTTGTACGAATGGAAGTAGGGGCGCTGTGCTAAAAAATGAACATCGTCATCCTTTTAGTCAGTTTCCTGGCCAGCTTCTATATCGTCCACAGCATCCTCCGCCGCCTCATTATACTGTCTGTCCGACTGAGATTGCGCCTGGTCTTCTTGAGACAGATGATTTATTCTCTGGCGCCTTTGATCCGATACCCTCTGCGAACTTGCAAACCTCTTAAAAGTTCCCTGCTGACGACTACTTCTGCCTAAATCTTGAAGACGACGGATCTACATCCATTGTCTCAACTGGGTCACGTGAAGCTGTGCTGACCTGGCGAGGAGCTCGCCCTCTCGCAAAAATGGAACTTTCCCATTATGCCTAGCTTGTTGGTCAAAAGATACTTCAGGCCAGCTCTGGCCATTACGTCCTTGTTGTTGTGTCTGTCTGTAACCCCTATCCTCAATGGACTTAGGATACTGCGACGCAAACATATACCGTTCATGATTGGATTCAAGCTCTTGTGCCAGGGCAAGTGCCGATGGTAAATCTTTAGGTTGAGTCGCCAATAATGTGAGGTTTTTTTTGCCCTATGTGTGTCGTTCATAAGGCTAGCCTGATAAGGCTCATGCGTCATAGTCGTTTTATTGATAATAAGCGTTAGTTTTTTTTCAACCTCCTCATAAAACTGCACTATTGACATTGGGCCTTGTCTTAAGGTGGACATCTCTCTATCAAGGAGGTGCAAGGGACGCTTGTCTGAATACGTGAAGTCTAGGCGGCTAATGATCGCATCAAAATTAAGAACTGTATTAAAAGAAGATAACGCACGGCTTGCAACCCCTTTAATACGATTACGAATTATAAATACGGCTTGGTGATGCCTTGAACTGCCGTCATAGGGCCTGAATGTTTCATACGCAGCTTGCCGCCAATATACGTACTCTTCCTCTGACCCGAGAAAATCTGGCAGTGACTTTACAGTATCTAGACCCTCATTACTCCACTCCGCTCACAATTTTCACTGGTTCGTACAATACTACCTCGGAAACCGACAAAGTTACTGCCCTAAACTGGTCTGTAGCCAGTTTTAACTTATTTTCAAAATCCTCCTTCTGTGCTTGCAATGCCGCCGCAATCGCAGCACCTACGATAGCCTGCAAGTCTTGAGGGCTTGTCATACTGGCTCTTATTCGCTCACGATCGGATTTTTCCCCTTCTAAAATAAGTTTGCTAAACAGCTCAATCAAGTCGTTGCACTCAGCTTCGGACATAAATTTAGAGTATCAATTAAGATACCAGCCAAAAAAAAAAGGAACACAAATGGACCGGGCGCGACTGTATGTGAGTTACCCTATGACCTTGTCGACCTCTAATAAGTTATCACTGCACGAATGTAGCACAAAGAAAAATAGATAACACACAAATGGCCGTCTCTGCTGCCCAGAGCGGTCCACTCTGATATAACAATGACTTAATAGACTGCTTGTGTTTAGTCTCGTGGCTGCGATTTTGATACAGCAACTGGTCGAGGTTTTAGACTTTTTTGGGCGCCAATTAGTTTTGTGGGTATTCTCCATGGCGAACGTGGCTTCCAAGATTTCAGTTTCTGAGCAGATCTTTTATCTCCTTATAAACAAAATCTGCAGCTCCCATGGGAAACGGATACATTTTTGAATATACTGGCTCATTATTCTCTGTTCGGATATGCGCCACAGGCAGCCTTTTATTAGGGTCAGCTAAAACATTCAAATTGGAAGACATCATTTGCCAAAACTCTGTCTGTACTTCAGGTGGAACAACTATGCCATTGATATCTGTGAAATTAACCTGCGCGAGTTATCAATAAGAATGTAGGTTCCTTGGTAATTTATCAATAAATGGAGGTTCCTTGGTAATTTATCTCGGAATAGACCCGACCAAAAGAAATGTGTGCTTGCTGGTTTCGAATCAAATCCAGAATGAATGTCTTTATTTTATATTTCTTCGTTCAAACCTTACTGCCTAAGTACAAAGTGCTGATCAAGCGGACTGGGTCTGTAATTAGACCGGATGCATATCTGGGGCTTGGACTCAGCAGTAGCCGCTATGTTTGGTTGTTTGTTTGTTTGGCAACTTAGTTGCCAATTCAAGTGTTCGGTCTTTAGCTGCTTGACGACCGTAGGGGCTTAGGTGGGGGACCGCCCATGGAATGTGCTGAGGCGGTAACTCCTCCCCCCTCAGACTGAACAACCGACCATAACGGAGCGATGGTCGGTGGGAAGGTGACAGGTGAAGTAATGGTTGGCGTGAGCGTCGCAAGTGTTGTATCTGGTGTGAAGGTGGTCGTCCTTTTTGAACAGGCGGCCACGGCTAACACCACTATCAGCAACATGGTTAGCATTGTATACGTCGCTGTTGTGTGTATTGCTGTTCCAGCTTGTATTCTGCTGATTTGCAGCTTCGTTTCTATATCCTCCATCTCTAGCTCGTGTATTCCCAGTTCTTGGGTTGTTCTATTCTTTTTAATGGCTTCGATTTGAGGTATTTCCAATTTGAGCTTTGTTGCGTCAAGTCTTTCCACCGCCTCATACTGGACGTTGTTGACCATTGTTCTGCATCCTTTAAACGCAATTAATGCCGATCCATTCACCGTTCTCTCCTCTCCACAGTCCGTTTGCAACTTCACATTCTCTCCATTGAAGATTGCGATATATCCTTCTTCCGGTTCGAAGATCCTAGTCCTGAGCCCAGCATCCCTGGTTTCACAGTTCGCTTCTTTTCCGCTGATCAGGTTCTTAATACAACTTTCATTTACCTGATTTACAATTTTGTTGTTCTTACATGTATATAAACTTCTAATTTTTTGACATTTGTTTTTGTAGTAATACATTTCTTCGTTATTTGTTACCACGTACTCTGGCGTTATTATAAATTCTGTCTTATTCATCGGTAGAGATATAATCCTATGTAAAGAATAAGTTTCTTTCTTAAAAATAGGTAATTTTATCGCAAATATTAAATCTGTCTTATTCATAATCGCTTTGAATTCTAGAAATTCGTACATATGTTCTTCCGATATTATGTGTATGCCCTGCTCTTCTAGTTCTTGTACGCATTTAGCTGTTTCCTGTTTGTCGAATATGAATTTTGAAATTAGCCCAATTTTTGCCAATAGCAAACTTTCGGCCACATCATTTATATTTAGCCCGAGCATGTCTATTGTTACTGAAATTCTATCGATGTATTCTAACCTATAGATTCTCTTATCCTCTTCTAAAAATGTTTTGCTTATTCCATTATTATAATTGTTTATAAATGTCGTTTCTCGACTTTGCTCCTCGTTAATATATTTCGTTAAGTTCTTAAACATTATCGTGAATTTCGCTCCTGTCCTCTCTTGTGAACTCCAACTCTCTTTCAATCTTCTTTCCTCTTCTTGCATTTTCCTTATCTCTTCTTCCAATCTTTCTGCGTCTTCCGCGTCTAAGTTCCCTGTTATGGATTTAACCACGGATCCTAATCCATTGATTAGCCCCCTCGCTTTCCTCTTCCTGGGGCATATTGCCTCTAATCTGTTCCTGATCATCTGTAGTTTTTCCTGCAAAACTTTAACAAGGTCTCTGGTTTCCGAGTCTTCAACTACCTTTGTAAGTGTTTGTTCCAATTTTTCTGTTTGTCCAGCTCCTGTTTCGGAGTTTCTTTACCCTCTTTGGCCTGGGTTTCAGTCAGTGCCTGACCCTTTGTCTCTTCCTGTATCTCTTGTAGGGTACCCAAGTTCTTTTCTCTACAAGCAATCTCGTATGCCTTAGCTATATTGGGCACCTCCATGTTTCTGATAGTTACTCCTATTGGCCCTTTCAAAGCTGAAATAAAGGCGTTTAAGGCCATTTCTTCGTACCATTTGATCTTTTCGCTCCTCAACAAAATACCTTGCTCATTGGATTTAATCAGACTCACTAGGGCCTTCCTCAGGGTCATCACTTTCGTGTATAGGGTCTCCAAATCTAATTTCTTCTCCTTAATATGAGTCAACTCCATAATCAAATCCTGCTCCGATCTCTTATCCTTGAAATGAGTAAATAGTATTTTCTTTATTTGATCCCAGTTTAATTCCGACTCGTCCAAGTCAAGGACTTTATCTGCTGGTCCTATGATCTTACTCCTTACCGCTCTAAGTGCGATTATTCCTATATTCGATCTTTCCTCCCCTTTTATAAGGCCTAGTACCTGTTCTACTGCTGTTATAAAACCATTTAACTTCCCTGCTTCTCCTTCATACTTCGGAATGATCTCTACCAGGTCTATTACCTTGATAGCTTCTAATACGCTTGTTGTTGCCATTGCTGCAGGCCTTCCTTCCTCTGTCATTGATTTATGGGTTCAATTTCTTGGGATTTGTCTTTCCTACTAACTTCTTCCTGTCTTACGCTTATGTGTGTGTTTGTTTCTTAATTAATAGTGTGTTTGAATTTGTATGTATGTGTAGTTTTGTACTTAATTAATTATTTTAGTTGTATTATTTATCTTCTGTTGTTGGTAGTTATCAATAAGTGTGTCGTGGTTCAACGAGCTTCCGTGTGGTGTAATGGAGTTCTGGAATTACTTTAAAATGAGTACTTTTCCTTTTAATTGAATAAAAATATCAACAATGGGTTTAACTTTTATTATTTACTTCTTGTTATTGTTAACGTTTCCCTGTCTTCTTATCATATAAAATCCTTTAAACTAGCTACGATTGCTGTATATTAAATTTGTTTAGTTATTTCTTTATATTTCTTTATTTACTATCCTTTATTTATTTCACATGTTCTGTTTTGTTACCCCGCATGCTGAAGCTAGCCGATCTGCTGTGCGATACAGCATCACGACCAAATGCGGACAGACATTGCCATTGGGGTATATTTTTTTTTTTTTTTTTTTTTTTTTTGCTTTGACTGTCCCCATGCTAAACGACTACCCTGTTTTCTACAGTGTATCGCTTAATACATGTGGATAGCCTCTCCTCCTGTTTGTCCACCACGTCTCTCCTTATCCCCATGCTAAGCGGCCGCCCTGTGCATTACAGTGCGCCGCCTAATACATGTTGATGGATATATAAAATGCTATTCGTATTGATTCTCGAATCAGTACCTTCCATTTGCTAAGCGCTCTGTTTCCACAGTTCGCCGCCTAATACAAATGAAAGCATACTCCGTCACTTCTTCCCGCTGTTAAATCGTCATTTCTTTGTATTACTTTTCCCTTTTCTCATGCTAAACGGCCGCCTTGTGTAACACAGTGCGCCGCCTAATACATGTTAAAGGGGAAAATTAACTTATTTATTTTCTTTAATTTAATTCCTTTATTGGTTTATTTAAATTCATTTATTTATTCGAATAAATTTATTTATTTATCCTTTTCTTTATTTAAATTTATTTATTACTTGTTTCTTATACTCCTGCCTTCGATTTCTAGTCTGCTACTCCACATGCCGCTCTGCCTGCACCGATCGAACCGTTTGATCTTCATCTGTATTGTCTTGAACTCGCCAACAACCGTTGCCAACTCGACCCGAGCTGTCTGCAACCTCCCTGCTGTCATCGTTTTAGCACGAATACCACCATACCGTCGCACTAGCTCTCTGCAACACGCTCCATCCGCCATTCATCGACGATCGAACATTCGACCGAGTTGTTCGGTTCGCATCGAACCATCGACAACTCCGACCACCTGCCGACGCTTGTCGACGGCCGACCGTTCGATCGAACCGTTCGACGCAACCCCGAACCGTCGGTGCTCTCGACCGTTCGTCGACGTTTGGCCACGAGCCATTTGTTGCAAACAAACCTACCATTTAATTCGCGAACATGAACACTATTTTAATTTAAAATTCTAGTTTAGCTCTTTTTATTAAATTCTTCTACGTATTTGCTCATTATTTCTTTATTTCCTGCCTTATTTTCACTGTTGCTTGCATGTTTATTAATTATTTCTTTTATTATTTGTATGCTTGTTGCATTTAGCTTTATTATTTTCTTATTTTCCACTTTATTTCTTTATACTCCATTTCACCCACTTCACTCTACTCACTCTCTTACATCGTAATGCTAAATATAATCCAGAACATGTCCTTTTTCCTGTTTCCTTCCGCCGTCTCAGATCCTTCCTGTCCTTGGTTGAATCCGTCCGTTGACGAAAGCTGCCGACTGCGCCAGTTATCAATAAGAATGTAGGTTCCTTGGTAATTTATCAATAAATGGAGGTTCCTTGGTAATTTATCTCGGAATAGACCCGACCAAAAGAAATGTGTGCTTGCTGGTTTCGAATCAAATCCAGAATGGATGTCTTTATTTTATATTTCTTCGTTCAAACCTGACTGCCTAAGTACAAAGTGCTGATCAAGCGGACTGGGTCTGTAATTAGACCGGATGCACATCTGGGGCTTGGACTCAGCAGTAGCCGCTATGTTTGGTTGTTTGTTTGTTTGGCAACTTAGTTGCCAATTCAAGTGTTCGGTCTTTAGCTGCTTGACGACCGTAGGGGCTTAGGTGGGGGACCGCCGATGGAATGTGCTGAGGCGGTAACTCGCGCAACTGTGAAAATGCAGTGCCTCAACACACCCATTGACGATTATAGCCTTTTTTCCTTTCCAATATACGCGCCTACCTGTGCTAGTAGGTCCAGTCCTATTATACCATCAAAAATTGTAAGTCCGGGTAGAAGGAAAAATGGGCTTCTCACACCAAAGATATTTAAGTTGCACTTCTTTTTTATCTTATTACAGCCATGAATAGATTGAACATTAAAAGAACACTGTACAGGGATTGGAGTTGGCATTTCTATACTGTCTTTTATATAGCTTTTAGCTGCCCCTGTATCTACCAAAAATGTTCTAAGTTTCTCTGCTACTGCCCGTTGTACGAATGGAAGTAGGGGCGCTGTGCTAAAAAATGAACATCGTCATCCTTTTAGTCAGTTTCCTGGCCAGCTTCTATATCGTCCACAGCATCCTCCGCCGCCTCATTATACTGTCTGTCCGACTGAGATTGCGCCTGGTCTTCTTGAGACAGATGATTTATTCTCTGGCGCCTTTGATCCGATACCCTCTGCGAACTTGCAAACCTCTTAAAAGTTCCCTGCTGACGACTACTTCTGCCTAAATCTTGAAGACGACGGATCTACATCCATTGTCTCAACTGGGTCACGTGAAGCTGTGCTGACCTGGCGAGGAGCTCGCCCTCTCGCAAAAATGGAACTTTCCCATTATGCCTAGCTTGTTGGTCAAAAGATACTTCAGGCCAGCTCTGGCCATTACGTCCTTGTTGTTGTGTCTGTCTGTAACCCCTATCCTCAATGGACTTAGGATACTGCGACGCAAACATATACCGTTCATGATTGGATTCAAGCTCTTGTGCCAGGGCAAGTGCCGATGGTAAATCTTTAGGTTGAGTCGCCAATAATGTGAGGTTTTTTTTTGCCCTATGTGTGTCGTTCATAAGGCTAGCCTGATAAGGCTCATGCGTCATAGTCGTTTTATTGATAATAAGCGTTAGTTTTTTTTCAACCTCCTCATAAAACTGCACTATTGACATTGGGCCTTGTCTTAAGGTGGACATCTCTCTATCAAGGAGGTGCAAGGGACGCTTGTCTGAATACGTGAAGTCTAGGCGGCTAATGATCGCATCAAAATTAAGAACTGTATTAAAAGAAGATAACGCACGGCTTGCAACCCCTTTAATACGATTACGAATTATAAATACGGCTTGGTGATGCCTTGAACTGCCGTCATAGGGCCTGAATGTTTCATACGCAGCTTGCCGCCAATATACGTACTCTTCCTCTGACCCGAGAAAATCTGGCAGTGACTTTACAGTATCTAGACCCTCATTACTCCACTCCGCTCACAATTTTCACTGGTTCGTACAATACTACCTCGGAAACCGACAAAGTTACTGCCCTAAACTGGTCTGTAGCCAGTTTTAACTTATTTTCAAAATCCTCCTTCTGTGCTTGCAATGCCGCCGCAATCGCAGCACCTACGATAGCCTGCAAGTCTTGAGGGCTTGTCATACTGGCTCTTATTCGCTCACGATCGGATTTTTCCCCTTCTAAAATAAGTTTGCTAAACAGCTCAATCAAGTCGTTGCACTCAGCTTCGGACATAAATTTAGAGTATCAATTAAGATACCAGCCAAAAAAAAAAGGAACACAAATGGACCGGGCGCGACTGTATGTGAGTTACCCTATGACCTTGTCGACCTCTAATAAGTTATCACTGCACGAATGTAGCACAAAGAAAAATAGATAACACACAAATGGCCGTCTCTGCTGCCCAGAGCGGTCCACTCTGATATAACAATGACTTAATAGACTGCTTGTGTTTAGTCTCGTGGCTGCGATTTTGATACAGCAACTGGTCGAGGTTTTAGACTTTTTTGGGCGCCAATTAGTTTTGTGGGTATTCTCCATGGCGAACGTGGCTTCCAAGATTTCAGTGCACCGGATCTCGGTTGCACCCTTAGAAGCTAGCGGTGGCGAAGGCCTGCAGCTATGTTGCGTGTTACTAGTAGAAGCTCGATGGAGTCTTGGCCAGTTGAGTATGGAAGTCCCGCACCTGAGACATTCACCACGTGGTTCAATGAAGAGACAAGTTGAAATCAAGCTGCTCTTAGTTTTTATTCAAGTGTCACAATCGACCGCTGATTGGAGACTAACTAAAAACTATCTTACTTTACCCTAAACCGTGTGTTTTTTCGTCTTCCTATGCTCTTTCTTAACATTCATCCCGAGTACCGCTGCAGCTTATCAGCATCAACTAGAACTACCTGCGAGCCATCGAACGTTGGAATCGTAGCGCTGATACTCTTTTAGTAGGAGTAGCGGGTACCTCATAATTTTTAGTTTTAAGAGATGGGCAGAAGTTTTTTTTTTTAATTTTTCAGTTTTAAGGGGTGGGCAAACGTTTGCTTTTTTGTTTTAAGATTTTTTTGTTTAAATATTTTAGTTTTAAAGGGTGGGCATTTTAGATTTTGCAGTTTTAAGAGATGGGCACTTTTTGTATTTTTTTTTTAATTTTTTAGTTTTAAGGGGTGAAAAAACGATGTTTGTCTTCTGTAAATTTTGGCCAATTTTCAAAGTTTGATATTTTTTAAAGTTTTCATTTTTTCAAAACTCTTAAATCCGGGCATCAAGAAAAAACATTTTGAAAAAAGTTCATTTTCTATGGTAAACAGGAGCATATCTTTAAGGCTCGATATTTTTTTAAGTGTTCATTTTTTCAAAATTATAAAAAGTGGCAAACGTGGGCAAACGAAGTTATTGCGATTTCCAAAAAAAAAAAATTGAAAAAAGTCAACTTTTAATTTTTTTATAAAAATAATGTAAATTTACATCACTTGATATTTTCGAAACCGGAAGTGAAAAAAAAAACTAATAGGTGGGCAAACATGGGCAAACAATAGACAATCGATTCCCAACTTTCAAATTAAAAAAAAAAATCAAACCCAGCTTCTTTAAGCTTGTAAATTTACACTACTTGATATTTTCGAAACCTGGAAGTGGAAAAAAACTCAAAGGTGGGCAAACATGGGCAAACGATGGACAATCGATTCCAACTTTCAAATTTAAAAAAAAAATCGAACCCAGCTTCTTTAAGCTCACTCTTAGTCCATCTGTATCACCTAACCTTGTTCCCATTTATTGATGTTCTTTACAATTAGTGGAGTGGACTGTATCGATTATGTGAGTATAAAAGTGAAAATAAATGCAAGCGCTGGAACACAGGAACTAAGTAAGAACTACTTGATGAAATTTCACTGTGGCTTTTGCCTTTATTTAAACACATACTTTTGAATTTCGGAACTCACAGATATTGTATCGAAATGAATTTCGAAATTTTATTTATTTATTTTATTTAATTTACTTGACGGATAATAATTTTTGTGTTTTTTTGTAATTATTTAGGAACCCTCGGCGGTATATTTGTGTTTTTTTTTTAAATTTAGGCAATTCATGTTAAATATGAGTGTATGTACATATGTGTGTATATATTTACATAATTTGTTAAATATGTTTTGCGAGAAATGTACCGATATCACGGGAGTGGACTGTATTGGACATACGTATGTATGTAAGTGTAAATAAATGGAAGCGAAACACAGCTAACGAAAGGGAGCCCGAACTATTCGGAATTGAATGTTGAACTGTGGCTTATGGCATTTATTTAGAAATTAACTTTTGGAAGTCGGAAAAATAATACATTGAAATTTTGGAAATTAATTGGATGTGGATTTGGAAGCTGCCGGAGTGTCGGATCAATCGGACTTGGATTTAGACAATCATACAGAGAAGTTTGGCGAACTGAGCTTCGCAGTAACCTCTTTGTATGACCGGCAGCAATAATGTAAATATAACTTATCTGAGTGATTTTAAAGCCACCGGAGCTGCTGGAGAAGGAGCTATCCGGATCGAAGGACCTTGTTCTGAAGGGGGGTGGCTTTAGCTGTAAATTCACTCGGAATAAAGAACACGGGAAATCTTTTCGGGGTGTTACGCGACGAGCGTCGGCGATCTTTATTGATTCGTAGGGAAATTAGAACTAAAGTGCATGAGACTTAAACCTAGCTTGGAGAGCGGATTGGAAGCTTGATGTCTTGGAAGCCCGGAGGAAGAGGGAGAGAGGGAGTGTACTTTGAGGGTGTAGGTGAAATTACACTGCCTCTCCAAAATAAGCGTCCTTTTGGCGCGAACACATTGCAACATTCTGAGTTTCTTCTTGCCATTTCCTGCGAGCTTCCAGTGTGCTGAAATACTATAAGTTTCAGCGTTTCCAGAACCCTTGAAGTTTGATCTGCAATTTTCTCCAGTCTGCTGCTTTTTACAATCAGGAAACATGGTTTCAGAACTGATCTGACCAGTTAGGCAATTAGAAGGGGCGGGTTAATGCTCTGATCGCTAAGTGTGCCTGTTAATGCACTGCTGTCTATTACTCATTTTAGGTGCAGCTTATAGGTCGCACGCTAGTTTTCCAAATACCTACACAATTGGGTACAGAGGGCGGGAGCCACTTCGTGGCTCGACAAGAAATTCAAAATCTCTTTACCTGGACTTTGAGCAACTAGTTGAGAATTCCTATGTCTTCACTGCAAGAAGTAAGTAAATGAAATTCCGAACTTCTAGAATTCAATATCTTTGTCGTAGGCTAGTTAACGTATATTCCAGCATATTCCTCCAGCATTTAGTAAATTAGTAAACCATCTATTGGAGATTCCTAAGGCAGGAGTAGGGGGTGTTTTGCATCATAATTAGCCATAAAGTTGTCGATGCGATCATCAACATGCATTTCTCTCCCCTCGTCTACAAAGGGAGTGTATCGGATCAACTTCAATTTGTTTGACAATGGCTGTCCGAGGTTTAACTTCTTGTATTCCACGTGAAATAACTCCATCTGGACATGTGTGAATATCCTAAATTATCAGAGGCTAAATACCTTAATATCATATAATTTAATTGGTCCGATCTTAACATGAGCTCTAACATGGCAAACGCCGTAAATATTTTATATTGTTCCGGTAACCTATCCGTTGGACTTTAATAAACCACCTCGGTTCAACAAAGAGGCGATACGCTTAAAAATGTAAAGAGTAGGCTTTATAATAAATGTTAACTCACCTGTTCCCAAACTGTTCTCTCCTCTTAAATTAGTGATCGGTCTAACTTTACCAGGCGTAACGCTCAGTGTTGTACAAATTATTTGAATCGTTGTAAAGTCCAGTTCACGCTGGACCCAAACCCTAGTTCGAACTTAATCTTCAGTCATAATTTAAACGAAAGCTCACTTATTCTTCAACGTTAAGCCAGTATTATCACCAAGTCCCGATGAAATACAGGGCTCCGTGCTTAGGCATTTTTCCGAGGCTCTGCGTAACCCCCTTTTAAATTGTTTACCTTATCTTAAGAATACTCCGAATTTTCTTTTATTTGATTTGAAATCAAAGTTAGCAAATCGGATGCCAGTAACTAAAAGTTATCGGCAATCCCTAAACTCTTCGAGAATGTAATCACTCCTCCATGTCAGCATGGTTTAATGAGTCGAAAATCAACCATGACAAATCTTTTGGAACTTACTTACCTTATTAGGGGCTTTATACTTAACTTTCAAACCGATGTTATTACACGGACCTTAGTAAAGCTTTAAATTTCACAAGTTTACCTAAATTTCATGTTTCAAATTCTACTGATGCTTCAAAAACAGTTATCGCATTAACTCAAAAATCTTACACGCTATTTCTGCCAGTTACCACTTCTGATTAATTTCTCAGTTACTTACAGAGACATACTTTGATCATACGAATCTGCAAAAAAAAAACTTCACTACTTTGATTTCGTTATCTAACCATGAATCTCCGTTCCAAATAGTTCCCACTCTTCGTTTTTCATGTTATCGTACCTCTCGTACTTTGCTTTGGAGGCGCCTATTTTAAGTTACATATGTTAGTAGTGATTTATATTTAAATTTAAATAATCAGCATTCCCTATACGACTGATTACTGATTACTAAATACATATGGTATACATTCTGTGTTTTTCCTTATAATCTTTAATTTATTTTAAACTACTGGAACTTTAATTTAGAAATCAAAGTCGTTAATTTAAACGAATTTCGGCTGAAATTCAACCATTTAGTCGATATTTTCAGTGACGTATAAAACAGCTGCTTATTTATTTATGTATTTGCAAGTATTTATTCAGGCTGTTCTTATAGTTTTAAATGGAACTAATGTAGACCGGAAATTAACATTATTTTAATACCAAAAATAATTGATATGATTGAAAATTATACTAAAAACATTTAAGTAATCATTAAAACTTTGACATACTGGTTCAAGCCTCATGCACTTGTTTGAAGGCGGTATTCTTGAAAAGATTACCAGTGCGGAGTACGCTGATCAGTCCCGGAAGATACCCAAGGACAAAGCTCAGCAGTCCATTGAGCAGGCGACCGTGCAAAGTTTAAAGGACATCGCAAATGAAAATAGCAACGAAGTTCGGAATCATACGCCCAGTCAAAGCAGTGAGGTCATTAGTCCGCTCAACCTACGCATGCTGCAAGGCGCCTTCATCGCACTGGGAGTGGGCGCACTAACTTCAGGTGTCAATACATAAATAAATAGATCTTGAAGTGTTGTATTCCTTAACTTAGAATATTTTGGTTTATTTTCAGGGTCAATATTTCTTCTAGAGATCATGTTTGGCCAACTAGACCTTGAACAGAAAGTTAATCGCTTGTGGCTGCGCTACCATCGTGGCTCCATCGGACTTTTGGGACGTTTTCACTTGCGGACTATGGAAATATTTGCTCCTCGTTTGCGATTCATTAGAAATTAATGCATAATGCCTCCATATTTCGATATCAATTTTATAACTTAAGTCTTAACAAAGTGCTTAGACTTATTTAAATAAACACAAGAAACTAATTTGGTTTTATTTTCTTTTGTTATAAAGTTTCGTTATAAAGTTTCTTACTCTACAGTAAAATAAAACAATATTAATTACTTATTACAACCAAAAAATTTGTATTATCGTCAAAGTATGCAATGGTGGTCGACATTTAATTATATCCATTTGCGCGTCTTTGAATGATATACCTTCCTTTACTTATATACTAACAAGAAAGGAAGCTAAATTCGGCACTCCATCAAAGTTCGCGAGTACACACCAAACCCCATGCGTTGCAAGACGTGCCGATTGCTCGGTCACACAGCCAAGCATTGTAAAAACTCCCCTCTCGCCTCTGAATGAGCCCTACTCCCGCTTACCCCAACTAAATGCACGAAAACTAGCTTTCCAATTGTTGTGGGGAGCATTTGGCCTCTTCCGACTATGCCCAAAGTACCAAGAACAAAAGGAAAACGCAACCAACAAACAAAAAAATTAAGAACATCTCCACCGATGAAACCACAAACCACTCCCATTCATTTTCCCCTTCTTCTCCTTCTTCCACCATTCCCCAAACCCCGATTCTCACAAGATCTTATCAGTCCAACCCAATCGCTCTTCCTGATCAAAACAAATATAACCTATCTCCTACATCTTCTGCACTATTACAAAAAATTCATCCTGAACATGAAGCAAACAGTCCAACAACATCTTCTATTCAAAATATATCAATTCCCCACACAAATAAATTGAATACCCAAAAACATAAAAATGACTTATCTGACGAATCTATGAGTGATTCATAATTTCGTCTATTCCAAATCACTTTAAGATCTCAACAAAATAATATCCCATTTCTCTTCACGCTTATGTCCATTACAACAATTTACACGAACTACAACTTTTAATAAACGATACCAACCCGGATGTTATTAGCCCGCAGGAAACGCATATAAATGCTAACCAAACGAATGTTGCTTCCCCCAAGCAGTGAATTGTTTTCATACTTGCATACTTTTACAACTCAATCTCTAATGCCTATACTAAGCAAGGTGTTAGCATACTCATTCGGAAAGATATTCCTCACAAGCCCATACCAATAGGTGACAGTACATGCTCTCTAGGTATTGAAATCCTACAACGCAATATCTGTATTCTCAATACGTATATACCTCCATCCCAATCCGTGACAGCCAATGAAATACTTATAAGAGTAGATCTTTCTAGCAAACCAACCCTTTATGATGGAGATTTCAATGCTTGGGGCCCAATGTGGTGGTCAACTTCACAAAACTCAAGAGGGCTTCAAATAGATGAGGTTATCACAAAATCAGTCTTGACTATTCTTAATAATTGTTCTGCTACCCATCATTCCACCCAAAACTCTTTCACAGCTATTGATCTTACTTTAGCCTCCGCATCATTGTTCCCTTTCAGTAAGTGGTCCGTGAAAGGCTCTCTATATGAAAGTGATCCTATAGTTATCCCAAAAGCTTAACACCACCTCCGAACTTTAAAATAGATAAAACAAACTGGCATCGATACCGCGCCTAATGTAAAGTTTGCTTTAATTTCCCTTTAACCAACGACCTAAATCTGTTCGCAGCCAAAATCATAAAAGTAATTTAGGCAGCAGCTAATGTAGCAATCCCGCACACCAAGCCCTGTCTACATAAGCGAAGTGTCCCTTGGTGGAATCAAACGCTTCAAGATCTAAGGAAACAAAAGCAATACCTTTGACATACCTATAAATAAACCAGGAACACTGCTGATTTGGTTTCATAGAGGAAATCCAACGCTCTATTCAAATACAAATCCAAAATTGCTCCACACACAGTTTCAGATCCATGAAGTATAAAGATGAAGAGCTGCACCACTCCACAGACATTTGCGACCCTTTTGGAAAATTTTAGTCGGACTATTCCAAGTACGACAATTTTTCACACCAATACAAGATCTGTACTCGCAGGAGTACACAGCAACTAATTTGTCCGCCTCTGCTACTAATCTTGAGTCATTTTTCACCCGTAGCGAACTTGAATATGTCCTTCAATACGCGAAAGGTAAAACACCCGGTATAGTCCGGATTTCATACCCAATGCTCAAACAATTGCCGACTTTCAATCCTTAAATAACATCATCCTTAGATATAAACAAATTATTTTTTCAATTTATGCAGACGATGCCATTTTTTTTATCAAATGTAAGAATACCAATTCACTAACAATAAGTTCACAGATATAGTATTCTTAATGAAATCCAAATCTGGGGAAACACTTCCGGTGCGACCCTTGCTGTAAGTAAATGTAAACTCTTACATATTTGCAAAAAACAACGCTGTACATATCCAATATTAATTTTCAATAACATAGTTATAAAACTCGTTCCATTTCCTAATATTCTCGGCCTGACTATCGATATACGACTCACATTTAAACAACATTGTAAAGAACTTAGGATAAAACTTAACAATAGGCTTAACATTATACAATTCTTAACAACTAACCGCTCCCCAGCAGACAAAGTGTGGACATAAAACGGATGGATCCGAAAAATATCAAAAGCGGGCCGATTTCTATATCTTTCGAGATAGTTTTTTAATATTATTTACGAAATAGATTTGGTATTGTTTGAGAAAAATTAATTAATTAAATTCAGTCCTAATTATTCCTTTAACTCTTGAAGTAAACTTTATTAAACTTCGTATAAATCCCAAATTAGACTTCAACTTAACTAAGTTTCACCTAAGCTACGGTCTGAAAGAATATATGTTATGTCACATATATGTGAGTTAGCTTTGCCTCAGTAGCCGAGTTGGTAAGCAGACGGTCTGCGAATTCCGGGACCCGTGTTCAAAACCCGATTTATTTCCTAGTCATATGATTAAGTAACAATTTATATCTTTATAATTACAGTTTTCAACAAATTTTCACCAAATTTGATATTTGCCCATTTAGTATTATTTCCGAATTTCGGTTTTAATTTCATGAAAATCGGCTGACTATATCCTATAGCTTCCATAGGAACAATCAGGAAAATAAAAGAAAAAACCATAACTTTTTCAGATTTCAACATATTTTCACCAAATTTGATATTTAGCCATATTTTAGTATTTCTGAATTTTGATTTTAATTTCATGAAAATCGGCTGACTATATCCTATAGCTTCCATAGGAACAATCAGGAAAATAAATAAAACCATAGCTTAGCCGTGTTTCAAACCATTGCCATCAAATTTGAGATTTGGCAACAAATTAATAGTTCAGAATTTCGTTTTTAATTTTTTGTTTAAGCTCTGCAAGGGTATACAAACTTCGGTGAGCCGAAGTTAGCTTCCTTTCTTGTTAATATTAAAAACGATAGCTTTTTTCAGCTGGGTCTTTAATTCACCCCACAACACTTATATAAGCGACGAGAACTTTGATGCTGTCCAAAATCGAGTATGGCCTCCCTATCTACGGCTGGTGTGCGCCATCTAACCTAAATAAGATCCTACCTCACGCTGCTGTGTGACGGAGCATTGGCGCTTTCCCAACGACCCCAACGAAATGCTTTCTAGCCGAAGCCGGATTGCCGGATATTCAAACCACAAACCCAAACCACTTTTAAGCTGATATCTAAACTTATGTGGTCAACGAACTTCATTCTTTGCAAGGACTACGAAGTGGTCCTGAAGCATCGAAGACAATTCAAAGTTCAATCCAGATGAAGATGTACACTGTTTGTGAAAGTCATCCCGTCTCTTCCATGGAAATTACGCTCCACGGCCATTGACACTTCACTTCATGTTCTGAAAAAATTAAAGTCACAATGTTTAAGCAGCTATTCCAAGAAGTTACCAACAAGTACTCTGATCGGAATTGGTTTTATACGGACGGGTCTAATCCCGAAGCCAAAACTTCTTTCGCAGTGGTAACTGAACACGGAATAATTATTTCGTGGGGCCTCACCACTACTCGGTTTTTACTGCAGAAGCAATAGCCATTATTAAAGCAATTAAAATTACCCTCGAACTACAAAGGAAGATATATCATCTGCAGTGATAGTCTTTCCACTCTCCAAGGAGTCTAAAACTATAACTAATATAGGAATATCTGGAAATAAGTTACTTAGAGTAGAGCAGGACATTTCGAAAAACTTCAAACAGATCCTACTCGACATCGAACTGTAAGACTGGTCGTCATTTACCCACTGGTATAAACAATTTACCCCTGTGGAAAAAAGCAAACAGGAGGGAATGCGCCACAAATAAATAAATAAAAAATATTCCTGAATTCCAGTTTTAATTTTATAAAAATCGGACGTTTATATCTTATAGCTGCCATAGGAACAATCAGGGAAATAAGTGAAACAAGATGGACATTCAGTCGGGTGTCCCGACAGTAGAATACCCTGTACCATTACAAGGCGCGAGCCAAAATCATATATAAGAAAGGGAATTATAAGGCAAAAAAAAATAAAAAACGAAGACAAATTTACATATATGGTAATGCAAATGTCTTTCAATCAAGAGCAAAGGCGATAGTTTAGTGGGTAAATCTGCGCTTGTGTTTTTATAAGCAATTGATGTACATAAAGTTAGCAGGACAACTTTGAAAAATCAAAATTTTGATTATACAATAAATTGCCGTTAATTATTCGTGAAAGATAAAAAATTGTCGTTCAATTTTGTAACTTAATTTTTTAGTGTCCTGCTTAGTTGATATCAAGTTAGCAGGACAACACCAGAAATCCGTCACATTTCCAAAATCTTTTTTAGCCAGAAATTGCCGTTAATTATTCGTGAAGGAATTAAATTTGTTGCTTAAGTTTTTATTATTATTTAAAAAAAAAAAGTTGCCCTACTAAGTTGATATCAAGTTAGCAGGACAACACCATAAATCTTTCACATCAACAATATATTTTTTAGCCAGAAATTGCCGTTAATTATTCGTGAAGGAATTAAATTTGTTGCTTAAGTTTTTATTATTATTTAAAAAAAAACAAGAAAGAAAGCTAACTTCGGCTCACCGAAGTTTGTATACCCTTGCAGAGTTTAAACAAAAAATTAAAAACGAAATTCTGAAATAATAATTTGTTGCCAAATCTCAAATTTGATGGCAATGGTTTAAAACACGGCTAAGCTATGGTTTTTTTCCTGATTGTTCCTATGGAAGCTATAGGATATAGTCAGCCGATTTTCATGAAATTAAAATCAAAATTCAGAAATACTAAAATATGGCTAAATATCAAATTTGGTGAAAATATGTTGAAATCTGAAAAAGTTATGGTTTTTTCTTTTATTTTTCTGATTGTTCCTATGCAAGCTATAGGGTATAGTCAGCCGATTTTCATGAAATTAAAATCGAAATTCAGGAATACTAAAATATGGGTAACTATCAAATTTGGTGAAAATATGTTGAAAACTGACAAAGTTTCGAATTTTTCTTTTATTTTCCTGTTTGTTCCTATGGAAGCTATAGGATATATTCAGCCGATTTTCATGAAATTAAAATCAAAATTCAGGAATAATAAAATATGGCTAAATATCAAATTTGGTGAAAATATGTTGAAAACTGACAAAGTTATGGTTTTTCTTTAATTTTCCTGATTGTTCCTATGGAAACTATAGGATATAGTCAGCCGATTTTCATGAAACTAAAACCGAAATGCAGTAATAATAAAATATGGCTAAATATCAAATTTGGTGAAAATATGTGAAAAACTGACAAAGTTATAATTTTTTATTGAAAATTTTTCGGATCGTTCCTATGGCAGCTATATGATATAGTCGTCCGATCCGGCCCGTTCCGACATATGTACGAGTGAGAGTACATATATAGAAGCCTAACTGCAAAGTTTCATTCAGATAGCTTTAAAACTGAGGGACTAGTTTGCGTAGAAACGGACAGACGGACAGACGGACATGGCTAGATCGACTCGGCTGTTGATCCTGATCAAGAATATATATACTTTATAGGGTCGGAGATGCCTCCTTCACTGCGTTGCAAACTTTTGACTGAAACTAATATACCCTGCAAGGGTATAAAAAGTTGCCCTACTAAGTTGATATCAAGTTAGCAGGACAACACCAGAAATCTTTCACATCAACAATATATTTTTCAGCCAAAATTTGCCGTAAATTATCCTTTTATTATTCGTGAAGGAATTAAATTTTTTGCTTTTCTTTTTTATTTTTTAGTTTTAATTTAAAATAAATATTTTGATTTATGATATACATAATCGTTGGCAACGCCGATATGCGTTTGTATAGTCATGCATTAGTGTTCGGCTGGAGTTAGTCGACATCCAGCGTCTCATTTTATTTGACCTTTTAACAATTATAGTATGCGCAAATTAGGATTAGAAATTCTTCTAATGACTCAAATCTTTTCCCGACGAAAATGTGTAATATTATATGGAAATACATGCATGTATTAGTGCTAGACTGCATATGCTGTCGACATCCAGAGCTGCTTCTGTTTTGTTGGGAAGGATGACAAGTAACTTTGAAAGATTCATCCTTTCATTACTGTCATTAGAATAATTTCTAATCTTATTAAATACTGTCATTAGTTTGATTTACAGGAAAAAATTAAAAAAAAAAAACAAGAATGGAAACTAATTTCGGCTCACCGAAGTTTGAATAATCTTGCAGATTACAATTTAAATCAAAAAATTAAAAACCAAATTCTGAAATAATAAACAGTGGTCAAATTTCAAATGTAATAAACAAATGCTGAACCAGAAAGGGTGCTAACGTCGGCTCACCGAAGTTTGTATACCCTTGCAGGGTATTAGAATTTCAGTCAAAAGTTTGCAACGCAGTGAAGGAGACATCTCCGACCATATAATGTATATACATATGTATATTCTTGATCAGCGTCAACAGCCGAGACGATCTAGCCATGCCCGTCTGTCTGACTGTGTGTCTGTATGTCTGTATGTCTGAATGTCTGTGTGTCTGTATGTTTTTTTTGTATTCAAAGTTTAATACCTTACAATCCTACATATTACATTTACGCCTACAATTAGGACTACAGGTTTACAATAACAAGATATAGACGGGAGAAGGGAGGAAAGAAAAAGGGGGTGCGTTTACGCGGTATCGCCGCCTGGCATTGGTTCGCGTGCGCGGGCCCCTTACTCCTGCTGCTCCTTTTGTCCACGCTCCAGGACCCTTAGCCTCTTCATGACCGTTGCCGTGAAGGTCGCTGCCGCCTCCCACACTATCCGATCGTCCAGCATCCTCGGGACAAGCGTTTCCATGGCGATGGCGCACCCAGCTATCGCCTCTAGCTCCTGTCGCTCGAGGCCAAACCTGCGGCACTCGAAGAGCACGTGTCGCGCGTATTCCACACTCCGGGCACCAATCCTCCGTCTCGTGGCCAAACCGCTTCAGATACTGGCGGAAGCATCCGTGGCCACTTAGCGCCTGCGTGAGGTAGAAGTCCACCATTCCATGGTCTCGTTCCACCCACCGCGTGATGTCCGGTATGACGAGGAGTCCCAGCTGGACTGCCACCTCTCCAGACTTTTCCTCCTTGCCGCTTTCTTACGCTCAGTCCTGGTCGGCTGCTTCGCCCCACGGGTCGTCGGGGCAACGGCTGTCTCCTTCTGCTCCCTTATTAGTTCCGTAACCGGAACTTGTCCCGCGATGACCAGCACCGCATCCTCCGAGATTGTCCGGAACGCTGATGCTATCTGGACGGCGCATAGCCTGTAGGTCGCCTTCACCCCCCGCACGTAGGTCTTAACCTTAGCGGCTTCCGACCACACCGGCGCGGCGTACAGGATTTGGGAGGTTACCACCGATGAGAGAAGCATCCTCGTCGCCTGCTTGGGCCCTCTCATGTTGAGAAGCATCCTGGAAAGCGCTCCAGCGGTCCCGCTAGCCTTCTTGTGCGCATACTCCAGGTGCTCCTTGAACGACAGGCGCGTGTCGATGAAGACTCCCAGGTACTTGATGGTCCGTTGAAGTTCCTAAGGGATTTTAGCGTTCTGCCCCAGTCTGCCGAGTTGAACGCATTCCTGATGTCCAGGGTGACCGCCAGGCAGTACGGCTTCGTCCCTCCTCTCCATCTAGTTCCTGCGATGGCCTCCTCGGCAACCTTCACGACCCTCGAGATGGCGTCCAATGTGGACTTCCCCTTCGTGAAGCCATATTGCTTCGGGGAGTGGCCACCAGCTGCTTCAATCGCTCCGCCCAGCCTGGTAGAGATCATCCTCTCAAAGACCTTGCCTATGGTGTCCAGCAGGCAGATTGGTCTGTAAAAGGATGCCTCTCCTGGTGGCTTGCCGGGCTTGGCCAGGAGCAGCAGCCGTTGCTTTTTTCACCTGTCGGGAAACGTACCCTCCAGGAAGCACCTGTTGAACAGGCTGGCTACTTCCGCCGGCAGCAGCGATAGGGCCAGCTTCGTCGCTCTGTTGGGGATCGCGACCGGCCCGGGAGCCTTCCTGGGCTGCAGTTTCCTCCCGACTTGGAGAACCTCTGCCTCCGTTACCCAGTGGATGTCACCTGCATCCATTTCCGGGGGGTCTGCGATCTGCCGCCCCGTCGGAAACAGGACTTCGACAATCCCCTCCAGGGTTTCCGGGTCAGATGGGGCTTTGCCTCCCGCACTGAGCCTCTTGGCCACCATCTTATCTGCTCCTCCCCATGGGTCCTCGTCGGCGGCATCGCACAGCTTCAGGAAACACTGCCTTTTGCTGTTAGTGATAGCGATCTTCAGCTCCCTCTTTGCCGCTTTATAACGGTCGCTGCATGCGGGCAGGCGTGAGGTGCCTCTCGCGCGCTGCATCAGCCTTCTGGTGCGGTGTGCGGTGCGACGCAGCTCCGCGATATCCTCGCTCCGGCGAGTGGTGTCTCCGGAACGGCTTCCTTTGGAGCATGCTTCGACTGCAGGCGCCTTCCACTGCCTCTGCCAGCTTTTCGGCCAGCGCATTTGCCCCATCGGAGCCGTCAAGGGAGCTTGCAAAGGCTCTCGGACTGAAGGTGTCCTGGCGGAACGCCTTCCTAGGTTGGGGCGGTGTGCTCCTCGAGAGGCCTACGATACCAACCGTGCATTCGATGGCTTCGTGGTCGTTGGCGGTATAGGCCTCGCTGACCCTCCATTATGCTAGGCGGGCCAGCGCGCTACTAGCGAACGTGAGGTCTATAACCGACCCGGCTCCCGCCCTGCTGAAGGTGTGCCGGGATCCCTCGTTCAGCAGTACCATGTCCAAAGAGGCAATGGCCTCCAGCACTGCTCGGCCTCTGGCGTTGGCTCGAGGGGAGCCCCATTCCATCGCACAGGCATTGAAGTCGCCCCCGACGACCACCTTGCTTCGACCCCTCAGGTCGCTGCACAGCTCTGCCCGTGCTGTCGGTGGCCCAGCCACGGCCGCTATCAACCCTGTATGGCTGTATGGCTGCAGCAGGAGGTCCTGCGCTGCTCTGCAGTGATTCAGATTGAGCTGAATCAACTGCATCTGGGCCTGTGGATCCCGCTACCGCTTTTAGAGTTTGGGCAGTCTCTGTCGCCGGCCTGGTGCCTCGTCTCCTGCCTTCCGGCCGCTGAGCAGATGAAGCATGATGCCTCCTTTGTGCAAGAGGCTGCTCGGTGTCCCTGCTCCCCGGATTTTATGCAGCATCCACTCCTGTCCACTGGGCTTTTACAGTGCACGGCAATGAGCCCTGTTTCTAGGCATCTGAAGCACCTAGGTGGGCCTACTTTCTCCCGGATCCTGCAAATGGTCCACGGTGGAGGACGGTTTTGACCAGGGAGGCGGGCAAGCTGACCACCGCCGTCTGGGTTTCGGCGTAGCCACGGCGCAATCCACGCACTTTCACCCGTACGGCCTCGAAGTTGAACTGGTCCGCGATCGCGGCGCAGACCTCCTGCTTGATTGTGATGGAGTCCATGCCGCGGATCTCCATTACGACCACTGAGTCGTCCTCTGATGTGGCGCGCACAGACGCCGAGTCGCCGAGTACTTTCTCAATGCTATCCTTCATACTCTCCGCGCTCTCGGCACTGCCTTTTGGTACCTCAAGGAGCAGGTTGCCATTGTTGGTTCGGCGAACCTTGGAGATGCAGCTTCCCAGCTCTGACAGCTGCTTGTCATCCCTCCTAGTCACCATGGCGAGAACCTCGCTGTAGGACCTGCCCTTCGCCTGGACGATGACCGCATCCGGGCACGCGCGGCGCTCCTTTTTCGGCTTCCTGGCCACGACTTCCCAGCCGTCCTCGTGGTGTGTGCGGCTCACGGGCTTCCGGGCGGGGGCGCTAGTTGCCACCGTCCCGCTGAGGATCCTTGGGGGGCTTCGGCGGCGCCTTCGGGTCCTTTCGCTCTGCTATGCAGGCCGGTGGTGGGGCCGGAGCCGGCGCGGGCAAGCCGGGGCCATCCGGCTGACTTAGCCTGCGCCACGGCTCTGTTTGGGCTGTAGCATCCCTCCTCCACACGGTGGTTGTCTGCTGTCCCTTGTCTGCACTTTCCGCGCGTTTAGCTCGACCAGAGCTCTGGGCGCGGTTCGCGCATTTTGAACACAGCTGCCCGTCCACATTCCCTCCGATGCCCGCTCTACTTGCTTCGAGGATACTCGAGTGAAGTGCCTTCATTTTGGCAAACATCTCCCTCGTCGAGACGGTGATGTGCCGCGTGGACTTATCCATCATCCTGACGGACACTTCCTGCAGCAGCTTACCAAGCTCTAGCAAGTCTGCTAGGCTGGTCTCTTCTGCAGCCCTGCTCGTTTTGGCACGCGTCGCTCTTTGAGGACTTGCAGGACTGGATGGGTCCCGTGTCCTCATGGGGGTCGGTTCGTGACAGGGCGCCGGGCTCTGCCCGACCTCTCGGGTTTCTTCCCGGGGTGGCGATCGGGGGAGCTTGCTGCTTCTCCTAAACACCGCTGGTTCATCATCTGCCCTCCCTTCTTGGCTGGGCGATCTCGCTAGCGCAGATCTGCCCACAAAGTGGTTTTCGGCATCCATTTCCGGCTCGTCGGACCGCACAGGGCTCCCACGATGGCCACGGATTTCCCCTTGGCGTACGATGTGGGTTATACCGCCCCTTCTCGGTCACCGACGCCCCGATCTTCGGGTCATCGCATAAGCGGGGGATCGACTTTTGGTCAGATCCGTGACCTTATCCCGCTTGCCTCTGTGGAGCCTTGCTCGACCCGGATTGAAATTGAATTTGAAAAACAATTTCAGTTGCGGGAAGCTTATCCGCGCGCGTTTACCAACACTTAAGGTGTCGTGCTGTTAAGCGCGGCTGTTAAGCTCCCGGCACCTGCGCTACGCACTGCGATCGGCAGCGAACAGCTGTGTTTACTCCCCAGAAAAGCGCGGGGAAAGTTTTTTAGGACGGCGAGAGAAAATAAGAAGGAGAAAGAAGGAAAGGCGGTGACAAGGAGAGAGGCGAAAGCGAGGGATTCCCCCCTCCCTTGGCCTCAGGACTCACGCGGGCAGCCAAGTAATTTAGCTCCCAACGCCCTGCTGGAGGCGAGCTGGGTGACACCGGGTAAGAACCTATAACGCCAGAAGGCTCACACTGCACTAATATGCCTTTATATGGCCAGGTTTTCCCTTGAAGTGGCACTATCGGGAAAAACTTGCGGAGCGCGGAAAAACACAACTTCACTCAAAGAGAACCTTGAACCTTCTCTCGTGTGTCTGTATGTCTGAATGTATGTGTGTCCGTCTGTCCGTATGGATCTCAGCTCTTTTTTCGACAGTATTTGTTACGCTTTCACGCAGATCAAGTTTGTTTCAAATTTTTACCACGCCCACTTCCGCCCCCGAAAATCATCAAAAAGCGTAATTTTAAAGCTAGAGTCGCGAATTTTGGTATGTACATTAAGAACTATAGTCTGTGTGATCAAAGAAATAATTTTGTATGGCCACAAACGGCTGCTGCAGCATGCCTCATTTGGTTGACCAACTAGACCAACTAAAAATTCTTACCAGTTCTTGATTATGATCGGAAAAAAGGCTTATAAGATATTTGAGAAGCAATTTTAATAAATGGTAATAATTATTTGCCGCTTTAATGCAATAATACCGCGTTTTTACACACACAAATACATGTGTATGTATTTTTGTATGCATGTGATTATATTACACTCGCTTTTAAATTTGTCCGTTATGTTCAAAAATGTATTTACTATTTACTATGGGTAGCGGGTATCTCACAGTCGATCTCACTCGACTGTAGCTTTCTTACTTGTTTTACTTAGCGGAATAAGAAGGAATATCTTTTGCGGCTCAGGAACAGCGCCGCCAAGCCGCACTATACTCTCGAAATGCTTCACAAATAAGAGCCCGAATCGCCCGCTCCGGAGGCGAACGAGTTCGAGCGCGCGAACGGTTAAATGATGCAGCAGCTCATTTCCGGACAAGGGAAAATTCTGGCGAGCGACGGCGAAACACTGCAGATCGTGCAATCTGGGGAGCCCCCCAAGAAAATCGACTTAAAGAGAGAGTTCGGGATGCTGCAGCGCATGCACTCGTCCGTGAAAATCCGTAGAAAAGACGGCGGCAGCAGGTGCAAAAACACTGAGGGTCATGCCAACTCTAGAACGCTCCAAGTAAATCGAGCGCCATCGGAATTCTATACAATATTGCAATAGAGCGGACGAAAGAGAGGGCCAACGGGAACGCCATCGCCATTGGACTCGATCCACTGCGAGGGAACAATGTTTAAGAAAAATAAAGGTAGGAATAACTGAACGCTGTGTATGCTGCGGAGGAAAATGGTTTCCATGTCAGTTCAGTGGTTTGAATAAAATTTCGATATCTGCTTAATTTCCAAATTTTAATTCAGACAACGTATTTTATTTAAATTTCCAAGCCCGAGCATCAAATATCCGTTATGTAGCACGTGTCGTCAGAGTGTTTCAAAAGGTAGATTATCAACCCTTTGCCTCTCATATGGCTTTGATTTTCCAGATATCCCTGAGGCCTTAAAAATTTAACATGCCTTAAGGAGCGCCTCATTTCTCCGAGAATTCTTTTATGTCCCTAGTTTATGAAAGGTAATTCGGAATAAAAGGTTCAGTTGTTAATGTCCCGATTTCGGTACTTGATACTGTAAACGCGCTTTCCGTTCCTTTGATTCGACTCATGTCATTCAGGTTTATCTCACAATTTCATGACGGAAACTATTCGACCCGCTCGGGTTCTTGAAGCTGTTTAGTTAACACTGAGCTTTACATGAAGCATAATACGGCTTTTAATAGTGCAGTGTAAGGTCGCTTAGCCCGTCCTCTCCTTTCTCGCCCTCCCCAGGGATCTCAGCGTCTTCAATTATCAATTACCCTGGTGACTCCCACTCAGCTCCCTCAGACCAGGCACCAGACCAGTTAGGACCAGCACGGCGTCGCACAGTAGCGCCTCTCGAACAAAAGGAGTGGCTAAAATCAAAAAAGTCATAGTCGCAAAAACGATTTAGACAAATTTTAATCGACAGACAATTTCACAACGATTAAAATTCTATTTTCTGACCATTTTTGTAAACGTTATGAGCATTCAAAGTTGAAAAATATTTCCGTTTTTGCAACATACAAACAAAAAAGTGCAATTTGTTGACTTTCAGGTAATATTACACAAAAACTATACAACCAATCGGACTGATTTTGGTTTTAAATTATTCATAAACTGTAAATCAAACCAAAAAAACTACAGTTTGAGTTCGGCTTGCATAGGTAAAGCGTTACCTGCCAGATGTCCATTTTTAACATCTGCCTAAAGTAGTCTAGAACTTATGAAGCACCACGGAGCACTCATCTACAGTATATACATAGGTCTGTTCCATGTATCTTTCCTGAACCAGAATCCGTTTAGAAAGTCTGCGTTGAGCTGCGACTCCACCATTGCCAGCAAATCTAGTGAAACAACTCAGGCTCAATAAACAAGAAATATGGGTGAAAACGCTTCAGGGGTACCCGTAGCACGCAAGGAATTTGCAGCGTTAATTTTTTTGTTTTGAATAATTTTATGACGCGAATGGAATCAAATGTTTATAGTCCAGAAATGCTTGAGCTATTAGAAATTCTCCCAATATAGGTTTACTGTTAGTCAAAATGTTAGACAAATGATCAAAACATAAAAAAATTGTGGTAAAATATTTCCTTATATTTAAACAAAAAAATTTTTTTAAGCAAATCAATAAAAATAAAGTTTAAAAATTAAATAATATTTTTTTAAACCGTTTTTTCTATAACAAAATTCGAGTTTTTCACTTTAATAACTTATAAATGAGCGCATGGGTGAGCGTGGCACAGTGTCCACTTGATATATAAATTTTACAGCAACTCACAGTCAAATGCCGTTTAAATTATTAAATTATCTTATTTTGTTCAAAAATTATGATTTTAGCATCGCAAAATGAAAAAAGGCGCTACTCTGCGTCGTCCAAAAGCGCACAGTCTTGACGTCGACTCGATCCCCCGCACATAGGATCTCGTTTCGACCGCCTCAGCCCACTTCGGCGCCGCGTACAGCAGCTGGGAGGTTACCACGCTTGCCAGCAGTTTCCTAGCGGCGTGCTTGGGCCCTCTGGTCCATTGGGCTTGATCTGCTTGATCTGCTTGAGCATCTGCTGGCCTTCTTTTTGGCGTTCTCCAGGTGCTCTCTAAACAATAGAGATGAGGACCGTTTCCGTCTTGTGCGCCGCTAACTCCAGACCGGCGCGCGAGATCCACGTTTCTATCGCCTTGATCGCCTTTCCTGCAATGTCCGTCACTGTCTCTACTGCGTCCAGCGTCGACCTCCCCTCCTGAAGCCGGGAGAGAGGCCCCCGGCCTCCTCAATAGCTGCGTTCAGCCTTGCTGCTATCAGCTTCTCAAACACATTGCCACTGGTGTCGGTGAGATAGATAGGTCTGTAGGACGAAGGCTCCCCGGGAGGCTTATCCGGCTTGGCGAGTAGCAGCAACTTCTGCCTTTTCCATCTCCGCTAGGCACTCAGAGTACAGCGATGCGTACTCCATCGAATGGATTGCAATAGCCAGCTTCAAAGCCCTATTGGGCACTGCTTCCGGGCGTGGTGCCTATTTAGGGCGTACTGACCTTGTCCTTGTCCTTCTCACCGCCTCTTCCGAGATCTCGCAGGTGTCGTTAAGGTGGCGCTCCAAACTCGGCTGCCTAGTCACCGGCTCACCTCTCGGGAGCTTTCACAGGGCGTGCAGGCGTTGCGTCGCTATACCAGAAAACTGGCCTCTGGTGCCTCCGACACGTCCCTCTCCGTCGCATGCTCTGGTCGCACGCGTGCTCTAGGAGTGATGCGATCCGGTCAGCCGTTCGCTTACTCCACCGACCGCTTCTGCTGTCATGCCCTCCAGCGCGCTGGCGAAAGCCGGCGGACACAGTGTGTCCGGTCGGTACTGCACAGAGGATAGCCTCGTGGTCACTCCCTGTGCAGGCGTGTGGGAAATCGTGGTGCTCACCTGCTCTGACGAAAGTGTGCCGAGCTCCGTCGTTCAGCACACTACGTCCGTCGAGGCGAATGCCTCCAAATCCGCTAGTCCTCTGGCTTTGGTTGAAGAAGATCCCCATTCCTCTGCCCAGTCGTTAAAGTCGCCTCCGACTATCACTTTGGATCTCCCACGCAGGACGCAGGTCAGATCATCCAGGGTCCTGCAGAACGCCTCAAGCGTCAGGCTAGGCGCCAGGTAGCAGCTATAGATCCACGCGCTCGCGCTCCATCCTATGCGGATCGCGTCTCGCTTCCGCACCTCTTTCGCCATTGAACATGGCAGTCTGATCACCGACCTTTTTACTCTCCGTACGCGGGGCGGAGGCTCCGGACTTTAACCACTCCTTCAATCAGCTAGTACTGCTTCGTGAAAGCAGCACGGATCTCGATCTCTGTCGTGATCGCGTCCAGGTTCATAACTTCGAAAACGGCTACTTTCGAGTCCTCCGTCAGGGCCCGCACTTCCGCCGCGTCGCTTCCGCCGTGTCCCTCATGGACTCTGCGCTCTCAGTACTGCCCTTGGCTACCTCCAATATCAGGTTGCCCATGGACGTTCGGCGCACTTTGTTGACTGCCCCTCCGAGGTCTTTCAGCTGGCTAGCTCCCTTCTTGGAACCAGCGCTAGGATTTCCCTGTAAGATCTTTCCGGTGCCTCCACTATCACCGCCTCGAAACGTGGTCTGCGCTGCTCCTTCTTGCTGACTACCGTTCTCCATGGCATGCCGGTAATCCCGGTCTCGGCCTCGGCAGGTTTCGGCGACGTCTCTCGCCGCTGCTTCAGCACCCGGGGTCGCTGGAGGAGCTGGCCAAGTTTTTTTTGGCACCGATTCTTGGCTGAGTCTTTACCAAGGGTCCGTCTAAGGGTTTCTCGCGGCAGTCCTCTTCCCAGCTCTGCGCGCATTTGCAGCACATTTTTTTTCATTTTAATTTAATTTTATTAAGTTCCTATCCTAATGCCACAAGTTTATACTTTATACTTTATACTAATATAAAAATTTTTTTTCGTATACATTATTTTAAATAATTCTTAATTTGAGATTTTATCTGAGTTGCGACCTTGATTGTCTTATATCTATGCGGTAGATTGTTCCGCAAATTGCCTATTCGAGCACAATGCAGAATATTTTGGGCATATAAAATTATTAGTTCGTGTTGAAGTGGCAGATACGAGTTTGTCAAACAAATATTTTGGTTCCTGGGACGTTACAATTTTGTGTAAATATACTGAAGTCCTATATTGAATCCACGAAGTCAAGCTTAGGTCCAGAATTGTATAAGACAAGTGCGATACACGGTCACGCGAGTCACAGTGTCCAAAAACTTCGACCCCATAGAAAATAGTCGGAATAAGAATGACCTTTGCTTCCAAAAGTCTAATTTCAGTCGGAAGAAAAATCTTTGAATATGACTACTACTGCATAAATTTACACATCGTCTGCATACAAATGAACTTCACAATCAGAAAAGATACTAGGTAAATCATTTACATACATAGAAAACAACAATGGGCCCAGGACTGATCCTTGGGGAACGCCACGCATGAGCTCACTGAAACTTGAAATTCGATCTCCCGAAACAACTGTCTGTAGTCTATTAGAAATATATGATTCTACAAACCGAGCCGCGGTACTTGAAAAGTTAAAAAGGGTTTTTAGTTTAGTACTGAGAATATGGTGGTTAACCGAGTCAAATGCTTTACTATGGTCAAGAAGGGTCAAAAAGGCACACAATAGTAATAGCACTGACACAACTTCTCTTTTTCCTAAACCCCGACTGCTTCTGCTACAACAGCGAGTTCCTTTTCAGAAACTTCTGAATTTGCAGCGATATTAAATATTCAAGCACTTTAGCTAAGAAAGGAAGAATCCAAATAGGCCTTATTAGGTTTCAACACAGGGATTATTTTAGATTTTTTCCAAGCTGAAGGGAAAGTGGATGTGGTAATGCTTCAGCAGTTGACTTTTAAATTTTAAGTCTATATATTCTTGATCAGCGTCAACAGCCGAGACGATCTAGCCAAGTCCGTCTGTCCGTCTGTTTGTCTGTGCGTCTGTATGTCTGTCCGTCTATAAGAGATAGAGCTCTAATTTTTGTTCGACAGTATTTTTTATGTTTGCACGCAGATCAAGTTTGTTTCAAATTTTTACCCCGCCCACTTCCGCCCCCGCAAATCATCAACAAGCGTAGAGTCGTAGAGTTTTAAAGCTAGAGTCGAATTTTGGTATGTACATTAAGAACTATAGTCTGTGTGATTCCTGAAAAATGGTTGCGATCAGATAAAAATGGTCGAAGTTATTAAAGAAATAATTTTGTATGGCCACAAACGGCTGCTGCAGCATGCCTCATTTGGTTGACCAACTAGACCAACTAAATATTCTTACCAGTTCTTGATTGTGATCGGAAAATAATCTTATAAGATATTTGAGAAGCAATTTTAATAAATGGTAATAATTATTAGCCGCTTGAATGCAATAATACCGCGTTTTTATACACATAGATACATGTGTATGTATTTTTCTATGCTTGTGATTATATTACACTCGCTTTTATATTTGTCCGTTATGTTCAAAAATGTATTAACTCTTTACTATGTGTAGCGGGTATCTCACAGTCGAGTTCCCTCGACTGTAGCTTTTTTACTTGTTTTTAATATCATTGTTAAACCGGCATAATTACTTTAGTCTTAATAGGGACGCATTTATTAAACATATGTATACAGCAAATTATCGTTGATTACATTCAGTTGGGACTCAATACTACAACATTGATAAATCGGGCGCCAATCACATGCATTAAATATACATTGAAATTGTAAGGATGCACTGGCCGAGATGAACCTCAGCGGCCCAGAGTCCCATCCAGAAAATATTTATTTAGTGGAAACGCCAGAACATGAAGGCGCAGATACTGGGCGATCATCGTCTTGATCGTCCGGTTGGCCCTTTCCGTGGGATTTTGCCTCGGTGTGTATGGGGCCGTATGCTGGAGCTCCATTCCCAGCGTCTTGCAAAAGTTCCGAAACGATCGACCCGTGAACTGGGTGCCGTTGTCGCAGACGAACTTCCGTGGTACGCCGAATCGGCTCAAGATTCGAATCGCGCGTTTCAGATGGGTTCCTGTGGCTTTGCGTAATGGTATCAACTCTACCCATTTACTGAAAGAGTCGAGGAAGACCAGGAGCATCGTGTTCCCCTGCTTCGAGCGAGGCAGCGGGCCGACGAAATCCGCGCAGAGAACGTGGAATGGCTCCTCCACTTGCCGGGTAAACATTCTTCCCGCCGGCTTTTCCTGGCTGACTTTGAACCGTTGACAGCTCAGGCAGTGGCGTAAATAGCGGGAGACATCGCGGGAAAGGCCAGTAGTAGCGTTGGGCAACTCGGTTGCTAGTTTTCCGAATTCCCAAGTGTCCAGCGGTGGGTGTGTCGTGATACTCGTGTAGAACCCGATGGCGATAATCCCCTCCTACACACAGCTTCCATGGTGTGTGCTTCTCCTCCTGTGGCCGTAGCCCGATGCGGCGATAAAGCTGTCCGCTTTCTTTCCTGTAATCCGGGAACTTGACTGGTTCGGTCCGAACTTTCTCCAACATCCTCGTGCAGTTTGTTCCTTGCACCTGTTCTTGCTGCGCCACGGGCAGCGGTTGGCGTGAGAGAGCGTCGGCCACTAGATTTTTGGCCCCTCTCCGGTAGTGGACATCGTATTGATACTGCTGCAGCTCGAGTGCACAGCGGGCGATTCGGCCGGTCGGGTTATCGATGGAGTTCAGCCACTTTAAGGCCTGAAAATCCGTTATGACTTCAAAACGGTATCCTTCGATGTAACATCGCATGTTCCTTATTGCCCATACGATGGCGAGGCACTCCTTCGCGGAGTAGTTCTGAGTAGTTCCTCTCTGTACTATTCAGACGGCAGCTGGCGTAGGCCACCACTCGCTCCTGTCCCTCGATGGTCTGCGTAAGTACGGCTCCGATGCCATATTCGCTGGCGTCCGTTTGTAGTACGAACTTCTGCTCGAAGTCCGGACGGACTAAGACGTTAACTTAGCCTTTAACTCCTGGAAGGCCTGATCCTGCCTCGATGTCCAGTCCCACTTCTGGCCCTTCTTCAGCAGCGATGTCATCGGTTCCACAACATCGGCGAAGTTGGGAACAAATCGACGATACCTGGAAGCGATTCCCAGGCACCTCCGAAGTTCCTTCAGGTAAGTTGGCGGCTGTAACTCGCGGTTCGCGGCTACCTTGTCCGGGTCCGTGTGAATTCCTTCTTCGCTTATCACGTGTCCCAAGTAGGCGATGTGTCGTTGGAAAAAATGACACACTTCTCTGAGGTCTGCCACGTGTTCCCCCAGGGTTGACCCGATGACAATGATGTCGTCTAGGTAAGCGAACGCATGTGGTTCCATATCTGGACCGATGACCGTGTCCAAAGCCCGTTGAAATGTCGCGGCCCGGAACCGTGAAGGCTGTGCATTCGCGGCTCTCCTGAGCCACCGGGATTTGCCAGTAGCTGTTCTTTAAATCCAGCGTCGATATATACTTCGCATTTTTTAGGCGCTCCAAGATCTGATGAATCCTTGGCAGCGGGTACGCGTCCGGTACAGAGTCTAGCGTCTCCGTTATTTTTATCCGTGATCACAATGGATGCACTGTGCGGTCTTTTTGATGGCTCAATGCGTCCATCCCTGAGGAGTTCGTCGATCTGCTTGTCTATCACGGCCCTCATGGCCGGATTCCGTAGGAAATACCGTTTTTTTTTATCGGCCGGTCGTTACGCATGATGATCCGGTGCTCCGCGATGTGGGAGACTCCGGATAAAGTGTCGAACTGCTCCAATTCCTGCTTGAGAAATCCTTCCACACAGGGTTCTGGGTACTCTGACACTGAATGTGTCGGCTCAAGTGGGTCCAACTCCTCCTCTGGGGCATGGCTCACTGAGTGAACGGTGCCGCATAGAAGCGCGTTTGGTTCCGGCGTTTCCTCGACGTGATCCTGGAAACGGACACGTTTCGTGGAGGTGCGAAAAGGGTTTCGCTCCGCGGCGGTGACATCAGCCACGGGTAAAACGTGTTTCCAGCTGGTCGTCGTGTGTGCTTCTGCATCCCGATTCGTTACCGCGGGTGTGTTCGGGGTCTTTGTCGAAGGCGTAGGGGTCGGTGGCTCACGTGGTTGGCTCGGTCTAGTGTGTGGCTGCGGCACTGGCCTCTGTGCTTTTTGTTGTCCTTGATGAGTGGCAATCGGCCCCTCCTGGGTAACCGTGCCCGATGATCCTTGTTGTTCAGAGCGTGGCTCTGCTGATTGTTTTTGCTGTATGGAATATGACTCCCGTTGCTGTTCCTCGAGTGTGGAGCGTGGCTCCCGTTGCTGTTCCCGATGGTTGGAGTGTGACTCCCGTTCAGAGCGTGGCTCTGCTGTGTCCCTCGTTCTGGTAGACGTCGTCTGTGTCCGTGCCCATTGCTGCCAGGGCCTCCGTCAGCTCCCGACAGGTCCCGTCGGCGAGCTTGACCTGAGTCCGTATCTCCCGTGTGTTGAGTTTATTGTCCAGTTGATTTGCTAAGTCCTCGCTTATGAAGCTGTGAGTAGGGTGGCCACGAACCTTCGTCCCTCCATAGTGATGGCGGCTCGGATGCGTCTCTGGTGTTGGAGGAGTGTTCCTCCTACTAGTTGTTCGGGCTGGATGGGTTCCTCGGGTGATTCCCGGTCACGCGAGGCCGAGAAGAATGGTCTCCAACTCCAGCTTCTTCCGGTAGCTGATCCATGTAACGCCCATGGTGCTGGTGTTTTCCCAAGCTCTCGATGCGTGTGATTTGATTTATTTATTATTAATCTATTTATTTTATTCAGTTTTTTTTCCTTCTTATTAATGTATACCCTATAAAGTATATATACTCTTGATCAGGATCAACAGCCGAGTCGATCTAGCAATGTCCGTCTGTCCATCTGTCCGTTTCTACGCAAACTAGTCCCTCAGTTTTAAAACTATCTGAATGAAACTTTGTCGGAACGGGCCGGATCGGACCACTGTATCATAAGCTGCCAGAGGAACGATCCGAAAAATTTTCAAAAAACAATTATAACTTTGTCAGTTTTCAACCAATTTTCACCAAATTTGATATTTGCCCATTTAGTATTATTTCCGAATTTCGGTTTTAATTTCATGAAAATCGGCTGACTATATCCTATAGCTTCCATAGGAACAATCAGGAAAATTATAACTTTGTCAGTTTTCAACCAATTTTCACCAAATTTGATATTTGCCCATTTAGTATTATTTCCGAATTTCGGTTTTAATTTCATGAAAATCGGCTGACTATATCCTATAGCTTCCATAGGAACAATCAGGAAAATTATTACTTTTGTCAGTTTTCAACCAATTTTCACCAAATTTGATATTTGCCCATTTAGTATTATTTCCGAATTTCGGTTTTAATTTCATGAAAATCGGCTGACTATACCCTATAGCTTCCATAGGAACAATCAGGAAAATAAAAGAAAAAACCATAACTTTGTCAGATTTCAACATATTTTCACCAAATTTGATATTTAGCCATATTTTAGTATTTCTGAATTTTGATTTTAATTTCATGAAAATCGGCTGACTATATCCTATAGCTTCCATAGGAACAATCAGGAAAATAAAAAAACCATAGCTTAGCCGTGTTTCAAACCATTGCCATCAAATTTGAGATTTGGCAACAAATTATTATTTCAGAATTTTGTTTTTAATTTTTTGTTTAAGCTCTGCAAGGGTATACAAACTTCGTTGAGCCGAAGTTATCTTCCTTTCTTGTTATTTCCTTATTTTATTTATTTCATTTGATTCTTTATTCTATTTTATTTATTATATCCTTGACGTATTTCCTTATTTATTAAATTCGTGGCCGAATTTATTAAATCGTATTTTATTCTATTTTATTTTATTTGACTGGTAGTTCGCGAAGTTATTTTTTTCTTTATTGGTTTTAATTATTTATCTTAGTTTATGGTGTTATTTTAATTTATTCTTCCGTTCGATTTTGGTTTATTATTTTTAATTTGAATTTTTATTATATCCTCGCTTAATTTAATTATTTGCTAATTTTATTATTTATTCCTCTGTGTACTTTATTTGTTTCTTAATTATTATTATCCTTGATTCTGTTTATTCCTGGTGTCCTCGTTGGATTTTACTTTATTTATTGTCGCGTTATTTTATTTTCTCCTTGCTGTATTTTATTTAATCATAGTTATTTATTTATTTCCTCGATTAATCTTATTTTATTAATTATCCTTGATTCATTTTATTTTATTAATTATCCTCGATTAATTTTGAAATGGAGTGGGCGGAGTTATCCAAAATATAGGCCGGCTGTCGTGGCGGGATGGTGGCCGTAGAAGTTGTGTAGGGGGTGGTTGCTGCTGCTGGAAATTTTCCCACAAGTCCCGAAATAGAAGGTGTAGCGTGTAACGTTAGAAATTCTGACGGGTTACTGAGGATCTGAGCTGCGGGGGCACGCTATAGTATCCGGCTCTAGCTCGTCGGCTTTGGGGGTGGTGGTCTTGCTGGACCCAGACCTCGGCGCTTTATTATTAAAAGAATCGAGAATTGAGCGTGCTTGCGACAAAAGAAAAGGAACTAGAACTAAACCGGAATAGAAAACAAATAAATTCAGAAGGAAGGAAAGAGAGGAAGACTAGAGATTTGAAGAAAGAAAATAAAGGATGGAGAAAGCTAATTTTGCGAGAACACGGCTGTTGTTGTGCTCGCGGTATGCCCACCCGACCTATGATCACCTTCCTTTGGAGACATAACTCCGGTGACCCCTTTGGATACCCTACTCTCACGGATCCATCAGCTGAGTTCAAAAAGTTTTTAATTTTAGGTATTCATGATTTTAATCGCCTTTTCTAATATTCTTATAGCTAGAATAATCTAGGAACATTGTATAGTAAGCGTAGATATAATTAAAGAATAATAGATGTAGTAATATTGACCCTAAATAAAACTTAACCGAAATTTCTTTAAGGGTAGCTGAACTAAAGAGGTAATCATTTTCTTTAGATGAACACAATTATACTGAATTCGCAGCTATATCTAGATTCACTTTAACTAACTGTAATTAAGTTTTAAAAATAATATTATTGCTGAACTCCATTTACTTGTTTCAAAACTAAACTTCTTTTTTTTTATCAAGATCCATTATAAAAGATTCCGTAATACAGATTTTATTTCTATTAGTTAATGTAATTGCTTTAGATAAGAAAGTACGCTAAGCTCAGTACTGAAATCGAAAAGTTGCGGCAGATAATTCATTTCCATTTCAATTTAAGGAACGCATTAAGTTGAGGTCACTTCTCTCATTCAATTTGTCAAAAGAACACAATACCCTTGGTTATATAACTCACTCAGAATAATTCCAACGACGAAGATCGATCTCCGGCGTGGTTCACTGAAAAAAAGAAATTCGACTGACCTTTGCTTCCTTTAGCTCTATCACTTTTCGATGCCATTTAGAACTGGCCTTATTTCCTCTGTACTCTAACTTTAACTTTTCTCGATTTAAGAAACTTTATAGATAGTTAAAACTAAATTAATTCGAAGAGTTTAAAAATAATTCAAAATTCACACATTGATTCAAAATATGGTTTGCCTCTGGGCACTTTCTTCACAGTATTCCAAAATTGTATTTGATTTGTTGACATTTGCTCGCATTTGTCTCTCAAAAATAACTCTGCTTCGCAGCACATTTAGATTGTTTTAATTCGTGTAGATCAAATCGGCTGCCACAAAAGCGAGAAACAAGGAATTTGGCTAAATTCGTTAGGCCAGGTCGAAAGACAAAAAAAATATTTAAGTGAGGTTAAATCTGATCGGCCACGGCAAAGGCACAAAAATATGGATGTGAGGTTAAATCAGACATGACTCGCAGGTCAAAGTTTCGCTACAGGAACCATGAAAACACAGAGAAATCCCTAAACGGCTCCTGGTAGAGATGCGTTGCTCGATCAGGCCACGATGCGCTGCAGGATTACTCTCCCTCGAAGTTCAGCCGCGCAGCCATGCTAATTAGACATCCTTACGGCTCGCAAGCCCCTCCTAGGAGGCCACCCGAGAGGGGTGCTCCTTAGGACGCTCTGGAGTTCAGCAGAAGTTCTCGATGCTTGTTCCTGAACCCTCTTTAGCTCCTTTTAAAGCACCTTAACTCGTTACGAGATTATTCCGTTCTGAGTTGACAATTCTTTAACTCGTTATGAGTTCCTTACTTGGGGCACGATCTGTGAATGTAATTTAATTAAGACCGTGTCGCACTGGCGGCGGCTATGGCGTACCTGTGCCCCAAAATGTAATCCTGGGAGTTTCCTGCTCGGTTCTCCACTGATGATGATTACTATGCCGACTAGGCGCCAGCAACGGCGGCGAGGAGCCCCGTCTGGGTCTCGGCAGCGCCGGCAAAAAGCTAAGTTTGCGATCTGTAGAAATTTCGAGGTTAAATTTAACCAAAAATACAGATGCAAGCTTACTTACTTTATAAAAATCATTTGTGGCACTTGTTCACCGCTTTAACTAACCGGATGCCACTTCGCGATTTAATATTTTGCACTTTACAGGCTTTTTAACTTAATTTTCCCGAGTAGAGAGACGCACGTCCCCTTTCACTGCCGGTTTAATGAAAAAGAATGGCCGCAGGAAATGAACTTGACAGCCTGGTCAAAGGACGACAATCTGGTAACGCTTTTAAGCTTGCCATCGATATTTAATCGATATAGCTACACCGATCTATTTCTGATCTGGTAACGTCAACTTCAGGATCTCAAATTCAAATCTTAATCGAAATTGGTTTAAATCTGAGATAAAATACTAAACAAAATTTTGTCTAGACAATCGGGTAAGCGCAAATCGAAACAAACTCGGCTCGTTTTATAAACGAAATTATTTAATGAATATTTCACTTTGCAGACGCTACAGGCGCCGTTACAAAGCCTCCCTGCCACAATCAGACTAGGGTATTTTTTTTCCTAGAGATACCCTAGGCTGATACCGCCTGGAGCGACTTTACTGTCGAATATCCTTTGCGTGATCATTTCCCAGGACTCGACCTTGCAAGTCTTCCAATTCATAATAAGAACTTCCTAACTTTCTCCTTACTCGGGCTTTCACAAATGTGGGCCCGAATTTAGCGTTATATCCGGTTTGAAAGCAACTCTGCTTAAAATTGCGACGGAAAACTTCCTGTCCCACAGCAAAAGATACTTCTCGTGATCGCAAATTATACCGCTTTTCGTTCTGTTCGTGTGCTTTCTGCATTTGCTTAGTCGCATCTTCCCGAATCAATTCGAACGAATCATGCCGATTAAACATTAATGAACGATCGTCTAACATGTTCAACTTCCTCAACAAGGAATATGTAGAACCTGCGGTTACCATATGTTGACCAAAAGCCATATAGTACGGGGTAGTCCCTAGGCTTGAATGTATTGAGGATCTTAAGGCACAACATATTTTATTTAGGTACTCGTCCCAGTCCTTTTGGTCCGGACGTAGATATGCTCTTATGCCAGCGATAACAGAACGATTAACGCGTTCCGACGCATTGGCTTGCGGCGAATGGACAGCCGTTAATGTATGAGATATTTCGTACTGCCGCATCAGTTTTTGAAATGCTTCGGAACGAAATTGAGAACCGTTGTCAGACACAACTGTTTCCGGAACTCCAAAAGTCATAAACAACTCTCCTTCGAGATATTTAACTACGACACTCGCATTTATCTTCTTAACTGGTTTTAAGAAAATAAATTTAGAAAAATGATCGAGAACAATAAATATTCCGATATTTCCACTTCTAGAACGTGGGTACGGTCCAAGAAAATCAATGAAAATTCGCTGAAAAAGTCTAACCGTTTCTGGCGCTTTTCCCAAAGGCGGCCTAAGAACCTGACTCGGTGACTTCGTAGACTTACAAGTCTCACAAGAACTAATGTACGCTTTTACATCAGGCACGAGTCGAGGCCAAAAATAGTATCTTCTCACTCGTTCAATAGTCTTATGTATTCCCCCATGGGACGCTAAAGGACTATTGTGCGCTCGAAACAGAACTTTAGATACTAAACCATTAGGTATCCATAACTTCCGTGCATACTCATCATGCTTTTGTTCACCAGTTAGATGTTCTGCTTTTCTGTATACATATCCGTCTTCAGCTTTAAGATCCGGAAAGTTTGTTTTATTAGCATTAACCTTTGCTACCAAATCTTGATATTCCGGGGACTTAAATTCTTCTGAGTTTAAATCAATGAGTAAACCTTGTTGCAGATCTACAGCTGCTATTTCATCTTCGTTTACACGCGATAGCGAGTCGGGAACAACGTTCAAAATACCCTTACGATGTTCGATTCTGAAACGATATCTTTGCAGAGCTAATGCCCATCGAGCTAAGCGTGAGCTAAGGTCGTGATTGGACATGAGCCATTTTAACGAAGCATGGTCAGTTATGATTTTAAAATCATGACCTTCTACGTAGGCTCTGAAGTCTCTCAGCGCTACTATCGCAGCTAAACATTCTTGCTCAGTCACAGTATAGTTGCGCTGAGCTTTATTCAACTTCTTTGAAATAAATGCTATCGGGCGCTCGTCTCCTTCTTCGGATACTTGCACTAGCACTCCACCAACTCCAGACTTGCTAGCATCACAATGAATGGCGAATGGTTTAGAAAAATCTGGGCTGCATAAAACCGGAGCTTGACTAAGGCGCTTCGGGAGTCAAGGAAAATTTTCGCTTTGTTGTCATGAGATCTGTCAACGGCGCAGCAATAGTTGCAAAGTTCGGTACAAATTTACGGTACCAACCACACAAACCCATAAAGCTTCTCAAGCCTCGCAGAGTTTTCGGCACCGGAAAATCAGTAATAGCCTTCACCTTTTCAGGGTCGGTTCGAATACCACCATCTCCTATTATGTGACCTAGATAGCGAACTCTCCGCATACAGAAGTGACTTTTGCCAATATTGATTGTCAATCCAGCACGCTTTATTTGAAAAGCTATTTCTCTGAGAACTTCCAGGTGACTCTCAAAGTCAGAAGAAACTACTAAAAGGTCATCCAAGTAGACAAACACTTCGTTCCTCAGATGCGCGGGAACGACTTTATCCATTAAGCGAGACATGGTACTGGTGGCATTACATAGCCCAAATGGCATCACCTTAAATTGGTAAAGAGGCCTACCAGGAACTGTAAAAGCAGTCTTATCTCTAGACTGAGCTTCAAGTGGCACTTGCCAATAAGCATCTTTCAAGTCGAGACTTGTTATGAACTCGGCTTTGGGTAAGCGGCTTAAAATTCCGCTGATCTGGGGAAGTGGATACGCGTCCTTTTCAGTGAAACTATTGACCTTGCGGCAATCTAAACAGATTCTCACTTTGCCAGGTTTGGTGACCATGACAATAGGTGAAGACCACGCGCTATCTGATTCCTCAATCACGCCTAGTTTTAACATTCTGTCAATTTCTTCATACATACTCTTCTCCACTGCAGGCGAAACTGGGAAATGCCGTTGTTTTATTGGTTTAGCATTCCCTACATCAATCGAATGAGTTATCAAGCTAGTCTTTCCAAGACCTTCATCGGTGAACGACGGAAAACATTTTATGACACTAGCTAGCTTTGACTCCATCTCTTCAGATAAGTCGTGTTGATCAACTCCGACCTTTCTGCCAACATCCTTCGATTCGAGTTCTGATATCTGCAAATTCTTCGGAAGAAGATTATACAGCCTCCAAAAATCTATACCCAAGTAAAGATCTTGCTTTAGAGAAGGCACTATATAAATAGTTAAAGTCTTTGATACACTACCATATTCTACATCAGTTTTCATTCTGCCTACAATACGTTGTGGACTTCCATCTGCCGTGGTAGCACTAATATTTAGCGACTTATACGCTTTTACTGTCGAGATTATCTCTTTAGCTAATTCACCGCCAAAACAGCTAATTGAAGCACCGGAATCTAGTAACCCGTAAACGGTACGGTCGAGTACCCGAATAGGCAAAAATGGACGAAGATCTCTAGTTCCAGTGGGAATACCACATATATATTTCAATCCGAGTGTACAGTTTTTGACATTCTGCCAAAACGTTCTGATTCTCCTAGAACTTCGAGATGTTGATTTCTGAGTACACGATTCAAGGTAAAAGCAAGGTATTTTTGTTTCAGATATCTCTTTGATTTTACAATGCAGTAAACTGACATTGTTAATTGGAACGTCAAGTGTTTTGGATGGTGTTGCTTCTGAATCTGCAACCACCTTAAATCGGTCATTGTTGACTGATGACGAGCGGCATTCGAAGTCTTCACATTGTGTTGCAACTTCGTAATGCCGAATTGCGAGTTTTTTGTACACTTAACACAATTCGGTTCGTAAGTGTTCGCTGCTCCACAGCCGTAGCAAAAGACACGCTTTTCAGACAGACAATCTTGGTATCTATGCCCCTCTTTGCGGCAATTCCAACACACCAAGGAAAATGCGTCAACTTCTAAATCGTTATCGGATTCGAATTGAACTTGAGAATCTACTTTCGAACTTAATTCCGAGACTTCTCGTCGAAAAGGAGTTACTTTAGTGTAACCGTGAGAATGTTTGACATCGTCAAGAAAAGCTTCGCGTCGACGACATATTTCTCTCAATTCGGGAACATTTCCAATATCTACGTTCAGTAGTTCGTGCCTTATTTCAGGTCTTAAATTGTTCTTAAGGACACGTGCAAGTTTTCGGGAGGACCACGGTGTCTCCAATTGATCAATTAAAACGTTTACACTGTCATAAAAACTGTCGAATGTCTCATTTGGCTTTTGTTTTCTGTTTCGTATTAACTCTTCTATGTCTACATCGTCTCTTCTTTGACGAAATTGACACCGTAATGCGGAACATAGCCTATCCCAATGAACTTCGGAAACTGATTTGTGGTAACGCCAATAAAACTCGTTGGCTTTACCCTCAAAGAGAACGCTAACATGCCTACAGAGAACTGGGAAGTTTCCTTCTAACGTTTGGTGCGTGAGGGCTTCTACTCTGTAGATAAAATTATCTATAGTTACACCAGATCCTGAGTATTTGATTTTCCATCCGTTCAGGATGTGAACTACCTTGTCGGGTCTATTTATGAGATCGGACGAGGAACTTCTATGAGAAACTGGCGATCCAGTGTTAGTCATGAACCTATTTACATTGGGTATTTGTTCACCACCGCTAGTTTGTGGTTGGATGGCTTCTACTAACGGTGTAGGCGTAGTTGACCTTTCGTCACCATTAGCAGCAGAATTAGTAGGTGTTGCAATAATACTTTTAACACTTTCAACCACGGTAGTTTTCACTAATTCGGCCATTTTCTCCGATAAAATCGTGAGCAATCTACGCTCCATGGCAAGTAAAGTAATAGCATTGACGTTATTAATTTGGTTGCTATCTAACCTAACTGACGTACTAGGCATATCCCCTGCTGGATTTCTCGTTTCGAAAACCTCTGTTTGACGACTTCTAGTTTGCGATCGTGTTTGTAACCCTTTATTTTCTGCTACTGGTCTACAAGCGGTTTCGCAAACGGGACAGAATTCGCTTCTCTTAAAGTGTAGTTCTGTACACTTCTTGTGGAACTCATGATTACATGACGTTTAAAAAATGTCAGTTGCAGACTTGATCTCAAGTTTACACAACGGACAGACTGGCTTGGTTGCTCCCTCAGAGCTCTTGTCTGGGGAGTGATCTACCCCCATTTTAAGATAAGGTAACGATAGAGATAAGAGATAAGAGATTTCAAATAGCGATAATCAAGATACAACGACTCAAACCAACAATGAAATAAGATAAAAATTATATAACCAAAATCTTTTAGAAATTTGAACTCAATGCTTGATGTCCCCGTGTCGTAGGGCACCGAGTTTATTAGTGAACTTTCTTGGCAAATATAGAATTTGAAGAAACAGAGTGGTGTGGTTCGCATCTTTCGAAAAAAAATACAACCAACAGAGAGGATGTTAAAAGTTGAAAAAATATCAAACGGACAACGGCTTATTCGAAAACAAAACCTTAGTATTCCTGTCATAACTCTAACAAAATCCAACTCCTCTGAGGAGAAATGAAATTTAAATATTACTGTTAGTCTTTCGTGGATAGAGTACATCTATACGACAGTAACTCTATATTCCAAAGCGATTGAATCTTACAAAAAAAATTTAAATTCTCAGAGTTTGGTTTACGCAACGATTTGAAAAATTTGGACAGGGCCAGAAGATCAACCAAGGTTCGATTCATCTGTATTTTCCTCCACCCAATTCTTTCTCACCTTTGCGCAATGAGGAAAATCTTTATCGTTAAAATATTAATCGTGGCCAAGGAGAGACCCCAAAGTTCTCATTCCTTGTTTTCCTAATCAATTAACAAATGAACGAAAAAAAATTTTAGAGAAGAAAATTAAAGTTGAAAATTTGAAAGTGTAGAAAAGATTTTTGAATTTATCTATCTGTGAGTCTCAATGATGTATTACTGTACTCACTGAGGCCCCACACGTTGGGCGCCACTTCTTTTCTTATTAATAATAAAATTATAACTGTAGCGTGTAACGTTAGAAATTCTGACGGGTTACTGAGGATCTGAGCTGCGGGGGCACGCTATAGTATCCGGCTCTAGCTCGTCGGCTTTGGGGGTGGTGGTCTTGCTGGACCCAGACCTCGGCGCTTTATTATTAAAAGAATCGAGAATTGAGCGTGCTTGCGAAAAAAGAAAAGGAACTAGAACTAAACCGGAATAGAAAACAAATAAATTCAGAAGGAAGGAAAGAGAGGAAGACTAGAGATTTGAAGAAAGAAAATAAAGGATGGAGAAAGCTAATTTTGCGAGAACACGGCTGTTGTTGTGCTCGCGGTATGCCCACCCGACCTATGATCACCTTCCTTTGGAGACATAACTCCGGTGACCCCTTTGGATACCCTACTCTCACGGATCCATCAGCTGAGTTCAAAAAGTTTTTAATTTTAGGTATTCATGATTTTAATCGCCTTTTCTAATATTCTTATAGCTAGAATAATCTAGGAACATTGTATAGTAAGCGTAGATATAATTAAAGAATAATAGATGTAGTAATATTGACCCTAAATAAAACTTAACCGAAATTTCTTTAAGGGTAGCTGAACTAAAGAGGTAATCATTTTCTTTAGATGAACACAATTATACTGAATTCGCAGCTATATCTAGATTCACTTTAACTAACTGTAATTAAGTTTTAAAAATAATATTATTGCTGAACTCCATTTACTTGTTTCAAAACTAAACTTCTTTTTTTTTTATCAAGATCCATTATAAAAGATTCCGTAATACAGATTTTATTTCTATTAGTTAATGTAATTGCTTTAGATAAGAAAGTACGCTAAGCTCAGTACTGAAATCGAAAAGTTGCGGCAGATAATTCATTTCCATTTCAATTTAAGGAACGCATTAAGTTGAGGTCACTTCTCTCATTCAATTTGTCAAAAGAACACAATACCCTTGGTTATATAACTCACTCAGAATAATTCCAACGACGAAGATCGATCTCCGGCGTGGTTCACTGAAAAAAAGAAATTCGACTGACCTTTGCTTCCTTTAGCTCTATCACTTTTCGATGCCATTTAGAACTGGCCTTATTTCCTCTGTACTCTAACTTTAACTTTTCTCGATTTAAGAAACTTTATAGATAGTTAAAACTAAATTAATTCGAAGAGTTTAAAAATAATTCAAAATTCACACATTGATTCAAAATATGGTTTGCCTCTGGGCACTTTCTTCACAGTATTCCAAAATTGTATTTGATTTGTTGACATTTGCTCGCATTTGTCTCTCAAAAATAACTCTGCTTCGCAGCACATTTAGATTGTTTTAATTCGTGTAGATCAAATCGGCTGCCACAAAAGCGAGAAACAAGGAATTTGGCTAAATTCGTTAGGCCAGGTCGAAAGACAAAAAAAATATTTAAGTGAGGTTAAATCTGATCGGCCACGGCAAAGGCACAAAAATATGGATGTGAGGTTAAATCAGACATGACTCGCAGGTCAAAGTTTCGCTACAGGAACCATGAAAACACAGAGAAATCCCTAAACGGCTCCTGGTAGAGATGCGTTGCTCGATCAGGCCACGATGCGCTGCAGGATTACTCTCCCTCGAAGTTCAGCCGCGCAGCCATGCTAATTAGACATCCTTACGGCTCGCAAGCCCCTCCTAGGAGGCCACCCGAGAGGGGTGCTCCTTAGGACGCTCTGGAGTTCAGCAGAAGTTCTCGATGCTTGTTCCTGAACCCTCTTTAGCTCCTTTTAAAGCACCTTAACTCGTTACGAGATTATTCCGTTCTGAGTTGACAATTCTTTAACTCGTTATGAGTTCCTTACTTGGGGCACGATCTGTGAATGTAATTTAATTAAGACCGTGTCGCACTGGCGGCGGCTATGGCGTACCTGTGCCCCAAAATGTAATCCTGGGAGTTTCCTGCTCGGTTCTCCACTGATGATGATTACTATGCCGACTAGGCGCCAGCAACGGCGGCGAGGAGCCCCGTCTGGGTCTCGGCAGCGCCGGCAAAAAGCTAAGTTTGCGATCTGTAGAAATTTCGAGGTTAAATTTAACCAAAAATACAGATGCAAGCTTACTTACTTTATAAAAATCACTTGTGGCACTTGTTCACCGCTTTAACTAACCGGATGCCACTTCGCGATTTAATATTTCGCACTTTACAGGCTTTTTAACTTAATTTTCCCGAGTAGAGAGACGCACGTCCCCTTTCACTGCCGGTTTAATGAAAAAGAATGGCCGCAGGAAATGAACTTGACAGCCTGGTCAAAGGACGACAATCTGGTAACGCTTTTAAGCTTGCCATCGATATTTAATCGATATAGCTACACCGATCTATTTCTGATCTGGTAACGTCAACTTCAGGATCTCAAATTCAAATCTTAATCGAAATTGGTTTAAATCTGAGATAAAATACTAAACAAAATTTTGTCTAGCCAATCGGGTAAGCGCAAATCGAAAAAAACTCGGCTCGTTTTATAAACGAAATTATTTAATGAATATTTCACTTTGCAGACGCTACAGGCGCCGTTACAAAGGCGGCGAGAATCTACTTCACAATTTATTTGCACTTTTATTCAAAGACTTCTAAGTTAAGACTAACTTATTACTAAGAGGAAAAAGAGCCCGGGACCGCGGAGTGGTGGGTTTTGCCGGAGCGGGAGAGCCAACGGAGAGCGGGAGTGCAAGCGCTCGCTCTTACACTGCCGCTTGGAACTAAGCGCCCTTGTGGCGCGAACATTCTCCCCCCCCTTGCGGCAGCAAAGCAGGATTACTTTTCGTGGCACACCCCGGAGACGGTCCATCCGAAAACGGTGCTCTGAGCGACGGGCAGCCCATCTTCCAGCTTCAGGAACAAGTCGGACCAAAACGCGAGGGAAATGGTCGATGGGCTCATCCGCGAGCCGGATATCCTTGAACTTCGCCCGGATGGTGTCGCTCAGAGCTCGCAAGGGCGTCCGAATTTTAAGGCTGGGATCAAGCCTTAATACGACCTCCAGCCGGAAATCGCCTGTGCGGGATCGGAGAGTCGCCGTAGGATTGAATACCTCGTGAACGTCTGCTCTCCAAATTCTGGGCGGTACGAGGACGTGGCACCATTCTGATGAGATTGTTCTGCGAGGAAAAGAGAAGAAGAAAAAATTACTTAGTACAAGACCTCGCAGACAGAAGCAGATTAATGGCTGGAAGTAGCCGGTTCCTTGCTCTCCATAGGGAGAAGGATAACATTATGTACGGGGCGCTTTATTGTGCCGCGCGCCGTACGGACTTCAGCCACTCGAACTCGGCCATCGGCTCCAGGGAAAACAGAAACAATTCTGCCGAGCCGCCATTCGTTCGAGGGCAAATTGTTCTCCTTGACTACCACCATATCGTCAATTTGGATGTTTCGGGTCGGAAAGTGCCATTTGTTGCGTTTGTGGAGTTCTTCGAGATACTCCTCTTTCCACCGTGCACTAAACTGCTGATGTTGGGCCTTCAGATGTTGCCAGCGATTGATTATCGACTTGGCTTCGCCCTTTATCTCAGGCTCAGCCGTGGAAAGCAACAGCCCCCAATCAGGAAATGGCCAGGCGTGAGGGCTAGCAGATCGGAGGGATCTTCAGACATCGGGGAGAGGGGTCTGGAGTTGAGGCAAGCTTCGATCTTGGCTAGGAGCGTCGCAAGTTCCTCAAATGTATACTTGCGCGTAGCCGTGGCTTTATAGAAAAGAGTTTTGAAACTTTTCACCCCTGCTTCCCACAGACCCCCCATAGTGGAGCCCTTGGCGGGATGAAGCGCCATTCAAGTCCCTGATAGCTGCATACATCAGTCACGGACTCTTTGACGGCTTGAAGGAAGTCCCGAGAAGGTAGGGAAGCTGCCCCCACAAATGTCTTGCCATTATCAGAATGAATCCGCTGAAGGCACCCGCGCCTAGCTACGAAACGAGCCAAGGCGGCTAGGAACTTCTCGGCGGTGAGATCGGATGTCGGCTCTAAATGGATAGCCTTCGTGGAAAAACACACAAATACACATACATATCCCTTCGTAATGAGACACGCTCTTCCGGTATAATTTTTAATCTCGAACGGCCCGGCATAATCAATGCCCGTATATGTAAAAGGCCTCGAGAAGGAGACTCTATCCTTTGGAAGATCGCCCATCAGCTGAGTTTGCAGTCTCTTCTTGTAAATCGTGCAGATCTTACACGGATTCACCACTGCCTTGACCAGATTCTTGATTTTAGGAATCCAATACTTCGATCGGATTAGGCGTACGATCAACTGACTACCGCCATGAAGAGTAATCTGGTGGGTGAATTGGATGAGAAGGCGAGACAGTCTACAGCCGTAGGGCAGAATTATTGGATGCCGTTCATCATACTGGAGGGCTTTAGAAGCTGTGACGCGACCACACGCCCTTAGGAGGCCGAGTTGGTCCGTGAACGGAAACAAATTTAATTTTGGACTTGCCCCCGGAAGGGGCTTCTTCTCTGCCAAGGGCTTCAGCTCTTGGCCGTATGCTCGACGTTCCGCAATGGAAATCAGCGCTCGATCTGCCTCTCGGATTTCTTCACTCGTGGGTCGGGAAGTTGAAGAGATCGCGCCCTTATGGCAGCGACTAAGGAAGCGCCGAACATACGCCAGGACTCGCAGTGCTTTGTCCAGTTTAGAGAAGCGTTCTAGAAGTTCGTCAGAGGGGACCTGGCTGAAATGCACTTTCACCGCGCGCTGCTTGAGCTCTGTGTTCGGATGAACATCGCTTTGCGCTGACCACAGCTCTTGTGGCCCTTGCAGCCACTCTGGCCCGTGCCACCAAAGTTGACTATCCGCTAAGTCGAGTAGGGACACGCCTCGACTAGCTAAATCGGCGGAATTTTGTTCGGATCGAACGTGTGCCCAGCGGTCGACTGGTACTGCCTGCGTGATCTTGGCCACTCTGTTGGCAACAAACGTGGTCCAGTTGCACGCCGGCTTCCGTAACCAGGCCAGAACGATGGTTGAATCGGTCCAGCAGCGTATGTCGGAACTTGGTGTGGGCATATTGGGAAGGATAGCTGTTACCATTTCGGCTAACAGCACGGCCCCACATAGCTCTAGGCGTGGAAGTGACACGGTCTTTACTCAAGCTACTCGTGTCTTGGATGTAAGGAGGTTAGAAAGAATTTTTGCCGCTCCAAAAGCCTTTTGGGACGCATCGCAGAATCCATGATACGCCACTTTGATTTCAGGCTGAAAGCAGACCCATCTCGGAACGCGGATCTGGTTGAGGTCAAAATACTCATGGAGAAACGCCTGCCACCTCTGACTCATTTCGCTGGGAAGATTATCATCCCAGCTTAAATCTTGTAGCCAAATCTCATGCATGAACATTTTGGAACGTATTATAAACGGAGCGAGCCATCCGGCTGGATCAAACAACCTCGCGATTTGGGATAACACCTCGCACTTTGTGAAGGAAGGTTCCACCATTATTTCTGGCGGCACGAAGTAGAATTCGTCGGACTTAGCCCTCCATCGAATCCCGAGCGTTTTGGCTGTGCTTTCGGTATCGATATCGAGGAACTCGCTATGAAGGAGGTGTTCGGCTGGAATATTTTTTAGTAATCTCGTGTAGTTTGAAGTCCACTTCCTCAAAGGGAAACCAGCAGAGCTGAGAGCTGCTTGTAGCTCTTGGATTGAACTATGGGCCTCAGATATGGAATTTGCCCCTGCCAGAACGTCATCGACGTACATATGTTGTTGAAGAATGTGACTGGCTTTTGGAAACGGCCCTTGGACATCCTCCTCTGAAGGTAACTGTTTTCAACTCAAAGTCTCGGATATCCCCCTCCTCATTTCAGAACAGGATTCTTTGAAAGGGTGTATGATTCGGATCGACCCAGATCTGACGGTACATCTTTGTGATGTCCGCGCTGAACACGTATTGGAAATATCGCCTCTTCAGAATTTGAATGGTCAGATCGGATTGCAGTACTGGACCAGCATGAAGAATATCATTTAAGCTGGTTCCATTCGCAGATGGACTAGAGGCGTTAAATACAACGCGAAGCTTTGTCGTGGTACTTTCGGGCTTGATTACCGCGTGATGTGGAAGGTAGTAAGTTGGGGAACTATGAGTCGATGGAACTTCGTATGACTATGAACTATGAGTCGATGGAACTTCATATGATTAAACGATTCTCGTTTCGAAGAAACTGAGCTAACGCAATGGACCTTGAATATCCTAAATCGGACCCCGAGTTTTCGGGGTCGCAGAATGGGAGCGTAACCACGTACCTCCCGCTTGCGTCTCTCTTGGTGGTCCGGAGGAAGTTCCTTTCGCAATAGGAATCCGACTCTTTTGCCATCTGGAATGGTAGATCCTCCACCTCCCAGAACTTGCTGAGAAGCGAGTCTAACGAATCTTCCTTTTTGTGGTGTACTTGAGTCGTGAAGGATGCGACTCTGTTGGCCTTAGTACTGGAGATCGGCCCGGTAAGTACCCAGCCGAAGATGGTCTCTTGGCCTAGGAGTGAGCCACAAATGTTTTCTTCGAGTGCCCTGCATCATTACCGACGGTAGAATATCAGCTCCGATTAATACATCGATTTGGGAACTTTCAAAGAAGTTTGGCCCATTGGAGATCGGGCAGGTCTTGCAAAGAATTCCTGGAAACTGGATGGGAGGGCAGTTTGCCCGCTAATTCCGGAAGGACATAGGCTGCGGTATCTAGTTGAAGACCCGGCATAGTAGGGGAGCGGATAGCAAACTGGCAGAGTCTCGTTGACTCTGCCGAAACCGATTGGTTTAGCCCTGAGACTTGGGTTTGGATTTTTCGGAAAGGCAACTTAAGGAGGTTGAACATGCGTTCGGAGATGAAGGTAACTTCCGATCCCGAGTCGAATAAAGCTCGGGCTCGGTAACTTGTGCCCAAATGGCACACGTCAATAATTGCCGTGCTCAGCAGGACGGCTGTAGTGCCTGAGGCGAAATAATTCTGCACCGTTAAGGTGCTCGCGTATGCATTGTGTCTGGAGGGTCTCGATGACGGTTGCGTAGAGGGCGCCGAGATTGGAGAACTCGTAGTTCGAGCATTTGAGGAACTCGTGTTTGAAGAACTCGTGTTTAAGGAACTGAGGGAGCCGCGATGCAGCAGAGTGTGGTGCCTCCCCCTACACGTCAAACAGCTGTGTGTGCTCGTGCAATCACGTAGCTGATGGCCTCTCGCGAAACAATTCAGGCATAGCTGCTTCTTTTTTATGTAGCCGGAACGCGCGTCGACAGACATGTGAAGAAAGCGCGGGCACAATCGAATCGGATGATTTTCCTTAGAACATAAGTCACACCCTTTTTTTTTTGGTGCTGACCTTGGTTTCGAAGGATTGCAGCCTTTTGGGAACTGACTGAGTCGGCTTCATATCCTCGATAGCCTCCAGTGTCCGATACCTTTCGCTCAGGAAGGTTTTCATCTCCTCCCAAGCCGGAAATTCGGACTTTGAAGTTAGGGACTGTTCCCATAAGGAAAGGGTTAACTTTGGCAGTTTGCTTGCGCACAGGAAAACCAGCAGACAATCCCAGTTGTCAGTGGAGATGTTGGAATATGCTAGCGCTGTCAAACACCCCTGAATCGTGGATTGTAGCTCCTTTAGAGCATGTCCAGATTCTTGAGATATGGAACTCAAGTTGAACAAGAGCTTGAGTTGGCTGTTGACTAAAAGTCTTTTATTTTGGAAACGGTCTTGAAGCGCTTCCCATGCTGACGCGAAACCGTCATTTGTAAGTGGGGATTTGGACACTATGGCCTTTGCCTCGCCATTAGTTTTTGTGAGGAGGTGAAAAAGCTTCTCGATCGGTGTCAGCCTGGGGTTGTTAACATAAACTGCCCTGAACAGGTGCCGGAAAGTGCGCCATCGGAGGTAGTCCCCATTGAAAACTTCTGTATCGCAGGGCGGTAGCCGGCAACCGGACGAAATAAGCGGTTGAGAGGGAGGAGCATGAACGGCTTGAGGCGTCACTCTGTCTAGCGTTTCGCTCATCTGTGCTGCACAGGTCTCGTATTCGGAGTAGCAATAGTCATACTTTGCTTGTAGGAGAGGCAAGGTGCTGAGGGATCCTTCCTGGGCAATTAGGTCAGAGCAGATTTCGTACTCTTTTTCAACCTTGTCCCATAAGGCTCGCACTTGGTGCAGACGGACTTGCAATGTGTGTAAAGATTGCGAAGCCTGACCAGGAGTGTTGATCTTGTCTTTGAAAGCGCTGACGCGATCGCTCACAGCGATGAATTTATGCAACGCAGCGGTTGCGGCCGTTGGCTGCTCGATTACCGACATTTTGCTACTAGCGCGTGTGACCTCAGGAATTTAGTCCCGGATGCAGAGGGATTCTCTGGCTGTTCCACAAGTGAAGATTCGCTCGACGCTTTCGCCACCGGTTTGGAGACGGCAATTCTCGGACTTGTTTTTGAGCTCGTCGTTGGGCGATCTCTGATGTTTGGCGTGGCACTCGAGCTTCTAGGTCTCGGGCTAGCGGACTTGGGCACTTGTATGACGCGAGAAGGTAGCGGAGAGGAAAGGGTGGTCTTTGTTTCCTTTTTTGGTGTCGGCTTTGGCATATTGTCGACGGGCATACTCAGCTACGCTCTCCACAAACGGACGGCCTGCCCGCCGCCAACAAAATGAAGGAAACGAAAAAAACTGACCCGCAGACTCGGTTTGGAGCAAATTAGATGATATAGCTAGAAAAAATAGCTAAATGAAGCCGATGATCACGTAGAAGATAGCTGAACGCTCCTTGGAAACAAATAGCTAAATATAGCTAAAAGTTTCGAAAAAATAGCTGAATGCTTTCTGGAAAATAAATAGCTAAATCTCACTGAGCCGAACCCTCGTCAACAAAGGAAGAAAAAAAAAGCTGAATAGCTAAACAAAAAACAATGGAAATAGCCAAATCGTAGCACCGATGACACAGAGCGATAAATCAACCGACAGAAAACTACGAATATCAATGTCAAAAATTAAATAGCCAGAAAAAATAATTGGCTTGATACGATAGAATAGGAGCAGAATTTAGATCTGGACTTCTCTGGAAAAATTGTTCTAATTTAGGAACACAATCAAAGCGTAAACACTTTTGCGACACAAGAAAAAAGCCAAAAACCTAGCTGAAAAAATGGATCTAAAATAGCTATTGACTTTGAAATTTTTTTTTACGATTATTCGAAAAATTTTAATTTTTGCTTCTGCGATCGATTTTGTATTTGAGTATGGATGCAAGATTTTGTGTTCCCTGTGTTTCTCTCCTTACTACTTGGATCGTACGAGTGCAGGTGCTTGTATATGACCAAAACGGAGACGAAATAAAATTGCCCAAATATATGTATGTGTGTATATGGAGTTATAGAGTTCAATGCTTAGCACAGAATAGCGCTAAGCTCTGCCCATGTATGTATGTATGTATTTGATGGAAACATTTTGGCTGCTCGCAGAATAGCGGAAAGCTTATGTACGGTTGCGTAGAGGGCGCCGAGATTGGAGAACTCGAAGTTCGAGCATTTGAGGAACTCGTGTTTGAAGAACTCGTGTTTAAGGAACTGAGGGAGCCGCGATGCAGCAGAGTGTGGTGCCTCGTCCTACACGTGAAACAGCTGTGTGTGCTCGTGCAATCACGTAGCTGATGGCCTCTCGCGAAACAATTCAGGCATAGCTGCTTCTTTTTTATGTAGCCGGAACGCGCGTCGACAGACATGTGAAGAAAGCGCGGGCACAATCGAATCGGATGATTTTCCTTAGAACATAAGTCACACCCTTTTTTTTTTGGTGCTGACCTTGGTTTCGAAGGATTGCAGCCTTTTGGGAACTGACTGAGTCGGCTTCATATCCTCGATAGCCTCCAGTGTCCGATACCTTTCGCTCAGGAAGGTTTTCATCTCCTCCCAAGCCGGAAATTCGTACTTTGAAGTTAGGGACTGTTCCCATAAGGAAAGGGTTAACTTTGGCAGTTTGCTTGCGCACAGGAAAACCAGCAGACAATCCCAGTTGTCAGTGGAGATGTTGGAATATGCTAGCGCTGTCAAACACCCCTGAATCGTGGATTGTAGCTCCTTTAGAGCATGTCCAGATTCTTGAGATATGGAACTCAAGTTGAACAAGAGCTTGAGTTGGCTGTTGACTAAAAGTCTTTTATTTTGGAAACGGTCTTGAAGCGCTTCCCATGCTGACGCGAAACCGTCATTTGTAAGTGGGGATTTGGACACTATGGCCTTTGCCTCGCTACTAGTTTTTGTGAGGAGGTGAAAAAGCTTCTCGATCGGTGTCAGCCTGGGGTTGTTAACATAAACTTACGATTATTCGAAAAATTTTAATTTTTGCTTCTACGATCGATTTTGTATTTGAGTATGGATGCAAGATTTTGTGTTCCCTGTGTTTCTCTCGTTACTACTTGGATCGTACGAGTGCAGGTGCTTGTATATGACCAAAACGGAGACGAAATAAAATTGCCCAAATATATGTATGTGTGTATATGGAGTTATAGAGTTCAATGCTTAGCACAGAATAGCGCTAAGCTTTGCCCATGTATGTATGTATGTATTTGATGGAAACATTTTGGCTGCTCGCAGAATAGCGGGAAGCTTATGTATGCGGATATATATGTATGTCAGGATAGCAATTAAAAACACAATTGATTTTTGTGGATATATGTATATGAATATAATATATTTTTATTTTATTGCTGGAACGAAATTTTAGTTTTAAATTTAACAATTTAACAATTAATATAAAAACTATAAATTTCGGCGTAAAAATATTTTATATTTGTGTGTATGTAAAAATTGCGTGTAAATTTGATTTTCAATTGTTAATATATTGATGGGTCTTTGGAATAATATATGTAGATATGTGTCTTTGGAACAATATATGTTTGTATTAATTTGTATGTGTATAGTTGGATATGTGTAAATAATATAATTTATTTATTCTTGGTATGATTTGTGTGTGTATATATTTGGATTTTTTAACATGCAGTTTAGTGCCGGACGTGGATATGTAAAAGTGATTTTTGGATGGTAATATATATATGCACATGTATGAATTTATATATGTGTGTACGCTTGGAAGCTAGCGGATCACAGTGAAAAAACTATGTAGAGGGCCAATATTGGCAAAGCACTTTTGCACTTTAGAACAGAAAAAAAATTCAGTGCGGCTAGGCGTATGTATTTTATACCTATATTCTTGTATATAGGCATATATATATCACTTTTCACTTTCACTTGGAACTTGGACTCGGATGGAAATAACGCCGTTGGAAAAGGAGTATGGCGACCACGGACCAATGGTTAGGAAAATAGTCGTTCTTATCTTGGAAAAATCCGCAAAGGGAGGCGCTGATCATGATAGACCGCAGGCGACGAAGGACCATGAAATGGAGTGGGCGGAGTTATCCAAAATATAGGCCGGCTGTCGGCGGGATGGTGGCCGTAGAAGTTGTTTTGGGGGTGGTTGCTGCTGCTGGAAATTGTCTCACAAGTCCCGAAATAGAAGGCGGCGAGAATCGACTTCACAATTTATTTGCACTTTTATTCAAAGACTTCTAAATTAAGACTAACTTATTACTAAAAGGAAAAAAAGTCCGGGACCATGGAGTGGTGGGTTTTGCCAGAGCGGGAGAGCCAACGGAGAGCGGGAGTGCAAGCGGGAGTGCAAGCGCTCGCTCTTACACTGCCGCTCGGAACTAAGCGCCCTTGTGGCGCGAACAAATTTTATTTTATTAATTATCCTCGATGCATTTCTTTTATTAAGCCTTCGATGTATTTAATTATAATTATCCTTTGCGTATGTTATTTTATTATCATTGGTTTTATCCTTGGTTGAATTTATTTTATTTTAGTATCCTTGGTATCCTCTTATCCTTGCTTTGAATTTTTTTTCCCGATGTGATCGCAACGAAAGTGTATTACTGAGTGTCATATGCTAACGAAAAGGGCCAGAGTATATATTTGGTCCCTGCCCTGATGGCAGCGCAACCAAGAGCGAAGGCATTAGAGTTTGTATATATATATGTAAAATATGTATGTAGATATGCGAATGTAAAATAAGTACGTATATATTTGTGTGTATAGTTCGCGATCTGCACGTGCAGCGAGTGTACGTTCGGTTCTGCCGACGTTGGCAGCGGTGGCGACGCGATGGTTTTCTTATTGTCTACAATTGCAAATCTTCTTGCCTTCTTCTCTTCCCCTTTTCTTTCGCTAACTTATTTGAGAAAAACAAGGTGCCGTTACGGCGGCTGCACGTGCGTCGCTACTGTCGAAGTTTCTGGCCTTTGTTTGTGCATACATAAAAATTAACGGAAATGGGGGGATGGGTTAAGCTATGTTGACTCCCTCGCAGCTGTCTCCAATAGGTACTAGCCGGATGGCTGGTGAAGAATACTCAATCCACTGCCGGTTGGCTGGTTCTGGTATCTTCGTGTGCGGCCGGTTGGCCTGGTTGATCCAATGCTGTGATAGGATGATTACGGTGGAAGGTTGACTTCCCTTTAATACTACTGGCCTAGAGACTCAGTAAGTATGGTAGTAAATAAGTGAGTTAACGACAAAAAATCGGAGATTCATTTATAAGAGCTTGTGCTCTGGATTTATTGAATGCCAATTATGAACTGAACTTAAAAGCTAACAATAAATGGATTCATAGCGGCCTCTGCAATTGGCAGAGCTTGCCGGCTATGCACGAGCTTCCGGCCAGACGCTGTGTCAGCAGTTTGGCCGGATCGAGCTTTAGGGCGATCGGTCATTGCCGTCGCCCAGTTGGCTTAGTTAACTTATACATATGTATGTATACCCCCGCTAAAAATCTCGTGTTCGGCCGGTGGGTCTTTAGTCCACCGTAGTAAAGATTCTTACATCCTCCATGTCCTGACGGTCCCTGTTTACGGGCGCCATTCTGTAAGGATGCACTGGCCGAGATGAACCTCAGCGGCCCAGAGTCCCATCCAGAAAATATTTATTTAATGGAAACGCCAGAACATGAAGGCGCCGTTTTCGTTGAGAATTTTAGGGGTGGGTTTTTTTGCCGGCGGCCGCGAAATTGTAGATTCTTTTTGCCCACGCGGGACGGGAAAAATGCTAACGGCCGGGTTTCCCAGCGGCCGGACCCTCCACTAGAGATGGGGGAACGAGACTCTGGCTGTCCCAGCAGCGTGCTCCCACGCCCGCAACCCTGACCTAAAACCACGGCTTGGCTCACTCAAGCACCGAGGCCTGGCGGCTCCACCTGGTGTGCCCACCGGCGAGCTGCTTCCCCGTGACTCGCAGTAGCCCGCGGATGCGCCCGGGCTAATCCCTGCGGCGGCTTTCTGTGATCAGATTACGGCTTGGAAGGATTCCCAACAGCCGCCGTCCTCGCCAACGCCAGGAATTAATCTCAGCAGCGTGGCGCTCCTGGTCTCGTCCTGCCCAGCTCGCCGTCTGGGGAAACCCAACGGCGGTCTATGTGGGGAGGAAGGTTGTGGTTGGCTAGGAAGGTTAAGGGAAATAATACGATCGGTGCCATTTAATATTATTAGCTTAGTTTTTTATTTGATGTTTTCACCGTGTTCTTGTCTAATTTCGCTTAATTTTCTATTTCCCACTCTCTTATTGTTCCCTATAGGGAAAAAAAGTCGTCTTTTAAGATTTTGTATTCTTAAAGTTTATTCTTAATATAAGTACGAAAATTCTATAAATAAGTTTTTTGATGGTTTATTCAAGCCCAAAAGAACCTAGATTTAAGATTTCTCACATTCTTAAAAAAAAACTTAAAAGAATACAAAATATTCTCAAAACTATAAGAAATATTCGTAAAACAATACCAAATAAAGATTAATATAAAAAAAAAATGTCTTAAATTAAGATTTTTGCTTTCTTAGTTTTACAGAGGGATTACAGAGGGAGTACAGAGGGAGTACATATGTACACATCGGCGTCCTATCCCAGGTTAGCTACTTGGCGCGTTGTGTAAGCGCCTGGTCTGAGAGACACAGAGTCCAGGTTCGAACCCCACCCAGTCCAGCAAAAAATATGGAGATAAAAATTAAAATAAATTCAATTGAAAATATATAAATAAAAAAATAAAAAACAAAAATGCTTTACAAACATTTTGTTTTTTTTTTTTTGAATTGGTAATGTTTTAATTTTTCACAATTCAACGTTTAATATTCTTATTTTAAACTCTTTTACCGTTTTAAATAAGATTTAAAAAGTCTTGAATTTAGAATGCAAAAATTCTTGATGTAATGAACAATAATCTCAAAACAAGATTGAAAAATTCTAACGCTACTATCATGACGGAAAATTCTCAATTTTATGACCAAAATTCTTGATTTTTTCTATCAGTGTATCAACTCTGTTAAAAAAAAAACGTTGAATAAACATAAACCCTCTTTAATTTTAGCGAATTCTCTTCACTGTTCTCACTGGTAAACGGGCAACTTCTCTTACAGCTACCACTCGGAACAATTATTGTAGGCGGATCCTGGCCGTCCCTGAGCTATCTGGGGAACTGAGGCGGCAGACCGTCAAATTATGATGGGCCGTTCAAGGTGGCCAAGTTTCCATCGCCTAACATCGTACAACTACACATACCTGGCAGTCGTCGACGGCGGACCGACACTCTCAACCAATTGAAACCATATCACAGCGAGGCAGACACCAAGGATTACGACGTGTACGAGCACGAGCACCGCGAGGAAACCATTCGGGACAATGGAGAGGACTCCATGCCGGAAGAGCATGCATAGAGGGCCTTTCAGCAGGCCGATGGCCAGGGATTCACGGAGTCACTTGTTGACAGGTGCGCCTGTCCAGCACTCCGCCCGCCGGGGGGAAGAACCCGCGGGAAAGACTTAGGGAAACACGCACGCGAGAACGGAGCACGTAGGGTAAGGCAGAGGGGACTAGTTGTTAGGAAATACACCGTTGGGTAGGGTGATAGGGAAAACACACGTACTAATCATATTTTCTACACCCCACAGAACTATTGATCAACATGAGCCGAGGAAGAGGGCTACCAACATACGTATGGCCTCAGGACCGCCCACTCACGCGGGTGGCGGTAACGGCACAACTAATGCCACCACCACTGACGTCGGCCATACATGCACGGCAGGATTGAGTCCCCCCAGCAAAGCGGCATCTCACCTCGTTGGCGGCAGCCCTGGAAGAACGTTTCCAGGAGCTGCACGTAGACGAGCGCCGACGCCCGATGGAGGGGGATGATCCCCGGGTCCTAACACCGCCCACGAAGACAATGAGACCATTGGTCGTGAACGTGGGGCAGGCTCCCCACTGCGACCCACGCCTACGCGCCGGCCCGCCGCTACTTTTGGCAATATGGCCCAGCGCCGGACACGGCCCGCCAACCGGGCAACTGCCGGTGGGCAGGAGCACCGAAGAGGAGGAGGACGAAGTGGAGCCCGATGGCCGCTTCGGGGCCACCCGGCACGAGGCCACTCCCCCACTACGGCGTATCGAGTGGGAGTTATTCACATCGCCTCGACGGATCTCACCCCTCGACAGGGATCACGGGGCGTTAACGGCGGAACAGGAGGCGGAGCTGTCGGCCTGGTTCGGCGAGGTGGCGCGGAGAATCCGCGAGCGGAGAAGCGGCACCCGTCCCCCTAGGAGTCCGGTATGAGGACGCCTCAGGCGACGAGGACGGACCGCCACCGCCCGCGGCCGACGGGGTGCGCCCGCCACGTTCCCCACGCCGGTACAGCCCCATGGGGTAAAACTACAGGCCCTCGACACCGCGGTCGGACACTCCGAGTCCGGAGACCACCCGGCGGTCGTCGAGTCCGGAGGTGCGCGCACTCGACTTGCACGACTCACCACCCAGCCACCCCAGACGGGTACTTACCAATTTTCGGGCCAGGGCCCCTGTGGAGTACCACCCCAGCGGCCCTCGAGATCATGTGCGCGGCCAGCGTCTCGCGCAATATCGCGCCGGACCCGACATGCCGCTCGGGGCGCCGGCGAGCAGCGCCCTGGAAGGACTCGCCCAGCGGCTCGTCAGACGAGCAGGCAGAAACCACGCCGACGCCAACGATCCCCGCCCCCGCCCCCGCCCGGGAGCCATGGGTCCTGCCTCCGCCGTGGTGGACAACTCCAACGGGCAGACTACCCGCCCGCCTGATCGATCAAAACCAAGATCGGCTGGCGATCAGGGGCGACGAACTTGGAGGTACCTGAACGAGGAGCAGGACCAAAGGTTCAGGGTTCAGATCAGCATAAGAGGACATGTAAAGGTCTCGCTTCGCCCCACCCGGACGTAAACGGGGGGTGTGACGAAGTCACATTCGCTGTATATAGTAGTTATAAGTTGTAAATAGTAGATGTACGCCGCTGGGACCACCAGAGCCTCGTTTCCCCAGTCTCTAGTGGAGGGTCCGGCCGCTGGGTAATTCCAGGGCCGGTACCATTTTCCCGCCCCATCGTATGGGCAATAGGAATATTGCAGAAGTTCCGGAACGATCTACCAGTGAATTGGGTACCGTTGTCGCAGACGAATACCACGCCGAATCGGCTCAAGATCCGTTCCCGAAATGCGCGTTCCAGATGGGTTCCGGTGGCCTTGCGTAATGGTATCAACTCCACCCATTTACTGAAGGAGTCCAAGAAGACCAGGAGCATCGTGTTCCCCTGCTTCGAGCGAAGCAAAGGTCCGACGAAATCCGCGCACAGAACGTGGAATGGCTTATCCACTTGCCGGGTGAACATCCTTCCCGCCGGCTTTTCCTGGCTGACTTTGAACCGTTGACAGCTCAGGCAGTGGCGTACGTAGCGGAAACTTGACTGGTTCGGTCCGAACTTTCTCCAACGTCCTCATGAGCCACGTGCAGTTTGTTCCTTGCACCTGTGCTTGCTGCTCCACGGGCAGCGGTTGGCGTGAGAGCGCGTCGGCCACTAGATTTTGGGCCCCTCTCCGGTAGTGAATATCGCATTGATACTGCTGCAGCTCGAGTGCCCAGCGGGCGATTCGGCCGGACGGGTTGTCGATGGAGTTCAGCCGGTGATCCGTAATGACGTCAAAACGGTATCCCTCGATGTAGCACCGCATCTTCCATATTGCCCATACGATGGCGATACCTTCTCGGTCACCGAGTAGTTCCTCTCTGCGCTGTTCAGACGGCGGCTGGCGTAGGCCACCACTCGCTCCTGTCCCTCGACGGTCTGCGTAAGTACGGCTCCAATGTCATATTCGCTGGCGTCCGTTTGTAGTACGAACTTCTGCTCGAAGTCCGAACAGACTAAGGCGGGTGCCTGGAAGGCCTGATCCTGCCTCGATGTCCAGTCCCACTTCTGGCCTTTCTTCAGCAGCGATATCATCGGTTCCACAACATCGGCAAAGTTGGGAACGAATCGACGATACCAGGAAGCGATTCCCAGGCACCTCCGAAGTTCCTTCAAGCAAGTCGGCGGCTGTAACTCGCGGATCGCGGCCACTTTGTCTGGGTCCGTGTGAATCCCCTTTTCGCTTATCACATGTCCCAAGTAGGCGATGTACCGTTGGAAGAAGTTGTGACGGTCTGCCGCCTCAATTCCCCAGATAGCTCAGGGACGGCCAGGATCCGCCTACAATAGTTAGTCCGAGTGGTAGCTGTAAGAGAAGTTGCCCGGCTCCCAGTGAGAACAGTGAAAAGAACTCGGTTAAATTAAAGAGTGTTTAGGTTTATTCAACGTTTCTCTACAGAGTTGATAGACGGAGGTCGGAATCTCGGCTTCGTAGATCGTCGGGCTTCTCGCGTCTCGAGGGAACCGCACTGCCGGCGGTTCTGGATCTGCCAGTCGTCGGCAGCCGTCGAGTGGGCCACGCCGTGGGAGAAGCCGAGGGGCCCGGGAACCTGTGGAGAGCGGGAGAGAAGAAAAGAGAAATATATGGGGGGGGGGACTCGGAAGTCTTACCCGCAGATATGCGGGCTCGAAAGTCTGCAGAGAGAGGATAATGAGACTCGAAAGTCTTCAGAGAGACACCGTGGACTCGAAAGTCGAAGTCGAAGTCGAAAGTCGGCTACTAAGTGCCTTCCTAGGGCCAGCGGCCCGCATTTTATAGGCCCTGGCGAGGCCTAGTGTGCCCGTTGCGATCGCCTTTCTTCCTCTTCGTTTGTGATCAGTGTGCCCCGAGTTGTCAGTGTGCCCTGATCTTGGCGCGCGCGTGCATTTGAATTTGAATTGCCCTGTCCTTCTCTCTTTTTACTTCATTTATTTCTTTCTTCTTTTCCTTTCTTACATTTATTATCTTATGTCTATTTCTTCTTTCTTCAGTTTACATTTCTTTCTTCTTTTCTTTCTTACATTTCATATCTTCTGTCTATTTCTTCCTTCTTTCTTCTTCAGTTTACATTTCTTTCTTCTTTTCTTTATCTTATCTTATCTTATCTTATATGTATTTCTTCTTTTCTTCAGTTTACATTTCTTTCTTCTTTTCTTTCTTACATTATCTTCTGTCTATTTCTTCTTTCTTTCCTCTTCAGTTTACATTTCTTTCCTCTTTTCTTTATTTCTTTCTTACAGTTCTTATATGTATTTCTTCTTTTCTTCAGTTTACATTTCTTTCTTCTTTTCTTTCTTACATTATCTTCTGTCTATTTCTTCTTTCTTTCCTCTTCAGTTTACATTTCTTTCCTCTTTTCTTTATTTTATTCTTACAGTTCTTATATGTATTTCTTCTTCTCTCTTAGCTTTTATTCATTTTGTGCGCGGCCCGCGTCACACCCCCCCCTCCTTTGCGTAGTGGCGCGCCACCGCCACGTAATTTCCCCGCCCCCATCTTCCATTAACCACCGCTTCTGCTGGCCATACATCTTCCCTCTCAGTTTCGCCTTGATGGCCCTCACCCGGCTTCGGAGATCGTCGTTCCCGCGGGGATGGTCCAACCCCAGGCGTTCTTCTCCACCGGGTGGATTTCCAAGTTATCCGCGTCTGGGGTCGGTTGGCGTCTTCGTGGTGGTTGCGTCGGTATTGGTAGGCGTCTGCTTGGCGTCGGCGTCGTTGTTAGCGTGCGTCGGACCAACGGAACTAACGGGGGTGGTGTGTCGCTATCCCACGATTCGGTGTCGGAATCTTCCACCGGCATCTTCGGGCCTGCCACCCCAGCGGAGACCCGCACCGGTCTGGCGGGTGCCGTCGCCACCGGTGGGGCCTCGCCGTGCCCTCCGATGCCTCCTGGCCGCGGTGTGTGGGCCACTCTCCGTTTGCTCTGGTGGGGGTATGGTGCCCCGTCCGCCGCTGTCGCCGCTCGGACCACCTCCTTCTGCGGAGCCTCCTGCCTGCGGCCCATCTTGGCCGGTTCCGTCCGGCTCCTCCCTGCTCCAGGTACCGCCGGTGCCTCGATCAGCCGTGCCTTCGTCACCGCTGCCGCGTGCCGCTCTCTAAATTTCCGTGCGCTCTCCTCGAACCTTGGCATCGTCCCTGTAACGAAATCAATACTTTTGTTATTCTTAGTCTTTAGCACGTGTTTCACATTATGTACGGTAATTTCCCCGTCTGTCTATTCTTCACTGTTACGATAACTGGAGATGTGAACCCTACTATCCTCCACGGCCCGTCGTACTTTGGTGCTAACTTGGCGTTGAACTTGTCTTCCGCGCTTGATAGTTGGTGTGTTTTGCATAGCACCCACTCGCCCACCCTCGGCTTCCATTCTGTCTTCCTTAAGTCGTATTGCATTTTTTGGTGGTCCGCCGCTTCTAGCATATTTCCGATTGCCTCTTTTCTTTGCTCCTCCATCGGTTTCCATCGGTCTGCTATGGTTTCCTCCTGTATCCCTGATCCTTCGGTGGCCCTGTCGAACGTGGTCCCGGGTAGCTGCAGCTCCTTCCCCAGTATTAACTGTGCGGGCTGAACTTCGTCGTCTCCGAGGTGCTACTATTAAATGCCAGCATTAACTCCAGTAGTTGATCGTCCCACTTCGTTTAGTCACTTCCCGTCAGCTCTGCGATCATTGTCTTGACCGTCCGATTTGCCCGCTCTGTAGGGTTTTCCTGAGGCGTATACGGTGCCATAAACTGCTGTTTCACACCCTACCTCTCCATTGCCTGTTTCGTTTTTCTCCCCGTGAACTGTACCCCATTGTCCGATACCAAGATCTTCGGTACTCCGAACATAGCAAGTATCCGCTCTCGAAACATCTTCAAAAACGTGTCCGCCGTTGCCTGCCAGATCGCTGCCAGTTCTACCCATCTTGAGTATTTGTCCATCATTACCAGTAGGGCCGAGTTACCATGCGTTGTGCGTGGCAGTGGTCCCACGAAGTCGACGCATACTGTCTCCCACGGTGCTTCTGCCACTTGTGTCAGCATCTTCTCGGCGGCCTTTTGTTGCGAATCTTTATATTTCTGGCAACTTTTGCATGACCGCACCGGGGCGTTAACGGCGGAACAGGAGGCGGAGCTGTCGGCCTGCTTCGGCGTGGTGGCGCGGAGAATCCGCGAGTGGGGAGAAGCGGCGCCCGGCCCTTTAGGAGTCCGGTATGAGGACGCCTCAGGCGACGAGGACGGACCGCCACCGCCCGCGACCGACACTCCGAGCCCGGAGACCACCCGGCGGTCGTCAAGTCCGGAGGTGCGCGCACTCGACTTGCACGACTCACCACCCAGCCAACCCAGACGGGTACTTACCAATTTTCGGGCCAGGGCCCCTGTGGAGTACCATTCCAGCGGCCCTCGAGATCATGTGCGCGGCCAGCGTCTCGCGCAATATCGCGCCGGACCCGACATGCCACTAGGGCGCCGGCGAGCAGCGCCCTGGAAGGACTCGCCCAGCGGCTCGTCAGACGAGGAGGCAGAAACCACGCCGACGCCAACGATCCCCGCCCCCGCCCCCGCCCGGGAGCCATGGGTCCTGCCTCCGCCGTGGTGGACAACTCCAGACTACCCGCCCGCCTGATCGATCAAATCCAAGATCGGCTGGCGATCAGGGGCGACGAACTTGGAGGTACCTGAACGAGGAGCAGGACCAAAGGTTCAGGGTTCAGATCAGCATAAGAGGACATGTAAAGGTCTCGCTTTGCCCCACCCGGACGTAAAGGGGGGGTGTGACGATGTCACATTCGCTGTATATAGTAGTTATAAGTTGTAAATAGTAGATGTAAGTTGTAAATATTAGCTGTATGTTTGATAGGCATAGGGTAGGTAGACGTTAGGGTTAAGGAAGCCCAGCACACACTGGCGACACACTGGCCACGTGACGTCACCAGCAACATCGCCGTGACGTCATTCGCAACACGGGACGAGGAATTAGGATGGGCCGGCAGAGCCGCATCCCGGGAAAACCTGCGAGCTGCAGGCAGAGCAGAAAGGAAGATCGCAGATATGCAAGAATGCATGGAACACGGTACGGCGCGTGCCTTGAAGCGCGGCAGCGCAGTCGAGCAGAGACAATAGGAATTTGGGTCAAGAGCGTATTGAAATCTGATATTTAGGTCACTCGCAGTGGACCCACCAAAAGAACAAGTTTGATTTTCTCTGTGACAAGTGATAAAAAGTAATTAACGACGACCCCCAGCAACTGATCGACAACGCAAAGACACATAAGGACACCTGAAGCTTTGAATTTTTTTTGAACAACCATCACCGGCTACGGGTGAGCAAGGCGCAGCGGCCTAACACTAATACTCGTTGGTGTGTGTGTGTGTGTGTGCTAGGGTGCAGCAGCGGGTGAGAGAAACAAATAGATGTAACTTAGACAAAACACGGCAAAAACATTCAAGAATAAAACACTAAGCTAGGCATACGAAATGGCACCGGTTTTATTATTTCCCTACTCTCTCTAGCCAACCACGAACCTCTGGGCCCCCTCCTCCCCATCTCGACCGCCGTTGGGTCTCCAAGACGGCGAGCTGGGCAGGACGGGACCAGGAGCGCCACGCTGCTGAGATTAATTCCGGGCGTTGGCGAGGCGACGGCCACTGGGATCTTCCCAAGCCATAGCCTAATCTGAGGGAGCCGCCGCAGGGATTAGCCCGGGCGCATCCGCGGGCTACCGCGAGTCACGGGGCATAGTTGGGGAGGCAACCCGCCGGAGGACACACCGGGCGGAGCCGCCAGGCCGCGTAGCTTGGGTAAACAAAGCCGTGGTTTCTAGGTCACGGTTGCGGGCGTGGGAGCAGGCGGCTGGGACCACCAGAGCCTCGTTTCCCCAGTCTCTAGTGGAGGGTCCGGCCGCTGGGTAATTCCAGGGCCGGTACCATTTTCCCGCCCCATCGTATGGGCAATAGGAATATTGCAGAAGTTCCGGAACGATCTACCCGTGAATTGGGTACCGTTGTCGCAGACGAATACCACGCCGAATCGGCTCAAGATCCGTTCCCGAAATGCGCGTTCCAGATGGGTTCCGGTGGCCTTGCGTAATGGTATCAACTCCACCCATTTACTGAAGGAGTCCAAGAAGACCAGGAGCATCGTGTTCCCCTGCTTCGAGCGAAGCAAAGGTCCGACGAAATCCGCGCACAGAACGTGGAATGGCTTATCCACTTGCCGGGTGAACATCCTTCCCGCCGGCTTTTCCTGGCTGACTTTGAACCGTTGACAGCTCAGGCAGTGGCGTACGTAGCGGAAACTTGACTGGTTCGGTCCGAACTTTCTCCAACGTCCTCATGAGCCACGTGCAGTTTGTTCCTTGCACCTGTGCTTGCTGCTCCACGGGCAGCGGTTGGCGTGAGAGCGCGTCGGCCACTAGATTTTGGGCCCCTCTCCGGTAGTGAATATCGCATTGATACTGCTGCAGCTCGAGTGCCCAGCGGGCGATTCGGCCGTACGGGTTGTCGATGGAGTTCAGCCGGTGATCCGTAATGACGTCAAAACGGTATCCCTCGATGTAGCACCGCATCTTCCATATTGCCCATACGATGGCGATACCTTCTCGGTCACCGAGTAGTTCCTCTCTGCGCTGTTCAGACGGCGGCTGGCGTAGGCCACCACTCGCTCCTGTCCCTCGACGGTCTGCGTAAGTACGGCTCCAATGTCATATTCGCTGGCGTCCGTTTGTAGTACGAACTTCTGCTCGAAGTCCGAACAGACTAAGGCGGGTGCCTGGAAGGCCTGATCCTGCCTCGATGTCCAGTCCCACTTCTGGCCTTTCTTCAGCAGCGATATCATCGGTTCCACAACATCGGCAAAGTTGGGAACGAATCGACGATACCAGGAAGCGATTCCCAGGCACCTCCGAAGTTCCTTCAAGCAAGTCGGCGGCTGTAACTCGCGGATCGCGGCCACTTTGTCTGGGTCCGTGTGAATCCCCTTTTCGCTTATCACATGTCCCAAGTAGGCGATGTACCGTTGGAAGAAGTTGTGACGGTCTGCCGCCTCAATTCCCCAGATAGCTCAGGGACGGCCAGGATCCGCCTACAATAGTTAGTCCGAGTGGTAGCTGTAAGAGAAGTTGCCCGGCTCCCAGTGAGAACAGTGAAAAGAACTCGGTTAAATTAAAGAGTGTTTAGGTTTATTCAACGTTTTTCTACAGAGTTGATAGACGGAGGTCGGAATCTCGGCTTCGTAGATCGTCGGGCTTCTCGCGTCTCAAGGGAACCGCACTGCCGGCGGTTCTGGATCTGCCAGTCGTCGGTAGCCGTCGAGTGGGCCACGCCGGGGGGGAAGCCGAGGGGCCCGGGAACCTGTGGAGAGCGGGAGAGAAGAAAAGAGAAATAGATGGGGGGGACTCGGAAGTCTTACCCGCAGATATGCGGGCTCGAAAGTCTCCCGAGGGTACAGCGGTTGGACTCGAAAGTCTGCAGAGAGAGGATAATGGGACTCGAAAGTCTTCAGAGAGACTCGAAAGTCGTCGGTTACGAGAGAGAGAGAATGGTTTGGACTCGAAAGTCTTCAGAGAGCGGGAGAGACGCGGTGGAGTCGAAAGTCGTCGGTTACGAGAGAGAGAATGGTTTAGACTCGAAAGTCTTCAGAGATAGAGACGCCGTGGACTGGAAAGTCGTCGGTTACGAGAGAGAGGATGGTTTGGACTCGAAAGTCTGCAGAGAGAGAGAGACTCGGTGGACTCGAAAGTCATCGGTTACGAGAGAGAGAGAGAATAGTTTGGACTCGAAAGTCTTCAGAGAGAGAGGGCGGGTGGACTCTAAAGTCGTCAGAGAGAGAATTCAGCAAGCCGAATTAGTTGCCGCGACTCGAAAGTCTATCGACTATTTATTGCAACCCCAATCGGAAGATCGCCTTTCTTCCTCTTCGTTTGTGATCAGTGTGCCCCGAGTTGTCAGTGTGCCCTGATCTTGGCGCGCGCGTGCATTTGAATTTGAATTGCCCTGTCCTTCTCTCTTTTTACTTCATTTATTTCTTTCTTCTTTTCCTTTCTTACATTTATTATCTTATGTCTATTTCTTCTTTCTTCAGTTTACATTTCTTTCTTCTTTACTTTCTTACATTTCATATCTTCTGTATATTTCTTCCTTCTTTCTTCTTCAGTTTACATTTCTTTCTTCTTTTCTTTATCTTATCTTATCTTATATATATTTCTTCTTCTCTTCAGTTTACATTTCTTTCTTCTTTTCTTTCTTACATTATCTTCTGTCTATTTCTTCTTTCTTTCCTCTTCAGTTTACATTTCTTTCCTCTTTTCTTTATTTCTTTCTTACAGTTCTTATATGTATTTCTTTATCTTTCTTAGCTTTTATTCATTTTGTGCGCGGCCCGCGTCACACCCCCCCTCCTTTGCGTAGTGGCGCACCACCGCTTCTGCTGGCCATCCCGCGGGGATGGTCCAACCCCAGGCGTTCTTCTCCACCGGGTGGATTTCCAAGTTATCCGCGTCTGGGGTCGGTTGGCGTCTTCGTGGTGGTTGCGTCGGTATTGGTAGGCGTCTGCTTGGCGTCGGCGTCGTTGTTAGCGTGCGTCGGACCAACGGAACTAACGGGGGTGGTGTGTCGCTATCCCACGATTCGGTGTCGAAATCTTCCACCGGCATCTTCGGGCCTGCCACCCCAGCGGAGACCCGCACCGGTCTGGCGGGTGCCGTCGCCACCGGTGGGGCCTCGCCGTGCCCTCCGATGCCTCCTGGCCGCGGTGTGTGGGCCACTCTCCGTTTGCTCTGGTGTGGTGCCCCGTCCGCCGCTGTCGCCGCTCGGACCACCTACTTCTGCGGAGCCTCCTGCCTGCGGCCCATCTTGGCCGGTTCCGTCCGGCTCCTCCCTGCTCCAGGTGCCGCCGGTGCCTCGATCAGCCGTGCCTTCGTCACCGCTGCCGCGTGCCGCTCTCTAAATTTCCGTGCGCTCTCCTCGAACCTTGGCATCGTCCCTGTAACGAAATCAATACTTTTGTTATTCTTAGTCTTTAGCACGTGTTTCACATTATGTACGGTAATTTCCCCACGCGCAATGTGTCGATTCGGTTCAGAAAATGATCTCAGTGTGGCCGAGTGGCGCTTCCCGTGAGAAAGCCAGTTGAGTGTGGCCGTACTCTCTATACCTGACGATGTATGGTGTTCTAGCCCTGCGGGTATCGATGTATCGCCCCCCACCCCTACGTGTATCGGAGTACCGTGCCCGGGTTCTTCCGCTATCGGTGGCATTTCTACATACTGTTTTATGTCCATGATATGCGCCCGTTTCACTATCCCCGTCTGTCTATTCTTCACTGTTACGATAACTGGAGATGTGAACCCTACTATCCTCCACGGCCCGTCGTACTTTGGTGCTAACTTGGCGTTGAACTTGTCTTCCGCGCTTGATAGTTGGTGTGTTTTGCATAGCACCCACTCGCCCACCCTCGGCTTCCATTCTCTCTTCCTTAAGTCGTATTGCATTTTTTGGTGTTCCGCCGCTTCTAGCATATTTCCGATTGCCTCTTTTCTTTGCTCCTCCATCGGTTTCCATCGGTCTGCTATGGTTTCCTCCTGTATCCCTGATCCTTCGGTGGCCCTGTCGAACGTGGTCCCGGGTAGCTGCAGCTCCTTCCCCAGTATTAACTGTGCGGGCTGAACTTCGTCGTCTCCGAGGTGCTACTATTAAATGCCAGCATTAACTCCAGTAGTTGATCGTCCCACTTCGTTTAGTCACTTCCCGTCAGCTCTGCGATCATTGTCTTGACCGTCCGATTTGCCCGCTCTGTAGGGTTTTCCTGAGGCGTATACGGTGCCGTAAACTGCTGTTTCACACCCTACCTCTCCATTGCCTGTTTCGTTTTTCTCCCCGTGAACTGTACCCCATTGTCCGATACCAAGATCTTCGGTACTCCGAACCTAGCAAGTATCCGCTCTCGAAACATCTTCAAAAACGTGTCCGCCGTTGCCTGCCAGATCGCTGCCAGTTTTACCCATCTTGAGTATTTGTCCATCATTACCAGTAGGGCCGAGTTACCATGCGTTGTGCGTGGCAGTGGTCCCACGAAGTCGACGCATACTGTCTCCCACGGTGCTTCTGCCACTTGTGTCAGCATCTTCCCGGCGGCCTTTTGTTGCGAAACTTTATATTTCTGGCAACTTTCGCATGACCGCACAAACTTCTTCGCGTCCCTGGTTAATCCTGGCCAAAAATACTTCGCTTGGATCCGCTTAATTGTTTTAAATGTTCCCAGGTGCTACGCTTCGGCTGCACTGTGGTTTTCTTGCATGATCCGTGGAATCGCGCTCGCCAGTGCGCACAGTTTCCACCGTTGTGGGTCCCTCTTCCGTTTGCTTTGTTTGTACAACCGCCCTTCTGACATTCGGTATTCCTCATTTCGTGGCTCCCTCCGTAACTCCTCGATTTTTTGCCGTATCCAGTCGTCCTGGTGTCTCAACCCCTTGATTTCCACTCGCGGTAGTCTTGACAGCGCATTCGCCACCACGTTGACCTTTCCCTTCCTGTATTGTATCTCGAACTGGTATGGCTGCAACCCCAGTGCCCACCTGGGGACCCTCCCTGCCGGGCTCTTGATGGAATTTAGCCACTTCAGGGCCATATGATCCGTTATCACCGTGAAAGGATATCCCTCTAGGTACATCTTCTATTTCTAGACTCCCCAGTAAAGGGCCAGGCACTCCATCTCCGTTGCGCTATATTTTTGCTCCGTCTTACTCAGCCTCCGGCATGCAAATGATATCACGTGCACTCCGTCTTCTGCCTCCTGCGTTAGGACTGCTCCTAATCCGAAGTCGCTCGCATCTATTTGCAACCTGAACCGTTTCGAGAAGTCCGGACACGCCAAGACCGGTGCCTGTGTCAAGCTTCCTTTCAACCCGTCGAACGCGTGTTGGTGTCTCTCGTTCCATTCGAATTTCTGCCCCTTCAGGATTAGTTCCTGCAGTGGCCCTGCTTGCTCTGTGAAGTTCGGCACGAATCTTCGGTACCACGAGGCCATCCCTAAGAAGCTGTGGACTTCCTTCGTAGATTTTGTCGCTGGTAGTTCCTGAATTGCTGCCACCTTTTCCGGGTCTGTCCGAATGCCCTAATTGCTGACGACGTGGCCCAAATATTTTAGCTCCTCCTGGAAGAAGTGGCACTTATCCGGGTTTATCCTGAGGTTGGCTCCTTGCAGCCGTTTAAACACTTATCGTAACCGCTGCAAGTGCTCTTCCTTAGTCCGCCCTATCACGATGATATCGTCCAGGTATGCAAAGGCATGGGGCTCCATTTCTGGCACGATGATTGTATCCAGTGCCCGCTGGAACGTCGCGGGTGCTGTAGTGAGTCCGAACCGCATTACCTTCCATTGAAACAGCCCTCGCCCCGGTACCGTAAACGCTGTATATTGTTTGCTTTCTTGGTCCATCGGGATTTGCCAGTAGCCTGACTTAAGGTCTATTGTGCTTATATACTTTGCCTCACGCAGCTGGTCAAGGATAAAGTTCATTCTTGGCACCGGATATGCGTCCTTCTCCGTCTTGTCGTTTAGCAATCGATAATCGATAATAACCCTTCATCCTCTCGAATACTTGCCTGTGCTCTCACAGGAAATCCTCTATTCTTTCCTCCAGCGTGTCCTCCTGCTCCGGTGTCTCCGTTACTTCCATTGCTTCGTCGTTTCCGCTCCCCTCCTCCTTTATTTCCAACTCGAGGTTTCCGCATTTTAGTACGCTCCGTGCCTTTGCCAGGAAGTCCAGGAAGTGCCGCCCGCTACTTCTGCCATAATCATGAACGAGATTTTGATCCGGGCTCCTCCGAACCCGATCTCGGCGTGAAATTCTCCAATTGCTCGCTGCTTCATCTCATTGGCGAGTGTTATTTCCGCTCGCACTCCGTTCCATTTCCCGTGTTCCCGGAGGTCTTGGTACGAGTTCTTGCTAATCGCGCTTCGTGACACTCCCGTATCTATGATCCCTTTTACTGTTCTCTCTCCGAATCCGATCCTTGCCACGATTTGGAATCCGTCGCACGTTAAGGCATCTCTCGGGTCTGGCCTCCGCTTTGTGGTCTGAGCTACCAGTCTTACTTGCTCAGGCCTTATTCGTTTCCCGTCGGCGCCCTACAACATTGTGTAGTCCTTACTCCGTCCTTCTTACAGACCCAACAGAATAGTCTTGGCGGGTTCCCGCAGTTGCCTGCCGCGGGGGTACGGACCCCCGCATCTGAAGCATAATTCTTGGTTCATCTGTTGTTGCTGTACTGGCCGTTATGCGCTCTCCTTGGCTTCGATCTCCTCCACCTCCTCTGCCAGTTTTAAGAACTCCGTTAACGTGTTAAATCCATTCCTCCGGGTGTATAATTTTATTTTGCTTCTGGAATTCTTGTATACCCTGTCCAGTTTCTGTTTCAACTGTTCCTCGTACCTCGGAGGCAGGAAGTACTCCTGTAGCTCCTCTTTTAATTGCTCCCAGGATTCGATCGCGGTTGGTGTTGTGTTCCACCAATCCGCTGCGGGTCCCTCGAGGATAAAAGGCATGGTTGGGATTAACTGGTCCATCTCCATCAACGTTTCAACGTTTCTCTACAGAGTTGATAGACGGATGTCGGGATCGCGGCTTCGTAGATCGTCGGGCTTCTAGCGTCTCGAGGGAACCGCACTGCCGGCGGTTCTGGATCTGCCAGTCGTCGGTAGCCGTCGAGTGGGCCACGCCGGGGGGGAAGCCGAGGGGCCCGGGAACCTGTGGAGAGAGGGAGAGAAGAAAAGAGAAATATATGGGGGGGGGGGACTCGGAAGTCTTACCCGCAGATATGCGGGCTCGAAAGTCTGCAGAGAGAGGATAATGAGACTCGAAAGTCTTCAGAGAGACACCGTGGACTCGAAAGTCGAAGTCGAAGTCGAAAGTCGGCTACTAAGTGCCTTCCTAGGGCCAGCGGCCCGCATTTTATAGGCCCTGGCGAGGCCTAGTGTGCCCGTTGCGATCGCCTTTGTTCCTCTTCGTTTGGGATCAGTGTGCCCCGAGTTGTCAGTGTGCCCTGATCTTGGCGCGCGCGTGCATTTGAATTTGAATTGCCCTGTCCTTCTCTCTTTTTACTTCATTTATTTCTTTCTTCTTTTCCTTTCTTACATTTCATATCTTCTGTCTATTTCTTCCTTCTTTCTTCTTCAGTTTACATTTCTTTCTTCTATTCTTTATCTTATCTTATCTTATATGTATTTCTTCTTCTTTTCAGTTTACATTTCTTTCTTCTTTTCTTTCTTACATTATCTTCTGTCTATTTCTTCTTTCTTTCCTCTTCAGTTTACATTTCTTTCCTCTTTTCTTTATTTCTTTCTTACAGTTCTAATATGTATTTCTTCTTCTCTCTTAGCTTTTATTCATTTTGTGCGCGGCCCGCGTCACAAAGTGACATTTCTCCTGGTTCAGTCGTATGTTGGCTCTTCGTAGTCGGCGAAACACTTCTCTCAGGTTTGCTACGTGTTCCTCCAGGGTTGATCCGATGACGATGATCTCGTCCAAGTAAGCGAGCGCGTGTGGTTCTATGTCTGGTCCTATGACCGTATCCAAAGCCCGTTAAGAGGTTACGGGCGTCGAGTGAAGTCCAAAAGGCATGACTCGCCACGGCCCGGAACCGTGAAGGCTGTGCATTCCCGGCTCTCCTGAGCCACCGGGATTTGCCAGTATCCGTTCTTTAAGTCCATCGTCGAAATATACTTCGCATTCCGTAGGCGCTCCAGGATCTGATGAATCCTTGGCAGCGGGTACGCGTCCGGTACAGAGTTCTCATTGAGTTGCCTGTAGTCGATGCACATCCGAGCGTCTCCGTTCTTTTTCGCCGCGATCACAATGGGTGCACTGTGAGGGCTCTTTGATGGTTCGATGCGTCCATCCCTGAGGAGTTCGTCGATCTGCTTGTCTATCACGGCCCTCATGGCCGGATTCCGTGGAAAATACCGCTGCTTTATCGATCGGTCGTTGCGCATGATGATCCGGTGCTCCGCGATGTGAGAGACTGCGGATAGAGTATTGAACTGCTCCAGTTCCTCTAGGTATTCTGACACTGAATGTGTCGGCTCGAGTGGGTCCAGCTCCTCCTCTGGCGCATGGCTCACTGAGTTTACGGTGCCGCATAGAAGCGCGTTTGGTTCCGGAGTTTCCTCGACGTGGTCCTGAAAATGGACACGTTTCTTGGAGGTGCAAAGAGGGTTTCGCTGCGCGGCGGTGGCATCAGCCACGGGTAAAACGTGTTTCCAGCTGGCCGTCGTGGGTGCAACCGTATCCCGATTCGTTGTCGCGGGCGTGCTCGAGGTCTGTTCTCGCGGTTGATTCGGCCTAGTGCGTGGCTGCGGCACTGGCCTCTGTGCTTGTCGTTATCCTTGCTGAGTGGCAGCCGGCCCCTCCTGGGTAACCGTGCCAGATGATCCTTGCTGTCTGGAGTGTGACTCCCGTCGCTGTTCCTTGTGTGTGGAGCGTGGCTCCCGTTGCTCAGAGCGTGGCTCTGCTGTGTCTCTCGTCGTGGTAGACTTCGTCCGTGTCCGTACCCACGGCGGCATCTCTGCTGTTCCTTCTGTTGTTGTCAGTGTCCGTGCCCACGGCGGCATCTCTGCTACTCCGTTGAATGAAAGTCCCCATTTCATCATTCGATCCAGTAAAGCGCCTCCCGGGTCTCCCTAATAATTCATTGGCAGGCGTCGTCTTGCGGCTGGAGAAGTGCGCCGTGGCAGCAAAAGTGTAAGTGGAAATTCCTCTCCAGTTCCTCTAGGAGAATCCGTACTCCTTCGTCGTCCTTCCGCGCCAAATTGATCAGCCGCGATCGCTGTTCTTCCACGGTGCCTCCGCTTTCCAATCCAAACTCGAGGAGAATGGTCTCCAACTCCAGCTTCTTCCGGTAGCTGATCCATGTAACACCCATGATGTTATTATTTTCCTACGTTCTCGATGTTTATTATTCTCCTTTTGTTTATCCACTATGTTGGTATTTATCGTTTGTTTTTGGTATTTTCTTTTGTATGGCCCGATCGATTTGTTTAATTCGATTCGATTAAATCTATTCGTTGATTCTAGGATTAATCGAATCAACGAATAGATTTAATCGATTCGTGTGGTTCCATTCGTTTATTCGATTATTTCTACTCGTTGATTCGATGATTTCTCCTGTACCGCAGGTTTTATTAATTTATTTATTTTTTGATTCACTTTTATTTATTATATCCTCGTTATATTATTTATTCTTTGTTATTAGTTCCGTGGCCGGATTTATTTAATATTTATTTTCCCGTTTGATTTATTTAACTTTGTTATATTATTTATTAATATTATTTGATTCGTAGCCGAGTTAATTTATTTCTCTGCGTATCCGTTTATTAATTAATATTTTCCTTGATCCTTGTTTATTCCTGGTGGTCTTGTTGTATTTAATTATGGGTTTATTTTATCTTAATTATTGTTATTCCTTCGATGTATTTTTTTTTTTCTATTTAATTATATCCTTGCTTTGAATTAATTTTACCCCAGTATCCTGGGTGTCCCCGATTAAATTTTGTATTATATGTCCGTGCCCCGATTTATTTGTTTTTTTTCTTATCCTTGTCGTATATTTTTGTATTAATTATCCTTGATTGAGTTTTGTTTATCCTTGGTATCCTTCATTTATTTTTCCTTGCTTGAGTTTTATCCTTGGTATCCTTGCTTAATTTTTTTATCCTTGCTTTGAATTATCTTCCCGATGTGATTGCTACGAAAGTGTATTACTGAGTGTCATCCTGAATAAAAAGGGCCAGTATATATATATTTGGTACCTGCCCTGATGGCAGCGCAACCAAGAGTGGAGGCATTAGAGTATATATAAAGTTACGTGCATTGAAATAGCAGTGCGACAGTCGGCCAACTATAAAACGGTTTTTTTGCATATTCCTTTTTGTTAGTTGTTCTATTGCACCTGCATATTGTAAAATGGGACATGGGGATAAACAGCCAAGCCATTCCCTTTGCGTCCTGCAGGGATATAATAGCGAAGCTCGGCTTGGAAATTAGTGATGTGACGATTCGCCGGCGACTCCTTAAACAAAATTTGTATGCCCGAAGCCCACGGAAGGTGCCGCTACTTACTACCAGGCATACCAAAGCTAGGTTGGAGTTCGCCAGAAGTCACCTGAAATGGCCACTGTCCAAATGGCGCAATATCCTTTGGACAGATGAGTCCAAAGTGGTTTTATATGGTGGTAAAGGGTCAAGGCAATATGTCCATCGACCTCCAAACACAGAGTTCCACCCAAACCACACGCTAAAGACAGTGAAGCACGGCGGACTGAGCATCATGGTATGGGGATGCTTCTCGTATAATGGAGTAGGTCCCATACATATGATCGACGGGATAATGGACCAACATGTTTATGTGGAAATATTGAGGAGTGTCATGCTGATGAAGAGATGCTAATAAATTGGACATTTCAGCAGGATAATGATCCAAAACACACCAGCAAGTTGGTCAAGGAGTGGTTCAGCCAGGAAAAAATTAAAGCGATGCCAAGACTTGGTGGACTCCACGCCTCGAAGGTGCGAGGCTGTAATAGCAAGCAAGGGCTATTCAACAAAATATTAGATCATAGCCAACACTTATTACAGTTATTTATAAGTTTATTCAAATCTATTACATTTTTTTTCGAGTTTATAACTTTCACTGCTATTTCAATGAATAGCATAAAATATACTTTTCGCGTTGTTAATACTTATATCTTCGAACATGTTTGTTTTAACAATAAATGTTATTTTGTTTATAATTAAACACTCTAAACATTCACATTAAAAATTGTTATCAAAGTATTGTTTGTAATAGTTTTTTTCAATCCTAAACGTGAAGATGTGGGCACTGCTATTTCAATGAACGCAACTGTATATAATATATGTATATGTCAAATATGTGTATGTAAATTATGTCGATACCCGAATATAAAGCATGTACAAATATACATGTGTGTATATTTCGTGATCTGCGCGTGCAGCGAATTGACGTTTGGTTCTGCCGACGCACAGTGGCGCCTTTTTTCATTTTGCGTTGCTAAAATCATAACTTTTGAACCAAATAAGATAATCCAATAATTTAACGGCATTTAACAGTGAATTGATGTAAAATTTATATATAAAGTAAAGGGTATCAAAGTGAAAAAATCTAATTTTCTCATAGAAAACGAATTTTTTTGAAAAAATTTATTTAATTTTATAGCTTTATTTTGATTGATTTGCTTAATAATAAAAATATAAAAATATTTTTAAAAATCTAAAAAAAATTTTTACAAAAATTTTTCTTAAAAATTTTGATTTTTTTTATTATTTGATCATTTTTCTAACATTTTGACTAACAATAAACCTATATTGGGGGAATTAGTATTTCTGGACTAAACATTTAATTCCGCATCCTTTCGCGTCTTAAAATTATTCAACCCAAAAAATTAACGATTTTAACGCTGCAAATGCCTTGCGCGCTACGGTCACCCCTAAAGCGTTTCCACCCATATTTCGTGTTTTTATACCCGCTACCCATAGGGTAGAAGGGTATTATAACTTTGTGCCGGCAGGAAATGTATGTAACAGGTAGAAGGAAGCATTTCCGACCCTATAAAGTATATATATTCTTGATCAGGATCAACAGCCGAGTCGATCTAGCCATGTCCGTCTGTCTGTCTGTCTGTCTGTCTGTCTGTCCGTCTGTCCGTATGAAACACTAGATCTCAGAGACTATAAGAGATAGAGCTTATTTCTTATGCTTGCACGCAGATCAAGTTTGTTTCAAATTTTTACCACGCCCACTTCCGCCCCCGCAAATCATAAAAAAGCGTATTAAGCGTATAATTTTAAAGCTAGAGTCGCGAATTTCGGCATGTGTATTAAGAACTATAGTCTGTGTGATCCCTGAAAATTTGGTTGCGATCAGATAAAAATTGTCGAAGTTATTAAAGAAATAATTTTGTATGGCCACAAACGGCTGCTAGCAGCATGCCTCATTTGGTTGACCAATTAGACCAACTAAATATTCTTATCAGTTCTTGATTGTGTTCGGAAAAGAATCTTATAAGATATTCGAGAAGCATTCTTAATAAATGGTAATAATTATTAGCCGCTTTTATGTAATAATAACGCGTTTCTACACACAGATACATGTGTAAGCATTTTTGTATGCATGTGATTATATTACACTTGCATTTGCATTTGTCCGTTATGTTCAAAATTGTATTAACTGTTTTTTCTGGCGTCCTGACGCTTTGCTGGTTTAAGTATGGGTAGCGAGTATCTCACAGTCGAGCTCACTCGACTGTGGCTTTCTTACTTGTTTGACCCTGAGTTGTTTCACTAGATTTGCTCTCAAAAGTACGGCTGCAGCTAGACGCAGACTTTCTAAACGGATTCTGGTTCAGGAAAGATACACGGACCAGACCTATATAGTGTAGTTGTGTGCTCTGGAGGGCGTTAGAAGTTATAGAAAACTGCCGTTGTTTTTGGTTTAATTTACAGTTTATGAATGTATCTATAATTTAAAACCGAAATCAGTCCGATCGGTTGTATAGTTTTTCTGTAATATTACCTGAACGTCAAAAAATGTCACTTTTTTTTGTATGTTGAAAAACTGGAAATATTTTCCAACTTTGAATGCTCATAACTTTTACAAAATCCAATTATCTCAACGGATTTGGAGTCGTTAAGAAATTCTCTGTCGATTGAGTATAAACTAAATCTTTTTGCGACTATGAATTTTTGAATTATGCCACGACTTTTGTTCTTCCCCTTTCCTTCGCTAACTTTTGAGAAAAACAATGTGCTGTTATGGCGGCTGCACGTGCGTCGTTACCGTCGAAGTTTCTGGCAATTTCTGGCCGTTGTATGTACATACATATACACTGCGCGTCACTAGATTAGCGCCCCCCTTAGTAGTCTAATTTGAAGTCAAATATTTTCAAAACCATTAAAGATAGAAGACTATAATTTTTTTCCAAAATAACTTGGTTAATTCTCTAACTGAAAACATACAAAAGAATTCAGTTGGACGTTCTATAGGTTTTTAATAAATAAAAAACTAAAAAACGGTTTTTTTCCCGTGCAAAAACTGCGTCATCAGATTAGCGCCTCCCAAATGTAATTTTAAATATCTTTCTTAATTTGCTTAGCACAGCAAAAAAATTTTTTTTGCTGTTAAATTAAACAATTTTCTTTAAATTGATATAAAATATGGGCAGAGGAGCTATCTTATATCCGCAGGAAAAATCGAAAATCGTTGTATTCCATGAATATGACCTTTCATTTCACAAAATCGCCAAAAAAACGGGAAAACATCGCAAAACCATTGCAAATTTTCTTTAAAATAAGAAAACTTATGGAAAACCTTTAAACAAGGCAATAACCGTCTTGTTAGTTCGGCCGCTGCTGCTCCCTAGCACACACACACATTAAAGATTATTATTGTTAGGCCGCTGCGCCTCGCTCCCCCGTAGCCGGTGATTGTTGTTTCAAAAAGATCCAAAGCTCCGAATGTCCTTATGTGTCGGGGGTCCTCGTTGTCCTTATGTTGCTCTTTGCCTTGTCGATCGGTTGCTGGGGGTCGTCGTTAATTACTTTTGTCACTTGGCACAGGGAAAATCAACTTGTTCTTTTGGTGGGTCAACCGCGAGTAATTTGAATATCAGATTTCAATCTGATCTTGACCCAAATTCCTATTGTCCCCGCGCGACTGCGCTGCCGCGCTTCAAGGCACGGGCCGTTCCGCATTCCATGCATTCTTGCATATCTCCGAACTTCCTTTCCGCTCTGCCTGCAGCTCGCAGGTGGGCGCTACGAATTCCGTTTCGCATTCCTAGGCTCTGCCGCTGCCGGCGCTATCGGCCCTCTGCCGCGATCGTGGCTCGGCGGGCCCTTCTGCTGGCCGCTGATTGGCCGGTCCAGCGTTTCTCTCCTCGGGATGCGGCTCTGCCGGCCCATCCTGATTCCTAGTCCCGTGTTGCGAATGACGTCACGGTGATGTTGCTGGTGATGTCACGCGGCCGATGTGTGCTGAGCATCCTTAACCCTAACGCCTACCTACCCTATGCCTATCAAACTTACAGGTAATATTTACAAACTTATACCTAATATTTAGAACCTATAACTAAATATATGTACAAAGAATGTGACTTCGTCACATAACGTAGCCACCCATGAGCTTACCATTCCTAGCTTACAGGCGAATTTCGGCATGTGTATTAAGAACTATAGTCTGTGTGATCCCTGAAAATTTGGTTGCGATCAGATAAAAATTGTCGAAGTTATTAAAGAAATAATTTTGTATGGCCACAAACGGCTGCTAGCAGCATGCCTCATTTGGTTGACCAATTAGACCAACTAAATATTCTTATCAGTTCTTGATTGTGTTCGGAAAAGAATCTTATAAGATATTCGAGAAGCATTCTTAATAAATGGTAATAATTATTAGCCGCTTTAATGTAATAATAACGCGTATCTACACACAGATACATGTGTAAGCATTTTTGTATGCATGTGATTATATTACACTTGCATTTGCATTTGTCCGTTATGTTCAAAATTGTATTAACTGTTTTTTCTGGCGTCCTGACGCTTTGCTGGTTTAAGTATGGGTAGCGAGTATCTCACAGTCGAGCTCACTCGACTGTGGCTTTCTTACTTGTTTGACCCTGAGTTGTTTCACTAGATTTGCTCTCAAAAGTACGGCTTCAGCTAGACGCAGACTTTCTAAACGGATTCTGGTTCAGGAAAGATACACGGACCAGACCTATATAGTGTAGTTGTGTGCTCTGGAGGGCGTTAGAAGTTATAGAAAACTGCCGTTGTTTTTGGTTTAATTTACAGTTTATGAATGTATCTATAATTTAAAACCGAAATCAGTCCGATCGGTTGTATAGTTTTTCTGTAATATTACCTGAACGTCAAAAAATGTCACTTTTTTTTGTATGTTGAAAAACTGGAAATATTTTCCAACTTTGAATGCTCATAACTTTTACAAAATCCAATTATCTCAACGGATTTGGAGTCGTTAAGAAATTCTCTGTCGATTGAGTATAAACTAAATCTTTTTGCGACTATGAATTTTTGAATTATGCCACGACTTTTGTTCTTCCCCTTTCCTTCGCTAACTTTTGAGAAAAACAATGTGCCGTTATGGCGGCTGCACGTGCGTCGTTACCGTCGAAGTTTCTGGCAATTTCTGGCCGTTGTATGTACATACATATACACTGCGCGTCACTAGATTAGCGCCCCCCTTAGTAGTCTAATTTGAAGTCCAATATTTTCAAAACCATTAAAGATAGAAGACTATAATTTTTTTCCAAAATAACTTGGTTAATTCTCTAACTGAAAACATACAAAAGAATTCAGTTGGACGTTCTATAGGTTTTTAATAAATAAAAAACTAAAAAACGGTTTTTTTCGCGTGCAAAAACTGCGTCATCAGATTAGCGCCTCCCAAATGTAATTTTAAATATCTTTCTTAATTTGCTTAGCACAGCAACCAAATTTTTTTTGCTGTTAAATTAAACAATTTTCTTTAAATTGATATAAAATATGGGCAGAGGAGCTATCTTATATCCGCAGGAAAAATCGAAAATCGTTGTATTCCATGAATAAGACCTTTCATTTCACAAAATCGCAAAAAAAACGGGAAAACATCGCAAAACCATTGCAAATTTTCTTTAAAATAAGAAAACTTATGGAAAACCTTTAAACAAGGCAATAACCGTCTTGTTAGTTCGGCCGCTGCTGTTCCCTAGCACACACACACATTAAAGATTATTATTATTTATTATTATTCCTCCTGTATTCCGGACCCTTCGGTGGCCCTGTCGAACGTTGCCCCGGGCAGCCGTAGTTCTTTCCCCAGTATCAACTGTGCGGGGCTGAATTTTGTCGTTTCTGAGGTTCTGCTGTTAAAAGCTAACATTAACTCTGGCAGTCGGTCGTCCCACTTTGTTTGGTCCTCTCCCGTTAGCTGCGCAATCATATCTTTGACCGTCCTGTTAGCCCGTTCTGTCGGGTTCTCCTGCGGCGTATATGGTGCCGTAAACTGCTGTTTCACGCCCCATCGTTCTATTGATTGTTTCGTCTTTCTCCCCGTGAATTGTACCCCGTTGTCTGATATCAGGATCTTCGGTTCGCCGAACCTAGCAATTATCCGCTCTCGAAACACCTTCAGAAATGCGTCCGCTGTCGCCTGTCGGATTGCTGCCAACTCCACCCATCTTGAGTACTTGTCAATTATTACTAGTAGGGTTGAGTTTCAATGCGTCGTGCGTGGCAATGGCCCCACAAAGTCGACACACACCGTCTCCCACGGTGCCTCCGCTACTCGTGTCAGCATTTTCCCGGCCGCCTTCTGCTGCGAGACTTTATATCTCTGACAACTGTCGCATGCCCGAACAAACTTCTTTGTGTCCCTGGTCAATCCTGGCCAAAAATACCGTGTTTTTATTCTCTTTATTGTTTTAAATGTTCCCAGGTGCCCCGCCTCGGCTGCGCTGTGGTTTTCCTGCATGATTTGCGGAATCTCGCCTGCCGTTGCGCACAGCTTCCACTGTTGTTGGTCTCTCGTTTTCTCACTTCGTCTGTACAGCCGCCCTTCTGACATCTGGTATTCCTCATTCAGTGGCTCCTTCCGAAGCTCCTCCATCTTCTGTCGTATCCAGTCGTCCTGGTGTCTCAATCCCTTGATTTATACATTTTCTATATTGAGTTTCCCCTTCCTGTACTGTATATCGAATTGGTATGGCTGCAAACCCAGTGCCCACCTGGCGACTCTCCCTGCCGGGCTCTTGATCGAATTCAACCATTTCAGCGCTTGTTGATGTCTATCAGTCCAATAGAATTTTTGCCCCTTCCGGATCAGTTCCTGCAGTGTCCCTGCTTGCTCCGTGAAGTTCGGCACGAATCTTCGATACCACAAGGCCATCCCCAAGAAGCTGTGGACCTCCTTCGTAGTTTTTAGTGCCGGTAGCTCCTGGATTGCTGCCACCTTTTCCGGGTCCGTCCGAATACCCTGATTGCTGACAACGTGCCCGAAGTATTTTAGCTCCTCTTGAAAGAGGTGGCACTTATCCGGGTTTATCCTGAGATTGGCCCTTTGCAGCCGTTTAAACACTTCTTGTAACCGCTGGAGGTGTTCTTCCATAGTCCGCCCTATCACGATGATGTCGTCCAGGTATGCAACGGCATGGGGCTCCATTTCTGGCCCAATGATTGTGTCCAATGCTCGCTGGAACGTTGCGGGTGCTGTAGTGAGCTCAAACGGCATCACTTTCCACTGAAACAGACCTCGCCCTGGTACCGTAAATGCTGTATATTGTTTGCTGTCCTGGTCCATGGGATTTGCCAGTAGCCCGACTTAAGGTCTATTGTGCTTTTGAACCTTGCTTCCCGCAGTTGGTCCAGGATAAAGTTCATCCGTGGCACCAGATATGCGTCCTTCTCGGTCTTCTCGTTTAGTAACCGATAATCTATGCACATCCGCCACTCGTTATTCTTCTTCCTGAGCAGTACCACGGGTGCGCTATATGGGCTCCTTGACCTTTCTATCAGCCCCAGCGACAGTAACTCCTCTACCTGTTCGTCGATAATTGCCTGCTGCTTTGGGTTTCCTGGATAGTACCTCAGCTTAATCGGCTTATCGTCCGTTAGGTATATTTTGTGCGTTGCAGCATTACTGACCCCCTGCATTCTCTCGAATACTTGCCTATGTTCCCGTAGGAACAGCGTGTCTTCCTGCTCCGGTGTTTCTGTCGCCTTCATCGCCTCGTCGTTTCCCCTTTCCGCCTCTTTTATATCCAATTCGAGGTTTCCGCACCTTAGCACGCTCTATACCCTCGCCAGGAAATACATCCATAATAGGATGGCACCCGCTACTTCTGACATGATCATGAAAGTAATCTCGTTCTGGGCTCCTCCGAACCTGATCTCGGCGTGAAATTCTCCTATTGCCTGCTGCTTCCTACCGTTGGCGAGTGTTATTTCCTCTCGAACTCCGTACCATTTCCCATGTTCTCGGAGGTCTTGATACGAGTTCTTGCTGATCGCGCTTCGTGACGCTCCCGTATCTATGACTCCTTGTATTGTTCTATCACCGAATCCAATCCGTGCCAATATCTGGAATCCGTCGCACGTTAAAGCATCTCTCGGGTCTGGCCTCCGCTTTGTGGCCTGAGTTGCCATTTTTATTTGCTCAGGCCTTACGCGTTTCCCGTCGGCGTCCTACAGCATTGTGTAGTTCTTACGCCGTTTTTCCCACAGACCCAACAGAACAGTCTCGGCGGATTCCCACATGAGCGTGCCGCGTGCCCCGTGCCCCCGCATCTGAAGCACATCTCTTGTCTTATCTGATGCTGCGGTGCTAGCTGCGTTGTGCCCTCTGTTGCCTCAATTTCCTCTACCTCCTCTGCCAGTTTCAGAAATTCCGTCAACGTGTTAAATCAGTTCCTTCGGGTGTACAATTTTATTTTGCTCCTGCAATTTTTGTACACCCCGTCCATTTTCTCACTCTCAGACAGCTTCGTGAACCTCATTAACTTCCGTAATTCGGTGACATACTCCCTCACTGATTCGTTCTCTCGTTGTCGCAATTGGGAGATCTGTTGCTCCAACTGTTCCTCGTTCCTTGGTGGCAGGAAGTACTCTAGTAATTCCTCCATTAGTTGTCCCCAGGATGTGATCTCGGTTGGTGTTGTGTTCCACCAATCTGCTGCGAGTCCCTCCAGAATGAATGGCATGGTCTGGATCAACTGGTCCATTGCCATTCCGTACCTCTTTGCCCATTGTTCTATCTTTTCCAAAAACTCTAGTGGGTTTGTTGTCCCTTGGTACCTAATCCCCCATCCTCGCACCCGATCAATGATCTCCACCTTTCTTCCTTGTTTCTCCTTTCTCGGGCTATGGTTCCTGTTACCACGATCGCCGGTGTTCTTGCGGGGCTTTTTCTCTTTTGTACCTCTTCGCCAAGGTTGCCAGCCTCTGCCATATGCTTTCCGTGTTATCCGTCTTTTTACAGAACGCTGACAGTTCTTTCCTTAGGTCTTTCAATCTCCCTGTTTGGTCTAACCCGAATTCTTCCGCGTATTCGGCCAAGTCGGACTTCGTTGCCATGTACACCAAGCTGTACATAGTCTTCTGGTTTCGGGTTTCTCTTGCTACCACTCTTCCTGTTCGGGTGCCAATGTGACGGTCTGCCGCCCCAGTTTCCCAGATAGCTCAGGGACGGCCAGGGTCCGCCTACAATAGTTAGTCCGAGTGGTAGCTGAAAGAGAAGAAGCCCGTTTCCCAGTGAGAACGCCGAAGAGAAATCGGTTAAAATAAATCGATAGGGGTTCTTTATTCACGATTTGGTACAGAGTTGAGTTACTGATCTGGAATTCGGCGGCGTCGGTTGTCCGGACTTCTCGCGTCTTGGTGAGGTATCTCGGTTTGCCGGCTCGGGATCTGCCAGTCGTCGGCAGCAGGCGGAGGTGCCAATCCGGGACAGAGCCAAGGAACCCAGTAACCTGTAGAGAGGGAGAGAAGGAAAAAACCCAGAGAGAATGGCTGGACTCGAAAGTCTTCAGTGAGAGAACGGTGTGGACTCTAAAGTCTTCAGTGAGAGAATGGTTTGGACTCTAAAGTCTTCAGTGAGAGAGGATGGTTTGGACTCTAAAGTCTTCAGTGAGAGAACGGTGCGGACTCTAAAGTCTTCAGTGAGAGAATGGTTTGGACTCGAACGTCTTCAGTGAGAGTGACGGGGTGGACTCTAAAGTCTTCGGTAGCGAGCGAGAGAGAATGGTTTAGACTCTAAAGTCTTCAGTGAGAGACGCGGTGGACTCTAAAGTCTTCGGTAAGAGAGAGAGAGGGCGGGCGGACTCTAAAGTCTTCAGAGAGAGAGAGAGAGGACGGGCGAACTCTAAAGTCTTCAGAGAGAAAGAGCGGGCGGACTCTAAAGTCTTCAGAGACGACTTTAGAGTCTTCAGAGAGAGAGGGCGGGCGGACTCTAAAGTCTTTAGAGAGAGAGAGAGGGCGGGCGGACTCTAAAGTCTTCAGAGAGAGAAGGCGGGCGGGCTCTAAAGTCTTCAGAGAGAGAGAGAGGGGGGGCGGACTCTAAAGTCTTCAGAGAGAAAGAATTCGGCAAGCCGAATTAGTTGCCGCGACTCAAAAGTCTATTGACGATTTATTGCAACCCAAATCGAAAGATTCGGGTCGCCCAAAAAATGACTTCGGCTGCTGACTACTGGAAGTTTGCTACTAGAGACTTACCGCTTTCGATCGCTGTCGGCTGCTAAGTCCTCTTCCTAGGCCAGCGGCCCGCTTTATATAGCCCTGGCGCAGCTTAGTGTGCCCGTCGCGATTGCCTTCTCTTTGTCTTCCCTCAGGATTCAGTGTGCCCCTTGCTGCCAGTGTGCCCTTCCCTTGGCCCGCGTGCGCTTTCGAATTTAAATTGTTTCCTCTTTCCATTTTTCTTTATTTCATTTATTTATACTTTCTATATATATATATTTATCTTTTTTTCCATTTATTTACCGTTATTTACATTTCTTTATTTATTCACATTTCTTCATTTATTTACATTTCCTTTCTATTTTGTGCGCGGCACGCGGTATAGCTCATTTCTGGTTGTAGCTCGCCGTGTACCTACAGGCATTGACGTTTCGTAGTTCTGAACATTTGTGTTTCAGTTCCGATATCCCGGCTGACAATATTCCCATGTCGCTCCGAAATCAGTCCGATCGGTTGTATAGTTTTTCTGTAATATTACCTGAACGTCAAAAAATGTCACTTTTTTTTGTATGTTGAAAAACTGGAAATATTTTCCAACTTTGAATGCTCATAACTTTTACAAAATCCAATTATCTCAACGGATTTGGAGTCGTTAAGAAATTCTCTGTCGATTGAGTATAAACTAAATCTTTTTGCGACTATGAATTTTTGAATTATGCCACGACTTTTGTTCTTCCCCTTTCCTTCGCTAACTTTTGAGAAAAACAATGTGCCGTTATGGCGGCTGCACGTGCGTCGTTACCGTCGAAGTTTCTGGCAATTTCTGGCCGTTGTATGTACATACATATACACTGCGCGTCACTAGATTAGCGCCCCCCTTAGTAGTCTAATTTGAAGTCAAATATTTTCAAAACCATTAAAGATAGAAGACTATAATTTTTTTCCAAAATAACTTGGTTAATTCTCTAACTGAAAACATACAAAAGAATTCAGTTGGACGTTCTATAGGTTTTTAATAAATAAAAAACTAAAAAACGGTTTTTTTCCCGTGCAAAAACTGCGTCATCAGATTAGCGCCTCCCAAATGTAATTTTAAATATCTTTCTTAATTTGCTTAGCACAGGTACCAAATTTTTTTTGCTGTTAAATTAAACAATTTTCTTTAAATTGATATAAAATATGGGCAGAGGAGCTATCTTATATCCGCAGGAAAAATCGAAAATCGTTGTATTCCATGAATATGACCTTTCATTTCACAAAATCGCCAAAAAAACGGGAAAACATCGCAAAACCATTGCAAATTTTCTTTAAAATAAGAAAACTTATGGAAAACCTTTAAACAAGGCAATAACCGTCTTGTTAGTTCGGCCGCTGCTGCTCCCTAGCACACACACACATTAAAGATTATTATTGTTAGGCCGCTGCGCCTCGCTCCCCCGTAGCCGGTGATTGTTGTTTCAAAAAGATCCAAAGCTCCGAATGTCCTTATGTGTCGGGGGTCCTCGTTGTCCTTATGTTGCTCTTTGCCTTGTCGATCGGTTGCTGGGGGTCGTCGTTAATTACTTTTGTCACTTGGCACAGGGAAAATCAACTTGTTCTTTTGGTGGGTCAACCGCGAGTAATTTGAATATCAGATTTCAATCTGATCTTGACCCAAATTCCTATTGTCCCCGCGCGACTGCGCTGCCGCGCTTCAAGGCACGGGCCGTTCCGCATTCCATGCATTCTTGCATATCTCCGAACTTCCTTTCCGCTCTGCCTGCAGCTCGCAGGTGGGCGCTACGAATTCCGTTTCGCATTCCTAGGCTCTGCCGCTGCCGGCGATGGCTCTGCCGCGATGGCTCGTGGCTCGGCTGGCCCTTCTGCTGGCCGCTGATTGGCCGGTCCAGCGTTTCTCTCCTCGGGATGCGGCTCTGCCGGCCCATCCTGATTCCTAGTCCCGTGTTGCGAATGACGTCACGGTGATGTTGCTGGTGATGTCACGCGGCCGATGTGTGCTGAGCATCCTTAACCCTAACGCCTACCTACCCAATGCCTATCAAACTTACAGGTAATATTTACAAACTTATACCTAATATTTAGAACCTATAACTAAATATATGTACAAAGAATGTGACTTCGTCACATAACGTAGCCACCCATGAGCTTCCCATTCGTAGCTTACAGGGATAATAAACCTAATAGCGACTCAGAGTCGGACAGTGAGGGGTTGCCTATAACCTCTACACCTGTGCAGGCAGCCACTAGTGCCGCTTCTAATACAAATATGGCCATAAATGCGGATCAGCTTTAGACGGTCATTCAGGCCGCCGTCGCCCATGCCTTAAAAGAAAAGGCTGGCGAGGATCAGCGTAGGGAAGAACATATGCGCCAAACAATAAATCAATTGGCCGCTCAAATTGCAGCTGTGCAAGTCACACCCGCGCCGGTTGCAGCTCCTGCAATCAAAGTTTACGAACCCATTGACATCAAAAACAATATTCAATGCAACGAGCCGCTAGATGCCGTCAAATGCTTGCCCGAATTTACGGGAGCACAGGACACATACGTCTCTTGGCGACAAGCGGCAAAAGCAGCCAACTGCGTTGGCATTAGCCCAGGAGGTAGAATCAAACCATGAAAGGTACAGCTTCGCAACATCGTTTGCAAAGAGTCTGGAAGATAGGGATAGGAAACAGATTCCAAAGGCGCAAGAATGCCAACAAACTCCTTATCAAGCACACTCTCAAGTAAGTGCGGGTAAAAACCCACACTTTACTAAAATATACAAGGCTCAGGTGCACTCTGCCCCGCACAATGAGGTTGACCCTTCTATGTCTAGGCGGCGGCATACCAATATAGGAAGCCGGCTGCGTCCGACAAATCGGGCCCCCATAAAAGACAAAGGGTATCACATTACACAGAGCACCGAGAAAACTGGTGAGACATACACCACTACAGCTTCCAAAGCCGCTCAAGAAATTGCCGATGACGCCATCTGTGAGTACGACTCCGATGCCGTTCATTTTTTAGGGGAAAGTCCTTGCTACCCGTCATCAGACGAAGAGTAGAGGGGATAAACATGAAACTTCTCATTGATACGGGCACTGCTAAAAATTGCATCCGTCCTCATGAAGGATTGAAAAGCGTACCGGTCGAAACCTCCTTTAAAATTAATTCCATTCACGGCGTTACCACTATCACTAGGAAATGCTTCGTACAACTTTTCAATTTGAAGGCCACGTTCTTCATTTTACCTGACTTGTCTTCCTTCGATGCGATCATCGGCTTTGCCCTACTTAAACAGGTGGGGCATCGCTTTGTCTGGCCTCCGGCCATCCCAGATGGGGCAATGGAGAAGAGAAAATTGATTTCCACTCCTGCCCCGATGTCAATTTTACTGAAGTGGACTGCTCAGATGCGGCGCCTTTAGTTAGAAACGCATTTTTAAAAATGCTCCGTGATAGGAAGAAAGCCTTCGCGAACCCCTATGAGGCTTTACCTTACAACACGTCGGTGGTAGCTACCATCAGAACGGTTGATGAGGAGCCCATTTATGCCCAGCATTTATGCCAATAGTGAAATTCAAGAGCTGCTACAAAATGGCATAATACAAAAGTCGAAATCCCACTACAATAACCCTATATGGGTAGTAGACAAGAAGGGCACCGTCGAAACGGGCAACCTTAAAATGCGACTCGTGTTGGACTTTCCCAAATTGAACGAGAGAACGACACCAGATCGCTACCCCATGCCAAATATCTATATGATTCTAGGGAATTTAGGCAAGGCCAAATACTTCACGACACTCGATTTGAAGTATGGCTACCACCAAATCACGCTGGCAGAACGCGACCGTAAAAAAACTTCCTTTTCCGTTAACGGAGGAAAGTACGAATTTCGCAGAATGCCATTTGGACTAAAAAATGCCGCTAGCATTTTCCAAAGAACAATAGATTACATACTACGGGAGCAGATCGGTAAATTCTGCTATGTTTATGTTGATGATGTGATCGTCTTCTCGGAGGATGAAAACTCCCACATACAGCACGTAGATTGGGTTCTCAAGAGCCTATACGAAGCTAACATGAGGGTATCAACACAAAAGTCTAAGTTCTTCAGAAAGAGCGTTAGCTTTTTGGGTTTCATAGTCACCAGCAAAGGGGCTACCACTGACCTAGAAAAAGTCAAAGCCATTCGCGAATTCCCTGAACGGCGAATTCCCGGCATCGGCGCTGTGTTATCCCAAGAGGGACGGCCCATTACTATGATCTCTAGAACCTTAAAGGATAGTGAGGTTAACTATGCTACCAATGAAAGGGAGCTGTTAGCAATAGTCTGGGCGTTGGCCAAATTGCGCCATAACTTATATGCAGTTAGAGATATCAATATCTTTACTGATAATCAACCATTAACCTTCGCAGTATCGGAATCAAATCCGAATGCGAAAATTAAAAGGTGGAAAGCTCGCATCGACGAGTCCGGCGCCAAAATTTTTTACAGACAGCAACTTAACGTTCTGGGAGAGGAGGAAGCTTTTTCAAGCGCAGCCACAATTCACAGTGAGCTGTCGCTTACCCACACCATTGAAACCATGGACAAGCCTTTAAATTGTTTTCAAAACCAGATAACTCTGGAGGAAGCACGCTTTCCGTCAAAACACAGCTTTGGAAACAAGAGGCGACATAGCATTGACTTCGTATGCAAAGAGGCATTGCTTGAATTGCTTGCGAATATTATTGTCCCTAAAGGCGTAAACGCCATTCACTGCGATATACATACGCTCGCAATGATACAGGACGAATTAGTTCGGCAATTCCCGGCCACTAAGTTTTGGCACTGCAAAAACCGTCTAACGGACATTTTTGCAGTCGCCGAGAGACGAGAAGTCCTCACTGTTGAGCACAACAGGGCTCACAGATCGGCCCAGGAAAATGTGAAGCAGGTGCTCTTGGAGTACTGCTTCCCAAAAATGGCTAAACTAGCGAGCGAAATCGTCGCTTATTGTAGGACATGCGCTAAGGCCAAATATAATAGGCATCCCAAGAAGCATGAGCTTGGCGAGACGCCAGTCCCATCTCATGTAGGGGAAATGCTACATATAGACATTTTTTCCACGGACAAAAAGTATTTCCATACATGCATTGACAAATTCTCGAAATTTGCCATTGTCCAACCAATTCCCTCTAGAACCATAGAGGATCTCAAACCGGCATTACTAATGCTGATGAATGTTTTCCCTAAAGCCAGAGTCATATATTGCGACAACGAACCATCGTTGAACTCAGCATTTTAAACGCACCGCCCCACCACAGTGTCTCAAACGGACAAGTGGAGCGTTTCCACAGCACTCTAGTGGAGCTTGCCAGATGCCTTAAAATCGATAAAGGTATCAGTGACACCGTCGAGCTAATCTTGCTGGCCACAGCCAGATACAATAAATCTATACATTCGCTCATCGACAAGAGGCCGGCCGATGTAATTCAAACACTGTCGGATGAGCCGCTTTATGAGGTTCAGGATGAGATATAACTTGCCCAGGATAAGCTCAGGAACAGGGAAAATGCTTCCCGACAAAACAGGGTGTTCAAACAGGCGACTAGGCAACAAACTCTCCCCATTGTGTGAAGAGAATGTTGTGGAGGCGGACATGGGGACCACAGTCCTCATTAAGGGGAGGGTGGTCCACAAGGACATATCAGACATTCGTCTGATAATTTTTACCATCTTTTTTATATTTCTTATCTTTAGCCACTTGGCATAAGTTTTATTATCATATATTTTTATTCCTAGCCACTTGGCATAGTTTTTTTTTCCCATTTTTTTATATTTCTTTTCTTAAGCCACTTGGCATAAGTTTGATTATTATCATGGTTTTTATGTTCATTATTCATGTATACCCATTTTTATTCACTACGCTTTATTTTACATGTTTGGTGGTGGGCTACTTAAATTTTGAAAAACACTACAATAAATCCGAATATTACAGGTTCACTTCTTTACCTCTGTTATTCCTTTTGACCCTAACATCGGCACACGTCACGGACTACTCGCAGGCCAAGTACATTCCCATCATTGATGGTCGAATTTTAGTATGGGAAGAATTTGCATTCGTGAGACATTCAGCAAATCTCTCAGAATATAGGCGCGTGGTGGAAGAGACTGGTGGCATGCTTAACATGTTTTCCCAGTCGCACATGCAGATACTTTGGAGCGTAGATTATGCTCACCTGCGTGACCTGCTCGATTCATTGAGCATCCATCATAGGGTAGCTAGGAGTTTAGACTTCTTGGGGACGGCATTAAAGGTAGAGGCGGCAACGCCAGACGCGGAGGATTTTGAGAAAATTAAACTTACCAAATTTCAAATCATAAACGAAAACAATAGACAGGTTAATATTAACAACAAAATACAAGAACAAATCAATAGTATCACCGCCACTGTTAATCAAATTCTGAGGTCGGCTTAAGACTCCCAAATTGACTCGGGACACCTGTATGATATGTTATTGTCTCGTATAAGAATGATTGCAAGGAGCTGCAAAATTTATTGCTTGCAGTAGCTCTTGCCAAAGTCAATGTCGTTGGCCCTAGCATTCTAGATCATGCAGACCTGGAAAATGTGTTGATTGAGGAGCCCACCGATACCCCTATTAAAGACATTTTGTCCGTTGGGTCTGTCAAAATATTACAGTCCATTAACATTTTGCACTTTATTATTAAATTGCCTAAAGTTAAGTCAGCTTGCGTTAAAATCACCGTTTTCCCCGTGTCACACCATGACACAATGCTTAAACTGGAGGACCAGGTCATTGCGGATTGCAACGGAGAAATTCACACAGTCAAGAATTGCTTCATAACAACCGGAGCCACTTTCTGCCGACTGGCGCAGAGAAGATCATGCGCCCAAGAACTCCACGCTGGAGGGGTTGCACTTTGCGACATCCAACCCAGCGACCTGCATCCGGTCACCTTCGTGGACGAAGGTATCATCATCATCAACGATCGCCCGGCTCATGTGTGCGTGGACAATGGCACTTGCGTTCACCTGCGAGGGACTCACCTTGTCACCTTTGCCGAATGTGCAACGGTTAACGAAACCCAGTACGCCAGCTATGACGCGGCTCCCTCAATATCACCCTAGAACATGATATACTTAGCCTCCCTTACCTTCACCGATTAAGTGAGCGTAACCTGGAGCATATTAAAACATTCGGGGAAGATGTCAACGACTATCGCTCACACCAGGTAGTGCTAGTTGCTGGAGCAATTTGCTGTGCGTTGATCTGCGTCGGCCTAACTTATCGGCGAGTCACCCAGGCCAGGAGATTCACGGCCCAACTTAGGGAGGTGATCGCCCAAATAGGGTCAGCCGAGAGCGGCCTTATTCCTGAGGGTGGAGTAGTTAACTAAGTCAACTGGGCGACGGCAATGACCGATCGCCCTAAAGCTCGATCCGACAAAACTGCTGACACAGCGCCTGGCCGGAAGCTCGTGCATAGCCGGCAAGCTCTGCCAATTGCAGAGGCCGCTATGAATCCATTCATTGTTAGCTTTTAAGTTCAGTTCATAATTGGCATTCAATAAATCCAGAGCACAAGCTCTTATAAATGAATCTCCGACACCATGTCGTTAACTTGCGTATTTATTATCATACTGACTGAGTCTCTAGGCCAGCGGTATTGAAGGTAAGTCAAACTTCCAGGCGAACCGGCCGCACACGAAGATACCAGAACCAGCCAACCGGCAGTGCACTGAGTATTCGTCATCATCCATCTGGCTAATACCTATTGGAGACAGCGGCGAGGGAGTTCACATAGTTCACCCCCATTCCCCCATTACCATTAATTTATAGACTATTCATATCAAACAACGAAAATAGACACAAACATTTCTTAGCGACAGGCCCCAGAGCTGCCTAGCGGCAGGCCCCGTAGCTTCGTGTGCGCTCGGATTTTTTTCTCTCTCTCAGAGCCAGCAACCAGTGTCAGTGCCATCGGCAGAGCCGCCCTCAGTGACAGCCGCCAGTGCTTACTACCTGCCAGTGCCGTCGGCATGGCAGCTGCCGGTGCCCGCGATCGTGCCAGTACCCAAGCCTGGCAGGTATAGTCGCAGGCGCGCCGACGCCAGCGCCAACCGCCCGTGTGCAGCCACACGTGTGCCGCCGCCCGCCCCAACCGCCAGCCCGCAGCCGCCAGCGCCAACAGCTTATGTGCCGCCCGCCACTACCGTCTCTCTCGCCAGTGCCGTCGGCAAGGCCGGTGCCAGTGCCCGCGATCGCACTTGTGCCAATCCAAGCCCGCCGGTGCCGCCGCGTTCATAATCGCCGCCGCGAAAGACCCACGTCGCCCATACGCCACTCCAAGCCCAGCCACGGTCCGATTTTTCCAGGCTGCCGTTTTTCCCATTATTCTGGCAATTAGGGCCGCGAGGGTAAATTCATTTGTACACAGATAGTTAGTTAGCATTTGTAATTAATTATTTAGAATTAACTAATAATAAATTGTACAAAACTAAAACATCCACGCCTTCTTTTTCCCCGCTTCTCCTCCCTCCACACCTGTCTACCACGACTCTTAGGTTTATCCAGAATATTGACCCTTCCCGCTACTCCAAGAACTTCACCGGAGACGCCTCCCTTCTTGCTGATCCACGGTTTTATCCGGAGACGCCTCCCTCCTTGCTCCAGGTTTACCCGGAGCTTTTCCTACCCACTTCCGCTGGACCCATCGTGCCGTCTCAGGCCTGCCACTGCGGGCGAGCTCGTCCGACCATCGTCGAAATTCCTTCTTGCCGATTTATCTCTCGCCCATCTCCGGACTCGCCTCCGGTCTTATTCCGCCGGAAGCAATTGTGCGAAGTCGGCAATGTTTGAGGTTAGGGTCATTCGGCCTTACGAAATTTCCAATTAATTCCTTGACATACAAATCTCTTTTATGATCCTCCCTGGACACGGCTGAGCGTTATCTTGGCCGGAGGTTCGTTACACTATACAACCAATCGGAATGATTTTGTTTTTTAATTATAGATACATTCATAAACTGTAAGTTAAATAAAAAAAGATGGACATACAGTCGGGTGTCCCGACAATAAAATACTCTGTACCATTTCAAAAGAAAGAGAATAAGAAAAAAAACGGAGACAAATTTACCTATAATGCAAATGGGTTCCCATTTAAGAGCAAAGTCTATAGCTCAGTGGGCAAAGCTGCACATAAATTGTTGTAAGCAATTGGCCTGGGTTTGAATCAATCGCAGCCATAAGAAATTTTTTTAATTTCAAAAAATTAAGTATAGTTCTTTGCTTGCATTTTTTAATTTCTTAATATTAAATACTGTAATTATTTTGATTTACTGAAAAAAAAAATATACTTATTTGCAATATATATATATTTATCGCCGACGGGATTCAAACCCGTGATCAAATGTTTATAGTCCAGAAATGCTTGAGATATTGGAAATTCCCTCAATATATGTTTATTGTTAGTCAAAATGTTAGAAAAATTCACAAAAAAAAAATAAAAAAAGGGGGTGTTGCACTCCGGGAGTGCAAGCAGAAGTGAAAACTTGAACTTATGGCACGTTGGCCACTTTTTTGGGTAAGTATTTTTAGATGCGCATCATATGGAAGTGCATGCGAAATTTACAAGTATGTTTAGCACTAATGTTTCGAATAATGGTATTTCCCAATGCCATTCTAATTTACAAACAATAATACAGGCTGCCGTTTATATTTCACCAAAACATTCTTTACAAGCAATACGAGAGTTCTTGTATTCAATTGATATAAATTCTCTTTTTTTTTTAAACGTAGCTCTTATTTTTTGAATCTTCTATTTGCGAGTCTAACAAGAGGTGTATAAAATCGTATATTTTTAACTTATATAACAGTCGTATTGACTGATACAGAGTTAGACGGCCCTAAAAATCGATTGCTGGGTTGGTTACGTCAGTCTTTGTACATATGCTGTCTTCGTTTCGCTGACCATGGTACTAAATGTGCTAACGCTAATTTTTGAAATGCGTGCAATGCAGCCTGGGACGAGTGACAATAAGCCCGTTCCATTAAGGTGCACTGCGAAAGATATACCTTTGCGCACTGCATGCACTCTATGGGATTTTGCGTGGCGAACATCCATCTGTTTTGCTAATGCGTCGCTGACCACAACAGATCGGACCATGATTGAGAGATCTCACATATAGTTTCAGTTTTGTTGTTAAATAACTGAAATTCACACCGATTTTCCACTCTAAATGTGGCTTGGTGGTTGAAACATATGTGCAGCTCCAGACATTGTTTTAACTCGTCCTTAGACAATCCCACGAGCTGATCTCTATGGGCATTAACGGCTATGATTTCAGTTTTCAGACTGAATTGCTGCCAGCTTCCTGCCTTCCGTGTCGGGATTGGCATGATGCTAAACACTTCCTGCTGTGTTATGGACACCAGCGGTAGCGATATTTTGAAGATGACGTGGTCGCTAATTGTGGTATCTTCGGCATGCATGATTTTGTAGAGTTGAATAACAATATCCGATGGTACGGGACGCAGTTGATGTGGTGGGATATGTTCCCGGTTCTGATCTAGTTGCTCCCTTAGTATCAGACTAATAGTTCGATGGTGAATGTCAGTGAGCACATTAGCTATTTCACTGAGCTGTTACTACCATAAAAGCTTGCTGTAGGTGGATACCTTGGTATTTCCCTCTTTCCTTATTGATCTACCTATCTGGCACTCTAGAGTTTTGATACGGTCGTTGGTGGCTGAACTAGTCTTTCTGACTATGTTTATAGTAGATTCCAGAATTGATGTTTGATTTTTCAAAAGCCTCATTAATACGTCATCGTTGGACTTAACCTCTTTTATCACATGTCGGCGTATTTTCAGTCCAGAACGCCAAATAATGAGTTGGCCACTTTTCCGACTATATCGAGTTGTGATCTTCGTTGTCGGGATTAATCATTCAGCTGTGACGGTCTGCCGCCCCAGTTTCCCAGATAGCTCAGGGACGGCCAGAGTTCGCCTACAATAGTTAGTCCGAGTGGTAGCTGAGGAGAAGAAGCCCGTTTCCCAGTGAGAACGCCGAAGAGAATTCGGTTAAATTAAATCGATTGGGGTTCTTTAATCACGATTTGGTACAGAGTTGAGTTACTGATCTGGAACTCGGCGGCGTCGGTTGTCCGGACTTCTCGCGTCTCTAGCTTGGTTTGCCGGCTCGGGATCTGCCAGTCGTCGGCAGCAGGCGGAGGTGCCAATCCGGGACAGAGCCAAGGAACCCAGTAACCTGTAGAGAGGGAGAGAAGGAAGAAACCCAGATAGAATGGCTGGACTCGAAAGTCTTCAGTGAGAGAACGGTGTGGACTCTAAAGGGTTCAGTGAGAGAATGGTTTGGACTCTAAATTCTTCAGTGAGAGAGACGCGGTGGACTCTAAAGTCTTCGATGGCGAGCGAGAGAGAATGGTTTGGACTCTAAAGTCTCCAGTGAGAGACGCGGTAGACTCTAAAGTGTTCGGTAGCGAGGGAGAGAGAATGCGTTGTGACTCTAAAGTCTTCCGTGAGAGAATGATTCGGACTCTAAAGTCTTCAGTGAGAGAGAGAGAGGGCGGGCGGACTCCGCTTCCGATCGCTGTCGGCTGCTAAGTCCTCTTCCTAGGCCAGCGGCCCGCTTTATATAGCCCTGGCAGCTGAGTGTGCCCGTCGCGATTGCCTTCTCTTCCTCTTCCCTCAGGATTCAGTGTGCCCCGTGCTGCCAGTGTGCCCTACCCTTGGCGCGTGCGCGCAATCGAATTTAAATTGTTTTCTCTTTCCATGTTTCTTTATTTCATTTATTTATACTTTCTATATATATATATATCTCTTTATTTCCATTTATTTACCTTTATTTACATTTCTTTATTTATTTACATTTCTTCATTTATTTACATGTCCTTTCTATTTTGTGCGCGGCACGCGTTACGCGTTGTCCGCTCGCGGGTAGGCTGTCCCGTCCGTCCACCTCATTCCTCCTGTCCGTCTGCTTCCGCCCCATCCTGACCGGCTTCGTCCGCCTCCTCGCTGTCCCTGGTGCTGCCGGCGCCTCGATTAGCCTGGCCCGAGTGACTGGCGCTGCCACCGCCGTGTGCCTCACCCTGAACGAAAACACAGTTCTCATTATTATTGGACTCCGGCAAGTTTTCAAACTTGTTTACAATATTTAGCCTATGCTTGAAAAATGAGCTACGTGTGACCAGGTGACGTTTCTTGTTAGCAAACCCTTTCTGTGTGACCATTCGCCATTCGCCCTATCCGTGCCGATGTATCGAGACCCAACCCTGTATGTATCGATGTATCGTTTTTGGGTTCTTTCGATATTTGTGACGTTTCCACATACTGTTTTACGTCCCCGATGTGCGCCCGTTTTAGCTTTCCCGTTTGTCTGTTTTTTACTGTTACGATTACCGGGGATACGAAATTTGTAATCTTCCACGGGCCGTCAAACTTTGGTGCCAACTTGGCGTTGAATTTGTCAACTGCGCTTGACAGCGGGTGGGTTCTGCACACCACCCATTCGCCCACCCTCGTCTTCCACTCTCTCTTTCTTAAGTCGTAGCGACTTTTTTGATCGCTTCCTCTCGTTGTTCCTCCATTCGCTTCCACCGGTTTTCTACCGTTTCCTCCTGTATTCCGGACCCTTCGGTGGCCCTGTCGAACGTTGCCCCGGGCAGCCGTAGTTCTTTCCCCAGTATCAACTGTGCGGGGCTGAATTTTGTCGTTTCTGAGGTTCTGCTGTTAAAAGCTAACATTAACTCTGGCAGTCGGTCGTCCCACTTTGTTTGGTCCTCTCCCGTTAGCTGCGCAATCATATCTTTGACCGTCCTGTTAGCCCGTTCTGTCGGGTTCTCCTGCGGCGTATATGGTGCCGTAAACTGCTGTTTCACGCCCCATCGTTCTATTGATTGTTTCGTCTTTCTCCCCGTGAATTGTACCCCGTTGTCTGATATCAGGATCTTCGGTTCGCCGAACCTAGCAATTATCCGCTCTCGAAACACCTTCAGAAATGCGTCCGCTGTCGCCTGTCGGATTGCTGCCAACTCCACCCATCTTGAGTACTTGTCAATTATTACTAGTAGGGTTGAGTTTCAATGCGTCGTGCGTGGCAATGGCCCCACAAAGTCGACACACACCGTCTCCCACGGTGCCTCCGCTACTCGTGTCAGCATTTTCCCGGCCGCCTTCTGCTGCGAGACTTTATATCTCTGACAACTGTCGCATGCCCGAACAAACTTCTTTGTGTCCCTGGTCAATCCTGGCCAAAAATACCGTGTTTTTATTCTCTTTATTGTTTTAAATGTTTCCAGGTGCCCCGCCTCGGCTGCGCTGTGGTTTTCCTGCATGATTTGCGGAATCTCGCCTGCCGTTGCGCACAGCTTCCACTGTTGTTGGTCTCTCGTTTTCTCACTTCGTCTGTACAGCCGCCCTTCTGACATCTGGTATTCCTCATTCAGTGGCTCCTTCCGAAGCTCCTCCATCTTCTGTCGTATCCAGTCGTCCTGGTGTCTCAATCCCTTGATTTATACATTTTCTATATTGAGTTTCCCCTTCCTGTACTGTATATCGAATTGGTATGGCTGCAAACCCAGTGCCCACCTGGCGACTCTCCCTGCCGGGCTCTTGATCGAATTCAACCATTTCAGCGCTTGTTGATGTCTATCAGTCCAATAGAATTTTTGCCTCTTCCGGATCAGTTCCTGCAGTGGCCCTGCTTGCTCCGTGAAGTTCGGCACGAATCTTCGATACCACAAGGCCATCCCCAAGAAGCTGTGGACCTCCTTCGTAGTTTTTAGTGCCGGTAGCTCCTGGATTGCTGCCACCTTTTCCGGGTCCGTCCGAATACCCTGATTGCTGACAACGTGCCCGAAGTATTTTAGCTCCTCTTGAAAGAGGTGGCACTTATCCGGGTTTATCCTGAGATTGGCCCGTTGCAGCCGTTTAAACACTTCTTGTAACCGCTGGAGGTGTTCTTCCATAGTCCGCCCTATCACGATGATGTCGTCCAGGTATGCAACGGCATGGGGCTCCATTTCTGGCCCAATGATTGTGTCCAATGCTCGCTGGAACGTTGCGGGTGCTGTAGTGAGCTCAAACGGCATCTCTCGGGTCTGGCCTCCGCTTTGTGGCCTGAGTTGCCATTTTTATTTGCTCAGGCCTTACGCGTTTCCCGTCGGCGTCCTACAGCATTGTGTAGTTCTTACGCCGTTTTTCCCACAGACCCAACAGAACAGTCTCGGCGGATTCCCACATGAGCGTGCCGCGTGCCCCGTGCCCCCGCATCTGAAGCACATCTCTTGTCTTATCTGATGCTGCGGTGCTAGCTGCGTTGTGCCCTCTGTTGCCTCAATTTCCTCTACCTCCTCTGCCAGTTTCAGAAATTCCGTCAACGTGTTAAATCAGTTCCTTCGGGTGTACAATTTTATTTTGCTCCTGCAATTTTTGTACACCCCGTCCATTTTCTCACTCTCAGACAGCTTCGTGAACCTCATTAACTTCCGTAATTCGGTGACATACTCCCTCACTGATTCGTTCTCTCGTTGTCGCAATTGGGAGATCTGTTGCTCCAACTGTTCCTCGTTCCTTGGTGGCAGGAAGTACTCTAGTAATTCCTCCATTAGTTGTCCCCAGGATGTGATCTCGGTTGGTGTTGTGTTCCACCAATCTGCTGCGAGTCCCTCCAGAATGAATGGCATGGTCTGGATCAACTGGTCCATTGCCATTCCGTACCTCTTTGCCCATTGTTCTATCTTTTCCAAAAACTCTAGTGGGTTTGTTGTCCCTTGGTACCTAATCCCCCATCCTCGCACCCGATCAATGATCTCCACCTTTCTTCCTTGTTTCTCCTTTCTCGGGCTATGGTTCCTGTTACCACGATCGCCGGTGTTCTTGCGGGGCTTTTTCTCTTTTGTACCTCTTCGCCAAGGTTGCCAGCCTCTGCCATATGCTTTCCGTGTTATCCGTCTTTTTACAGAACGCTGACAGTTCTTTCCTTAGGTCTTTCAATCTCCCTGTTTGGTCTAACCCGAATTCTTCCGCGTATTCGGCCAGGTCGGACTTCGTTGCCATGTACACCAAGCTGTACATAGTCTTCTGGTTTCGGGTTTCTCTTGCTACCACTCTTCCTGTTCGGGTGCCAATGTGACGGTCTGCCGCCCCAGTTTCCCAGATAGCTCAGGGACGGCCAGGGTCCGCCTACAATAGTTAGTCCGAGTGGTAGCTGAAAGAGAAGAAGCCCGTTTCCCAGTGAGAACGCCGAAGAGAAATCGGTTAAAATAAATCGATAGGGGTTCTTTATTCACGATTTGGTACAGAGTTGAGTTACTGATCTGGAATTCGGCGGCGTCGGTTGTCCGGACTTCTCGCGTCTGTGTGAGGTATCTCGGTTTGCCGGCTCGGGATCTGCCAGTCGTCGGCAGCAGGCGGAGGTGCCAATCCGGGACAGAGCCAAGGAACCCAGTAACCTGTAGAGAGGGAGAGAAGGAAAAAACCCAGAGAGAATGGCTGGACTCGAAAGTCTTCAGTGAGAGAACGGTGTGGACTCTAAAGTCTTCAGTGAGAGAATGGTTTGGACTCTAAAGTCTTCAGTGAGAGAGGATGGTTTGGACTCTAAAGTCTTCAGTGAGAGAACGGTGCGGACTCTAAAGTCTTCAGTGAGAGAATGGTTTGGACTCGAACGTCTTCAGTGAGAGTGACGGGGTGGACTCTAAAGTCTTCGGTAGCGAGCGAGAGAGAATGGTTTAGACTCTAAAGTCTTCAGTGAGAGACGCGGTGGACTCTAAAGTCTTCGGTAAGAGAGAGAGAGGGCGGGCGGACTCTAAAGTCTTCAGAGAGAGAGAGAGAGGGCGGGCGGACTCTAAAGTCTTCAGAGAGAAAGAGCGGGCGGACTCTAAAGTCTTCAGAGACGACTTTAGAGTCTTCAGAGAGAGAGGGCGGGCGGACTCTAAAGTCTTTAGAGAGAGAGAGAGGGCGGGCGGACTCTAAAGTCTTCAGAGAGAGAAGGCGGGCGGGCTCTAAAGTCTTCAGAGAGAGAGAGAGGGGGGGCGGACTCTAAAGTCTTCAGAGAGAAAGAATTCGGCAAGCCGAATTAGTTGCTGCGACTCGAAAGTCTATTGACGATTTATTGCAACCCAAATCGAAAGATTCGGGTCGCCCAAAAAATGACTTCGGCTGCTGACTACTGGAAGTTTGCTACTAGAGACTTACCGCTTTCGATCGCTGTCGGCTGCTAAGTCCTCTTCCTAGGCCAGCGGCCCGCTTTATATAGCCCTGGCGCAGCTTAGTGTGCCCGTCGCGATTGCCTTCTCTTTGTCTTCCCTCAGGATTCAGTGTGCCCCTTGCTGCCAGTGTGCCCTTCCCTTGGCCCGCGTGCGCTTTCGAATTTAAATTGTTTCCTCTTTCCATTTTTCTTTATTTCATTTATTTATACTTTCTATATATATATATTTATCTTTTTTTCCATTTATTTACCGTTATTTACATTTCTTTATTTATTCACATTTCTTCATTTATTTACATTTCCTTTCTATTTTGTGCGCGGCACGCGGTATAGCTCATTTCTGGTTGTAGCTCGCCGTGTACCTACAGGCATTGACGTTTCGTAGTTCTGAACATTTGTGTTTCAGTTCCGATATCCCGGCTGACAATATTCCCATGTCGCTCCAATATGGCTTCAAGTCGTAATATACAATTATCGTCCATTCTGAGATTGCCATTCTGGAGGTCGCGAGCCGCTCGTAGAATATTCCAGGCTGATTTGCAACGGAGTTAGTCTTACTGATTGTCCCATTTCTAATGGAAGACTAAGTAGCATTGCCAGCAACGTTGGGTGGATCGGAAACGACGTTTTTCTTTTCTGCGTAGGGATTTCTTTTGCCTGCGCCGCGTCCTCACTGGAGCTGTGCGGACTTTTTCTGGCTACTTCTTCCTTTATCAAAGGTGCCAAAGGAGTAACTGGTCGTTTGGATGTGCTTGATGCTGTTTTCACGGGTACTTCTTAGACCCGATTGTCCTTGCCTGTATATGTTTTTACTATCCGTCCCACAGGCCAGCTCATTACCGGTACATTGCCTTCTTTTAATAGTAGTATTAATTCTTCTTTGACATTCTGCGCCATGGTTTTCTATTTGGTGCGCATTTGCAATTCTTGTAGATATTCCATGGACCACTGATTCCAGAATGTGCTGATGTATCCGTAGGATCAGATGACATCGGAGTGAGCAGCACGAGTTGAGTATCGCCTTTACCTCAATGATTACAGTGTTGAGCTCTTCAAATGTTAGCGATGATATGACTGTGACTTAGCCGTTTCGCAGATTATACAGCAACTTCCTATGGGCCGCCAAATGATAGCGCTCGAGGCGGTATGAACGTGAATTCCATCTGTTTCTCACTGCATTGGTTTATGATCCGGGTCTGGGCCTTTTCTGTGAATAGTATTTCCTCTAACGCCATTAACTAGTTGTTGGCACCGACAAAGTTTGTTGCGTTGTCACAATGAATGGTCTGACACTTTCCACGTCGAACCAAGAATCGCCGAAGAGCGTCTAGGAATGCATCTAGGTCGCCTTAGGTCACTTACTAACTCCAGATGTACTGCTTTAGTGGAAAGACAGCAGAATACTGTAATATAAGTCTTATCCTGTCTTTTTCCCCAGATTTTATGATTTTTTTTTTATTATATATATATATATTTTTATTGGTGTGTTAAAATTGCTGCTCTACTTAAAATACTACTTAAGTATTATTAATTTAACAATTTAAAGCAGTGGTTATTTTCAATAAATGTAAATTAAATTATATGCCGGGTGGGCAGCTCCCGAACGAAAACGTTTTAGCCGTCTAAATGTGCGTGTCCTTGTTATCCGTCGAGGCAGGGGGTTAGGGTGTCTGAATAGTCTAAGCCGATGATTGGCAGCCAGAGAGTTTATCACATCTCCAACTGCTGGTACTCCAAGTTCCCTTCTAATGTCAACGTTTCTAATATACCATTCCGCTTTGGCGATACGTCTCAAAAACTTCGCCTGAAACGCCTGAACCTTTCGCAAGTGCGACCTGGCTGCTGTCCCATATATAGCCACCCCATAGCGCCATATTGAGGCTAGGAGGGATTGATACAGTCGAGTCTTACAACGCAGGCTTAGCTTAGACTTTGGACCTGTTAACCAGCTAATACGACTGGCCGTACCTTGCAGCTTCACCCAAGTCTATCTGACATGCGAGGCAAATGTCAGCCTCTTATCAAGAAGTAATCCCAGATAGGTGTGTTCCAGTTGCTGTGGCAGAAGTTGCCCATGAAGGAAGACTCCTGGGCACGTGTCCCTCCTGAGTGCGAATGTGACCACCACACACTTATCAGTGTTGATGCCCACATTCCACCTACAAGCCCAGTTCTCGAACCTCTTCAAAAGAATTTGTAGTTTGTCAGTGGCGCTGTAAACACAGCTGGATCTAGCCAACACCGCAGTATCATCCGCATACGTGGCAACACAAGTGCTATGAGAGCTCAGGTGCAGCGGGGCATCATTAAAAACAAATTAAAAAGCGTTGGGCCCAGCACACTTCCTTGCGGCACGCCAGCAAGAATCCTCTTGGTGGGTGATACAACCCCATCCTGGACAACCTGAAAGGTCCTATTTAAGAGGTAGCTCTTGATAACCTCAAAGAGCTGAGGAGGGAGGAGCCCTTTGATCTTGGATAAAAGCCCTTGGTGCCATACCCGGTCAAAGGCCTGCTGAATATCCAGAAAGGTCGCTACCACGTACTGCCTGTTCTGGAACCCCTCAACAATAAAGTCCACCACGCGATTGAGCTGCTCCGGGATACCATGACCTTTCCTGAATCCAAACTGATGCCTAGGTATCGCATCCCGTACCGCCGGTCCTCTGCATCCTGTCAAGGATACATCTCTCAAAAATCTTCGAAAACGTGGGCAGAAGACTAATCGGCCTATAACTAGACACGTCATGGAAGGGCTTTCCTTCTTGGTGTATCATCACCACATTCGCATTTTTCCAGGAGGACGGAAAGTGACCAATTCTGAGCGCTGCATTAAGCACAAAGACCAAGAAGAGAAGTGCTCTCCCCTGAAGAAGTTTAGCAACTCTATTAGAAATGCCATCTGCACCTGGCGACTTCCGATTTTTCAATTTTTTGATCTTGTCCCGCACCTCAGCAAGCCTGATTGGAGCAACAGCAGGCACCATTTGGTGAGGAGTTACAAAAATGCTCTGACCCTCTCAACCCTTGCCGCAGAGGAAGTAGTAAAGGGAGTGAACCGATCCTCTAAGCTTTCAGCAAAGGCTTCAGCTCTATCCAGCGGAGACTGGCCAACGTCCCATCCGCTTTCTTTACTGGGAACTTAGGAGCAGCCTGCCTCTTACTCTGGCCAACGATCTTCCAAAGCGCAAAATTAGTGTCTCTGTCTGGGGTTGCCTCCTCCAACTCCTTGTCCAGACGCTCCTGCCGCAAAAGGTTCAAGAGCCTTCTGACTCTGTTGCCCAGCCTTCGGTAGACTCTCAGCACCATTGCGTCATGAGTCCTTGCATAGAGTCTCCTGAGCCTGTGCTTAGTCTCGATGAGAGAGTCCTTGAGCAGTTACTGTTGCTGGGCGCCGCAAGCTCCGCTGCAGCACAGACTGTCCGCTCCAGAAGCAAGGCTGCATCATCAACGTCATCCGCAGTATTGATCTCCATCTGAAGATGTATGGAGTCCTCCAGAGTCCTCTTGAACATGCTGATGTTAGAACCAAAAGGAAGTAACGTCCTCCTAGACACTGCAGCGCATCCTGTCAGGAGTAAACTGACTATGAGCGGGATGTGATCCGAGCTGAGCTCAAAAGAGTCTTCAATAATCAGCCTACGACCTTGAAGACCTTTCAAGAGTGCGAAATCCAAGGCAGAGGGAGTTCCGCCATTACAGGGGAAACAGGTGGGTCTTCCTGTGGCCAACACATCCGCTCCCAAGTTGTCCAGAGCTTCCACAATCGCTGCGCCACGCCTGTCCGCTCTAACACTGCCCCATCTGCGATGCTTGGCGTTGAAGTCACCCCCAGTGAAGGCTTTGTCACCACATACATTCAGCATGCCCTTAAAACCATCACAAGTCCAGGAAGGACGAGGAGGCAAATATAATTAAAGACATGGTTAACTTGAGATAATGATAAATCAAGCAAGCCATTTATGAGGTCATGCTGCGCCTCTGTATGAAGGACATTTGACCCACCATCAGAAGACCAGTGAGCTCCAGGTATGTTGAAGTCTCCCAAAGTCACTAATTGGTCCCTATCAGAAGGCCTATTGGAAACTGCCTGAATTGCCAAAAGGTCTTTCCAATAAGTTGGCTCTTCCGAAGATGGAGGAATGTAAAAGCAGGTTACAAAAATGCAACTACCTGTAAGAAACACCTTAACGCAGATAAATTCGATGTTCGTTCCGAGATGAGGCAGGAGTCAACGGCAATTAAAACTCCGCCACCACGCTTGAGAAGACGGTCTAATCTGTAAATTGTGTACTTACTTGGAAGAATTTCGGAGCAGAGATCTCTGGCTTCAGCCAGGTTTCAGTAAATACAATCACCTGGGATACAAAATAAATGCTATCCGAATACAATTTAGAGAGCTTACTAAGTAAACCCTTAGTATTCTGATAGGAAAGTTGTAAGGAAGAGGTTAGTTTTTTGGGACAGAAGGTACAGCGGATACTGAGGATTGTGACGACCTGGGCAGTTGTACTCCCGCAGGCCGTGTTCTTTTATTTCGAGCCTCGTACTCCTTGACTACAACGTACTCGGGCCAGAAGTCACCCGAGCAAATTTGTCAAAGAGATGGAATGAGACATTTATCTTGAATGACGAAATGCCTCTGGCATACGAAAATTTGAATTTTTCCACCTTAATACCTTAAGGGGCTTACGTAACGAATTGCTGGTATTCCGGGCATTGTTGGACCCTGGGTAGCTTTTTCTACGGAGATTTACGGAGCCAAAGATTTGGGCTGTTATTTCCTTGTAAAGTTTTCTCTTCCTCATAGATCAGAGACCTCATCACGGAAGCGCTTTCGGCGAGGGATTCCGCCAGAAAAGTATGAGTTAGTAATTTGGCCGCAAGCGAGTCGTTGCATTGTATTGAGTAAATCCAAAGATAAGTTAAGAAATAAAGTACAATCGACCTAGAGGTTGTCTCTTGCCCCACTGTCTCGCTCCGGCAAATATAGAAAATGCAAAGTTCAAGTTCAAGGGCAACATACATATGCTAGTTGTTGTTTTTGCTTCTATGCGCGCTGTATTAATGCTTAAGCAAAAACCTTATCTGTTTATCACTTTCAGTGCTGCCGAGCTCAAGAGCCGTAGTTTACCTTTATCTGAGTTTATTTTGGGACATTTTCACAGACCCTAGAACCACTGTGCACACTATCAGTACCAAAAAGCAAAGAGAGAGAGTGAGAACAAAAGAGCGCAAGGGTTAGAGTATGAGTAGCAGAAATCACAAGAGCGATGAGAGCTATGAACCACTTATATGCAGCTTACAGCAACCGACAAAAAAGATAACCGTCTTAGCACAAACTAAAAAGTGATTATTAACACAATACGTCCGTACTATACGTCCGCAAGCGCAGAAACTCGATAATCCCCGACACAGAGGCCCAGGGGCGAAGCAGATTGGCGTAAATATATATTTGTTTTTTTTCGTTATTCCTCTTTTCGCAAGAGGGGGTAAAATTTCTTCTGTGATTTGGAGTGGATGCCCAGGGCGCCAGTTCTCGCCTAGGCGGCTGCCGTATGTTTTGCAAGGCGAATAAACTCCACTTACTGATCGTCACAGGCGTTAAGTCAGGCTAGCCCAACTCCTTACCCTCAACCAAACCAAATCCCCCGAAAGCGATCGCCGAGAGTCGTTAGAGGGCAGGGGAAGGGATTGAACATTTGAAATAGTTATAGTTTTTGCTTAAAAAAAAGAAACGGAAATTAATTATATATGTAAGAGATGAAGTAGTGCTTAAAGTGAAAGAGGAAAGAAAAGAAAAGGAGAGATGAAGGTTCCGTACGCAGGCGCCGAATAGGATCGCAGTAGTCGACTCCAGACTCCACGGCCGAGCCTGTGTCACTCGGTCAGCCGGTGCTCTTTTGCATCTCACACAACTGTGTATGATGCTCCTGGCCATTGTTTTGTCATTAAGAATCCAATATTGCTGTCTAGCTTTGGCTCTCAACGATTGGGCTCCGCAATGCATGTTCTCTTCATGCATCTCTCGTAGTAGCATATTCACAATTGGATCAATGCGTGGAAGCAAGATGTGATGCTTTGAGTAATATGGAAGGTTAAATCCGTCCAACCTTCCTCCGACTCTGATGAGTCCGTCATTTCCTTTTATCAGAGACAAGGAGACGATTGAACTTGTTTTGTCCACTGTCTTGTGGATGTGAAGTTCAATTTCAATTCAAGTTCAATTCAAATTAAACGAATGGAGCCTAGGATGATTGTCTTACCATGAGTCAATTCACCTACACTCAGTGTGGTTGTAGAAGCTCGGTTTCGTTTATTACAAAAACACATCATATATACTACAATGCGTTGTAGTTTGCAGAAGGAGTTGTGTTTGTGGTTTTGGTTGCAACTGTATAGTTCACTTCCCAGTTGATCTTGACATGTCGGCAAACTTACTTGCTTCACTCGTCGTTCTAGATCGCTGGGGCCGATGGTCGGTACATTAGACCACTTGTCTCGGGAGCCGTGCAGAAATAGAGGTCCATATAGCCAGAGGTTATGCTCTGCTAATTTGCTTGCAGAAATCCCTCTTCATAGTAGATCTGCTGTGTAATTGAGATTGCTGTGACACGGCTTGAATTTTTGCGATCCGATTTGCCACAAACGTGTGGTATGCTGATACGGATGCATTTATCCAGGACAGGACTACAGTTGAATCAATCTATAAATACCCAGATGCCTTTTCCTCAGGCATGCGTAAATCCTTCCTGACTCTATGGGTCAGTTCAGCTCCCAAAACTGCAGTACATAATTCTAGCAGCGGTAAAACCTTTTTAGCTGATTGACCCTAACGGGGGCAAATAATTGTAACGGATCGAATATTTGCGATGATTCCGAGCTGACCACCCGTTTGGTGATAGTTAAGGCTTCGCTTTCTTGGGATCGTCCACATAGCTGATCCTTTTGTGGCATCCAAAGCAAACCCAACGTCTTAATACTATATTGTTAGAGTGTTTCGTCTATAGGCGATGTCTTCTTGTGAAATTTGGGTTAATACTTCAGCGTTATTAGAGCACCGGATGGTAGCAGTATCTTCTTTAAAACATAGTGATATGGGATGAAGTAGTGATCCGAGGGTACGAGTGAGGGATGCACCAGTTTCATGTGTCCAAGGCGTTCATATTCCTTCATTAAGTGTACGTATCCTCATCTGGTGCCGTTCGTCGGTCTAATGCCAAAAATCTGTTGATCGCAGTTTTCTGAGATGTCCAAAATCATACTAGTAGCGTATCAACCTCATCTTCTGTGGTTGCCGCTGCAAAAATTGCTGCTGAGTCGGGCTCAGCAGGAATTCTCCCGGCCACAATCCAGCCAAGCTTTGTATTTTGGAGAATTGGGCCTCCCGGCTTTATCAGCATCTGATTTGGCAGAAGCAAAGAATAATAATGCTCTGCGCCGATAAGCATGGCGATCTTTCCTGGTTTGTCAAAATTTGGATCGGCTGATCAGCTATGATATGCGGCAGCACAAAAGCACTTGTTGAGCGAAGTCATTATGCATAGACTTTATAAAAACGTTGGTTCTAGCTCGGCTGGTTTTTGGATTACCTTCAATACCCTCGATTCGTAATGATGCACCGTGGAGCTTTAGTGATTCTTTGGAGGCTATTCAGAGATCAGATTTATTTGTGATCCTGAATCTAGCAAGGCTCTAAATGTTTCCATCTGATCATTACTTGCTTTAACTGATACCTTGACTGTGGCCAGCAAATTGTACATGTAAATCGTTACCTGCCAGGTGTCCATTTTTAACACCTTTTTCTACCTTAAGTAGTCTATAACTTCTAACGCACGACAGAGCACTCAACTACACTATATAGGTCTGGTCCGTGTATCTTTCCTGAACCAGAATCCGTTTAGAAAGAATGATTCTAGCTGCGTCTCCACCTTTGAGAGCAAATCTAGTGAAACAACTCAGGGTCAAAAAACACGAAATACTTATGGGTAAAAACGCTTCAGGGGTACCTGTAGCGCGCAAGGCATTTGCAGCGTTAAAATCGTGAATTTTTTTGTTTTGAATGATTTTAAGACGCGAAGGGATGCGGAATCAAATGTTTATATTTCAGAAATGCTTGAGCTATTAATAATTCCCCCAATATAGGTTTATTCTTAGTCAAAACCTTAGAAAAATGATCAAAAAATAAAGAAAATAGAAATTTGTAAGAAAAATTTTTGTAAAATATTTTTTAGATTTTTTAAAATACTTTTATTTGAGCAAATCAATCAAAATAAAGTTAAAAAATTAAATAAATTTTTCTTTTAAAACATTCGATTTTTCACTTTGATACTCTATAAATTGGCGAATGGATGGGGGTGGCACATTGTCCACTTGATATATAAATTTCACATAAATTCACTGTCAAATGCCGTTTAAATTATTGGATTATCTTATTCGGTTCAAAAGTTATGATTTAAACAACGGAAAATGGAAAAAGGCGCCACTGTGCGTAGCCTCAAGGTGCAGCAATGTATGGTGTTTTTGATCGCATTTAAAACACGTACGACCTTGGCAATCCTTTGCCTTGTGATCACTGCTGAAATAGTTAACACACATGTTTTGTTTTTGTACCCAATTAACTCGTTTGGGTATAGTTTTGTTGCGGAAATCATCGATTTGTATAGCCAATGATTCCGTTGGCAGAATGGCCAATTTTGTAGCCTTCCAGCGCTGGCGGAAGTGCATGTTGGGCCTTTCTGCTCCTTTCTTGGTTGTTGATTTGGTTTCCTGTTGATAGTACCTCGACTTCGTTGGTGCAGGAAGCTTAACATTGTGTCGAGACCTTGAAGCTCTCTTGAACCGTCTAACGACTGTTCGTATAAGGCTCTAATACAGTTTTTGCTTGATAATGGCAATAATGATTACATCCCAGCTGGATATATCGAAGTCTAGTCCCTTTAATGATGCTAGAGACTCTATTGTAGTGATATATAATTCCTTTAGTGACTTAGGATCATCACTGTTTGTATGCTTTTGTGGGAGGCGATTTAGAATCGTGTCTGCTACTTGGCGGGGATTGTTGTATGCATCAACCAATATTTCCCACGCGTTCATGTAATTCTCTGTTTTCAGATCGATAGCCTTATAAGTCTCTCTGCCTCTCCAGTCACAGTGGTTTTAAGGTACCACATCTTCCTGACTGTGGGCATGTTGGTGTCATGTACCATGCATTTGAATAAATCGAAGAATTGCGTCCATTTGAGTAGATCCCCATCGAACTTGAGGATGCTGCCTCTGGGCAAGTGTACATCTTCATTGCTTGATGTGTTGGTTTGTGCCCCCAGGACTTTCTGTACTTCCCTTTCTAGTCGGAGGAACGACTGCATGTCGTATCCCTCCCTGACCGGGTCTTCGTACTCTTCATGGATCAAGAAATGGATCTCTTGGTATTGGGACCACAATGAATTTATTGCCGTCGCACAAAGTGCTGCTGAATCGTGCTCACCAGACATTCTCCCGGCCACAATCCATCCCAGCTTTGTATTCTGGAGAATTGGGCCTTCTGGTTTTATCCGCTTTTGATTTGGCAGTAGCAAAGAATAATAATGCTCTGCGCCGATAAGCATGTAAATTTTTCCTGGCTTGTCAAAATTTGGATCGGCCAGGATGACGTTGTTTGGATTGCGTACGTGGGATGTACTCAAATCATGAGCTGGTTGGTCAGCTATGATATGCGGCAGAACAAAGGCTTCTACCTTTTGAGTAAAATCATTGTGCATTGATTTCATGAGCACATTTGCTCTAGCCCGACTTGTTTTCGGATTGCGTCCAATGCCCTCGATGCGTAACGATGCATTGTGTAGCTTCAGAGAGAGCTTGGAGGCCATTCGTTCAGAAATCAGATTGATTTGTGATCCTGAGTCTAGCAAGGCTCGGAATGTGCCCACCTGACCATTGCTTGCTTTGACCAATACCTTGACTGTCGCCAGCAAACTGTAACTTCTGTTGCTTGCTGCTCCTACAGAAGGTGATTGTGGCTCTTTTGCCGCACCTGATCTTTATCGCATTTAAAGCACATATGGCCTCGGCAATCCTTTGCCTTGTGGTTACTGTTAAAACAGTTCACACACAGTTTTTGTTTTAGTACCCAGTTGAGTCGATCGGGTACCGTTTTGCTGCGGAAATCATCGCATTTGTATAGCAAATGATTCCGTTTGCAGAAGGGGCAACTTGTTTGCCTTCCAGCGCTGGCAGAAGTGCATGTTGGGCTCTTCTGCTCCTTTTTTGGTTGCTGACTGCGTTTTTCTGTCCCCGGTACTCGGCTTCGCTGGTCCAGGAAGCTTTGTATTGTGTAGAGACCTTGAAGTTCTATCGAACCGTCTAACGATTATTCGTAGAGGGCTCTATTTTCAAAATTCAGTTTTTGCTTGATGATGGCAATTATGATTGTATCCCAACTAGATATATCAATGCCTAGTCCCTTAAATGATGCTAGAGACTGAATTGTTGTAATGTACAACTTCGATCTTTGGATCGTCACTGATTGTATGGCGTTTCAGAAGACGATTGAGAATCGTGTTTGCTACATGGCGGGGATTGTTGTATGCGTCAGCCAATATTTCCCATGTAATTTTCTCTTTTAAGATCAATATGCCTTATTAATCTTTCTGCTTCTCCAGTTACGGTGGTTTTGAGATACCACATCTTCCTGACTGTGGGCATGTTGGTATCAAGCACCATTTGAGTCCATTTGAGTAGATCCCCGTCGAATTAAGGGAATTTTTGGCTCTGGAAAAATCCACATCTTCATCGTTTGATGAATTTGTTTGCTCACCCAAGACTCTTTGCACATCTTTTTCTAGTCGGAGGAACGAGTGCATGTGATATCCTTCCCTAACTGGGTCTTCGTATTCTTCATGAACTAAAAAAAGGATATCATGATATTGGGACCATAATGAATTTGAAGAATCCCTTGTTATGACCCTTCCGGTCTTTCAGGTCCCGTTTGATTGAGTCGGCAATAGCGCTTTGTCGCCGATATGCTGATATTAGCTTGCTTGCAGATTGCTGTAAGCTTGCAGCGTCTGCATTTTCAGGGGCATTGCTCGAGGTTGCCTTTCCGGGGCATCGCTCGAGGTTTGAGCCGTTGCATTGGTTATGATGGTTTTGTATCTGTCGTATAACTCACGACAGTCCACGTAGAACTTTGAATATTCTGCGGTTCTATATTCCGCTGGATTTTTGTCATTATCCGCAAATCGATTTCAAACTTCATCGATTGCGTCCAACTTTGTTATATAATAAGTGGGATTTAGTTTTCTCTCCGCTGGGTCTTTTTTAAAGTTACGGATTAGCTTCAAAATCTCTTCCTGCAAGTCTAACGCCCCTGTGACTGCTGGTTCATCCTTGCTAGACATATTGAAAATTGTTTTTAAATTCCTGACCGTTGGGATTTTTTTATTTGCTTTTACAGCTCCTATTTCAACCGTGGTGTGGTCGAAGGAATCAACAAAAGGTCGATAGAATTGGGGGATTTGTAGAATTCAGAGTTCCAGAAAAGGCTTGTTCATCAACGTGTAGCTTCGATGACAGTGTCCAGGAAGGTTCCCAAGAGTTATGGAACTTTCCCGGTTGGTCTTACCAAATTTTCTTATGGCAAGAGTAAAAATTCAAGAAGATTTCCAATAGTTACTGAATCTTTCCTGTGAGTTTGACGTATTCAGGACGATTTTCTGTGAGTCAGGGCTCACCAAAATGTTTATTTGGTGGGTGAGACAATCAGAAAGATTCCCAAGAGTTACGAAATCTTTCCTGTGGGCTGACGTATTCGTCGGGGTCATCAAAATGTTTAGGGGGAGGCTTAGATGCCTGGCAGTGCATAAACTATTGCCTTTAGTTGTCGCAACTAGCACTTGGAACTAGGTGGACGGGTTGGTTTGGTTGATGAGGGTTTAAAGACACAGCGACATGCATGATGCATGAGTAAAGAATTGCTTTACGGTAGAACTGCTACTGATTTTATTAATGAAACTTAACAGTATTTATAGGTACAAATGTTAAAAGAAATAACGTATAAGAAATAATGTGGGTTACTGTTAATGTGAGTAATTGCTAGCTACTAAGACCATTGCTGCAGTTAATTTCCTCATATCAGCAGACTAAGTATGCATATTCGCTTGACCTGGTAATTGGTACTTTATTTACGATAAATGCATGTTGCTGCAACTGAAGAGTTATTACATAATGTTTATTGTGTATGAATATTATTGCTTATAACTAAATGCTGCCGCGACTGAACTGCCAGCTTCTTCTTGGAACGTAGAGTCCTTCTCGTCCTGATCACCTCCTCCACCGAGATCTCACAGGCGTCGTTGGGGTGGAGCCTCCCCAAGGATCGTTTTCTGCCTCGTCGCAGAGACGAAGGAAACATTCCCTTTTTGCATCTCTTATGGCCGTATTGAGGTCCTTCCTCGTCAATTTGTAGGCCTCAATACACTCGACGACTCGCGAAAAGCCGGATTCCAGGCAAGCGGACCGAAGGTCGGCTATCGAGTCGCTCCACCAGAAAACTGGCCTCTGGTACCTTTGACACGTCCCTCTCCGACGCATGCTCTGCTCAAGCGTGCTCAAGGAGTGCTATGATCCGATTTATCGCTTCGCTGGTTCCACCGGCCGCCTCGGCTGTCATGCCCTCCAGCGCGCTGGCAAAAGGCTTCATACACAGCCTACTGGACATAGGATAGCCTCTCGGTCGCTCCCTGTGTAGGCGTCTCTGATTCCTCATCTTGCATTATGGGAAACTGCGCACAGTGGTTCCGCCCATAGGCAAAAAAAAATAAAACATTCCAAATACTTGCGAAAAGTAACCAAATTATTTAGAAAATTGCTAAATTTATTTATGGCAAACGTTTGCTAGAGATTTTAATAATTTATAATGGATTTTAAAGTTACAGGTATTAACTTTAATAAACTGTTTTTGTGAAAATAATTTGAGTGATTTTTCTATTTTTTGTGTATTTTTAAATGATTATCCTTTTTTTGTGTACTAAGTATGTGAACGGAATTTTTCAGGTTTAAATAGACTTTTATGTATGTATGACAGCACCGTCGTTTCTGGCCCGGCTGCTATTGCTGTCGGGTCGATGGTTGGTCGCTCTGGGACCCTCAGGCTCATTAATGCAGCAGCCGCTCCTGTCCACCAGGATCTTGCACCGGATGACAATGTGCCCGAGCTCTAGGAACAAGAAACAGCGTGGAGGATCCTCGCGCTCCCGCACTCCGCATCTCGTCCATATTATGCGGATTTCGCCTTGCTTTCGCTCCTCTTTTGCAATCGAATATGGACTCATGGTCCCTCATGGACTCTGCGTTCTCCGTCCAGCCTTTGGCTACCTTCAATTGCAGGTTGCCCCTGGTTGTTCGACGCCCTTTATTTACTGCCCCTCCGAGGTCCTTCACCTGGCTTCCTCCCTTCCCGTGACCAGGGCTAGGATTTTACTGTACGACCTTCCCGGTGCCTTTACTATCACCGCTTCGAAACACGGTCTGCGTGGTCTTTTTTTGCTGGCTACCGTAATCCATGAGTTGCCGAATGTCCGAAACGCCGGCGCCTGGAATTACTTCAACGGTGAGGCGATCCTGTTCCCGTCCTTCCCGGATGAAAGAGCCCGGGAGGGAAACAGTGGGGTTTGCGGGATTATGACGGATGGCGGGGAAATCAGTTGACGGGAAGTTTTGAGTTTATGCTTAAGTGTTTTTATTTCATAACCATAGACACTTTCTCTCCTTAATTTCCTGTTTTGCTGGGCTGCCCGGCGGAGCACTGCCACGATCCGAGGGCTTTTCCCGTTTATGGCAACTTCAAAGGCCCGAGCTACGCGGGGTAACATGCAAGCACGGTCTCCATGTATCATTCAAAGATTTAATTCCTTTTAGGGTGAAGTAACGAAGTCCCAGATCGCCTCCAATAGTTATTCTTTCAAAGAGCAGACATTAAGCATATAAATGCCCTTCTGGGGAGATGGTAGTTGGACAAAACGTTTTTTAACGGAAAAGTTTGAGTTCTGTCACTCAAAATAACTTAAAAACCATTTAAGAAGATCACTAGAAATTCATATTAGGTCGAGCCTTCTCATAAGAAGAACGTGATAAACCAAGTCGAAAGCTTTACTTAAGTCCATTTAAATTACAAACCAAATAGTTACTGGCATCCGATTTGCGGTTAGACTTTAGATTTTCGGTTAGACTTTAGACTGGGTTCTATACAGAACCAAGGTGGTTTATGGAGTCACTAGTTTATCACGATCAGAAAGCCAGTTAGAAACGACCTGAGTTGCCGAAAAGTGATTCCAATATATGATATCTAGATAAAACTACCTAAAAAGTGTGAAAGGTTTAAACACGTTTTATTTCTTCTTACTTTTCTTTATTTACAACTTGTCTCTTTCGTAGTTCGATTCGAGAGTGCTGCTCGCAGGTAGATTCTCAAACAACCCCCGTTTCCTAAAGCTCTTACTCTCTTTCCTAATTACTCTCTCGAGAGTATAATCCCAGTGTGACCAGATCACCCCCATGGTAGAATTATACAAGGTAGTCCACTCGGAAAAATCATAGTCCCTTGCTATAAGTGCGAGTGAGATAGCATTAAATAGTAAGTGTCAGTGAAACGCCTACTAGGGCTTCATTAACCCTTACACGGGGAAGGGGCTAAAAGTTTCCTTAGTTATGACAAGAGTTGTAGAGTTTATAATTTTATTTTAATTAGTTTTGAATTTGACATAATTCTTTGTTTTTGTTGTCTGACAGCCATTCTCTTGTTCAAGCTCCTAATTCTAAAGTATATACGTGTCTTAAAATAAATTTTTTTATATTTACACTAATATCGACCTGCTCAGCGGCGTTTAACAATGTCTGTTTTAAATTTGTTGTTATTTTAAATGTGTCCTTAACAATATTTACAAATATGCATTCAAGTTGTTTTATTTTGTATTTTAATGTTGATGAAGGTTTCATCAGTCCTCCATACGAAACCTCATCTACGTATGTAAATGTCGACTCTTTTGCAAAAGGACATTTTTTGTTTGCTTGGCCACTTAAGGGTTAAAGTTAAAAAAATTTAAAAACCGTCCGTACACAACCTTTCAGTTCGACAAGCAGGCCTGAACTGAAATAGGGGACCAAAACCGAATGATTTCGACAGGTCGAATGGACTACCTTGTATAATTCTACCATGATCACCCCGATCCCATTAGGCCTGCTACAACTCGGCTGTCCTGACTTTAGCACCGTATCCAGACAGTAAAAAACCGTCTTTAAGCAGTGAGAGAGAGCGAGAGGCAAATAGTTGAAAACGGCTGTTCGTCAGAGGCCGTTTTAAAGGCCGGTAACCTGACACGAAAACAAATATACTAGAATGGAGTGGGTCACTCTTTAGTATATTTCGAGCGGGCTGCGAAAAAGAATGGCAAATTTAATAAAACAGGCTGTTCTCGACCCTCGATTGCCTCTATGACTACCTTCATCAGAGGAGTTTGCTACAGATGTACTAACTATAAAACAAACAAAAGATAATGATAAGAATGTAAATTATTGATATATTATTATTATTATTACATCGTTTACAAAACTTAAATCTACTACAAAGCCATGGCATCTGGAGCCTTCGGCTGTATTGTTTTCAGTTTGTTTTTACTTTGTTTACATACTATTTAATAGGATTGAATTCAATTAATTGTAGTCATCTAATTTATAGATCTGATAATATATATTAAAATGTTTAATAAGTTTTAAAATATTACTTCTATTTTCTAGTGTTGGATGAGATATTTTGCAAAAATAGGTGTATTCTGAGGGAAGAAGGGAAGTTTATTTTGGTTTATGATAGGACATGATATTAGGAGGTGAGAGAGTGTTTTATTGATACAAAAATATGTAAACAATAGGTACATAGAGAGAATATCGCCCTTCAATTGATCTCGCAGGTATGGGCTCACCCAATACTTATATTGCTTCTTATTTGGTTGAGAATCTTCCTTATCTATTAAGACAATAATTACTGCCAAGGCAAGAGTAGTTTTTATTTTCTTGTTCATTTTTTATCAACATTTTAAAAATATTGTAAACAAGCATGTATGCCCGCATCATTTGCCGGCCAAACATGCCGAACCGCTAATGAAATCAGCGGTCACACTTGAAAAGATTAAACACTTTGTTCCGCTGCGAAACGTTTTACTGTCTGGATATGGTACTTTTAAGATAGCCCTCTATCCCTGATATGTACAATTTCTTAATGAATAGTTTTAAAATTAAATTACAATATTTCTTAAATAAATCACAATATTTCTTATAATTACATCACAATATTTATTATAACTTAGACTTATAATTTATACAATAATAATTTCATCCTCTTCTTTTATCCAGGTATGGGTTTCGAGATTATTGAAACCCATCAATGTATTTTCATAAGAATCTATCATTTTTCAATACTTTTTATACCCGCTACCCATAGGGTAGAAGGGTATTATAACTTTGTGCCGGCAGGAAATGTATGTAACAGGTAGAAGGAAGCATTTCCGACCCTATAAAGTATATATATTCTTGATCAGGATCAACAGCCGAGTCGATCTAGCCATGTCTGTCTGTCTGTCTGTCTGTCTGTCTGTCTGTCTGTCTGTCTGTCTGTCCGTCTGTCCGTATGAAACACTGGATCTCAGAGACTATAAGAGATCTAATTTTCGACAGTATTTCTTATGCTTGCACGCAGATCAAGTCTATTTCAAATTTTTGCCACGCCTACTTCCGCCCCCGCAAATCATAAAAAAACGTATTAAGCGTATAATTTTAAAGTTAGAGTCGCGAAATTCGGTATGTATATTAAGAACTATAGTCTGTGTGATCCCTAATTGGTTGATTGGTTGCGATCAAATAAAAATTGTCGAAGTTATTAAAGAAATAATTTTGTATGGCCACAAACGGCTGCTGGCAGCATGCCTCATTTGGTTGACCAATTAGACCAACTAAATATTCTTATTTGTTCTTGGTTGTGTTCGGAAAAGAATCTTATAAGATATTCGAGAAGCAATTTTAATAAATGGTAAAAATTATTAGCCGCTTAAATGCAATAATAACGCGTTTTTACACACATAGATACACGTGTATGTATTTTTGTATGCATGTGATTATATTTCACTTGCATTTGCATTTGTCCGTTATGTTCAAAATTGTATTAACTGTTTTTTCTGGCGTCCTGACGCTTTTCTGGTTAAAGTATGGGTAGCGGGTATCTCACAGTCGAGCTCACTCGACTGTAGCTTTCTTACTTGTTCAATATGGTCCTTTGCTTTTCGGTAAAATTCTTTACCACAACAAAATCACATTCTTTGTATTCAACATTGATCTTCTTCTTTAATATTAAATATTAAATATTATTAAATTATTCTCAAACGTGTTTGCATCTATTATCATTATGCTATTACACCTACTAAGTGCATCTACATGCTGCATCTGTTTCCCTGCCCTATGCTTAATTATACTCTTGTAACTCTAAAGCCCACCTCGCAATTCTTGGATTTAATCCTATTTTGTTCAATGTTAGTGTTAATGAATTACAATCTGTTACGATTTTAAAATGTCTGCCTTGTAAGTAAATCCTAAACCTTTTAAGTGCATAAATGATAGCTAATGTTTACAATTCGAAACTATGGTACTATGGGCTTCCGTTACCGTTTATTTTTTGGAGAAATAAAATATCGGATGCAGTTTCTTATCCTCCTTTCTTTGAAGTAATACCGCTCCAAACCCTAACGCACTGGCATCGCAGTGAAGCTCGACTTCGTCCTTATGATCATGCTGCAACTAACTTCTATTTCAAAAGTGTGAAACAATCCAACTCCTCTTTTCCAAACTTAAATGTCTTGTCTTTCCTTAATAAGTCATATAACGGTTTAGCTAATATCGAAATATCTTTTATGAACCGACGAAAATAGGAACAAAGGCCTAAAAAGCATTTTACAGCTTGCACTTTGTTCGGAATTGGAAAATTTTTTATCGCATCTAATCCTTTCTCATCCGCTTTAATTCCTTCGTTCTAAATTTGGAAACCTAAATATTTTATTTATTTTGTAGAAACTTACATTCATCCATTCTTAAGCAATTGCTGGAGGGAACACGGCACAGGGCACGGCAAAATACTTGAAAGATTAAAGATGGAAAGGAAAGTGAAAACCGACTACATGACCACGGAGATGCACTTCGGAAATGTATTCACAACATCATTCCTTACAAGGGAAGACTGGATAAGATAAGACCGACGGCTCCAAGATGAGCTGTGGCGTAGGATCTACGCTGAGCACTGGGGGAATGAAAGGACCTTCAGTCTCGCGGACTTGGCGACGGTCTTCCAGGCTGAGCTGCTTGCTATAAGGGAAGCAGCCAAACTCTAAATACGACGAGGACTCTGTGATACCAACATAAGGATCTACTCGGACAGCCAGGCGGCTATCAAATCCCTAGCTGCCATGAAAACAACTTCACGGCTAGTGGCAGAATGCAAGGAGGCCCTTAATACTCTTGAGGGTAACCTGGGTACCGGGCTAAAACGATATCCCAGGGAACGAAAAAGCAGATGAACTTGCAAGAACAGGCTCAGCGGGGCCTAGCACTGACACAGAAATACCGATCTCCCTAAACTCGATCCAGACAAGGATCCACGGCCAATTCAAACAAACAACCAATAAGGAATGCTCGAGAAGAAATGAGTGCAGGAGGTCAAGGAAATGTTGGCCGAGCTTTGATAAAAACCGAACAAGGGAACTGTTATCCAACAGGAAAAAGGATATCAGCAGACTTACGGCTGTCGCCACAGGAATTTGGGCGATTGGATCGCACGCAATGAAAATTGGACTGCCATACAATGCAATTGGGATGGTACTAAAAGCCACCGCGTAAACGAATAAAGAATAGAGGGTGTGTAGCAAAAAGGAGACCAGCTCTTATTGGAGGCCCAGGTTGGCCTCAACACCTACACCCAAAGAAGAAATCAAGTATTTCGTGCTTGAATCTAGCATTTTGGGTGTCAAAAGTGAGCCAAACAACGAAATTCTAATCTTAAGAATACAATACTGCTTTCAAGCACGAATTTTCAAGACTGAAAATACTTGATTTCAGTACGTTTTGAGAACGTTCGGTTTTTTTTTTTTTTTTTTTTTTTTCGACCGAGTCCCAACGAGGCCCACCTCCCGCCCAACCGACCGAGGGGCGCAGCCGCGTGACGTACGGCACAAACGCGTACTAGATAGACGCGAGAGAGGAAAAATAGAATAGAACGAGGAAAATTAGGATACACTACGGGCAAGTACTACAAGCAATACAGTTTTTAAGTTTTGAAGGCTTTCTACGCCTTCAACACTACTAAACAGGCGATTGTAATCAGTACATAAAACCCTAAAGGGTTCATGTACTTCAAACTCACGCCTACAGTGGTTAACTACTAGGGGGATAAAATTTCTAGAAGAAAGTCGGGGAACATGGAAATTGAGCTGCCCAAGCAGGTAGGGGCTCTCCACCTCGCCGTGAATGAGTTTATGTAGAAAGACGACGCCAAGCATCGTCCTACGGTTAGTTAAAGAAGGTAAATTAATTAGGAGAAGTCTACTAGAGTAAGACGGTAATCTAAGGTTAGCATCCCAGGGTAGGCCACGGAGGGCGAAAAGTAAAAACTTCTTTTGGACAGATTCGATGCGGCTGCTATGGACTCCGTATTGAGGACTCCAGACGCACGAGCCATACTCCAATATAGGGCGTACTAACGAAGTATATAGGGTCTTCGTTACATAAGGAGAATCGAATTCCTTCGACCACCTTTTAATGAATCCAAGCATGCCGGCGGCTTTATTAACCATACAGGAAATATGTTCTGAGAACGAAAGTTTAGGGTCCAGGCGGACGCCTAGGTCATCAACAATAGTAATTCTTTCCAAAGAGCAATCGTTAAGCATATACGTGGCAGGGAGAAGAGTGGTGCGAGAAAATGTCATCAGTTTGCATTTAGAACTGTTGAGATATAAATCGTCATCATGACTACATGCTTGAAAGTTATCGAGATCCGTTTGTAGGTCAGATTGGCGTGAGCTTTCCCTATACTGCACGCAAAGTTTAACATCATCAGCATACATGAGTACTCTGGATTTGGTTATAACCTGCGGCAAATCGTTGATAAACAATGTAAATAGTAGTGGTCCCAGGTGGCTGCCCTGTGGGACGCCAGAAGTGACACTGAGGCTATAGGATAGAACATTTCTGAACAGAACCTTTTGGCACCTGCCACTTAGATAACTCGAAATCCACTTAAGAAGATCACTTGGAAACCCCAATGAATCGAGTTTCCTAACCAGAAGAGAATGATTAACCGAGTCGAAAGCTTTACTAAAGTCCGTGTAAATGACATCGGTTTGAAAGTTTTGTTGGAAACCCCTAATAACGAAAGAGGTGAGTTCCAGAAGATTGGTCGTGGTTGATCTTCGCCTCATAAAACCATGCTGACATGGAGAGATGACGGATCTGCATAGATGTTGCAAGTGAGGAGTGATTACATTCTCGAAGAGTTTGGGGATTGCCGATAACTTAGAGATACCTCTATAGTTACTGGCATCCGACTTGCTACCTTTTTTGTGGAGAGGAATAACAAATGATTCCCTCCAAATAAGGGGAAATTCTGAGGATTCTAAAGATAAAGTAAACAATTTTAGAAGGGGGTTACACAGCGTCTCGGAGCAATACCTTAGCACAGAGCCCGGTATTCCATCAGGACCTGGTGAATATACTGGCTTAACACGTTAAAGATCAAGAATAAGTGAGCTTTCGTTTAAAAAAGGACTGAAGAATAGGTTCGAACTGGGCATAGCTGGAGAAAATGTATGATCTGAAGATGTTGCGGGAGAATATGTGGTTTTAAAAAACTCAGCGAAGAGATTGGCTATTGCTTGATCAGAATTTACAGTAATATTGTTAAATGACAGCGAGGGAGGGTACAACGTGGGTTTACGTTTAGAGTTAACAAAGTTATAAAACTGTTTGGGGTCCTGCGTGAACTGGACCTTACAACGAGTCAAATAATTTTTATAACACTGAGCGTTAAGCACGGTAAAGCTAGATCGAGCACTTAGATAGGATGAGAAAGCCGTTCTTGAACCAGTACGTTTATATTTATTATAAAGCCTAGATTTTACGTTTTTTAAACGTGTCAGCTCTTTGTTAAACCAGAGTGGTTTATTAGAGACCGACGGATAGGTTTCAGGAACACATAAGAAGAAAAATGAGTTCATGGCACTATAAAAGATATCAACGGCGGTTGCCATGTCTGAGCTCATGAAGAGATTAGACCAGTCAAATTCAGCTATTAAAGTGTTTAGCCTCTGATAGTTGGCCTTTCGGAAACAGCGGACTCTGTTTAACCTACTACCAGATGTCGTTGCTAAAACTGTCCCAGTGTCGATGGTCACATCGAAAGTTGGATGATAAGGATCTTCAGGTTGCGTCATTGGAGGAACTCTACTTAGGTTTACGCCAGCCGGATCTGAAACAAAGCATAGATCCAATAAGCGGTTTAGAGAATTAAAGACATGGTTAACTTGAGATAAGGATAAATCAAACAAGCCATTTATAAGGTCATGCTGTGCCGCAGTCAGGAGGATATTAGACACACCGTCAGAAGACCAGTGAGCTCCAGGTATGTTGAAGTCACCCAAAGTCACCAATTGGTCCCTATCAGAAAGCCAGTTGGAAACTGCCTGAATTGCCGAAAGGTGTTTCCAATAAGTTGGCATTTCCGAAGATGGAGGAATATAAGAGCAGGTAACATATATACAGCTGCCTGTAAAAGATAATTCAACGCATATGAATTCAATGTCCAGAAATTCGTTAGATACCACCTGTTCCGAGATGAGGCAGGAGTCAACGGCAATTAAAACTCCACCACCACGCTGGACAATACGGTCTAATCTATAGATTGTGTACTTACTCGGAAGAATTTCGGAGCAGAGGATCTCCGGCTTCAACCAGGTTTCAGTAAACACAATCAACTGAGATGTGAAAGAAAGACTATCCGAATACAATTTAGAGAGCTTACTTCGTAAGCCTCTAGTATTCTGATAGGAAAGTAGTAAGAAAGAGGTTAGTTTTTTGGGACAGAAGGTACGGCAGTGGACACTGAGGATTGAGACGGCCTGGGCAGTTGTACTCCTAAAAGATGAAATGTCTCTGGCATACGAAAATTGAAATTTTTCCACCTTGATATGTCCGGCTTGGGTTTTGCCTTGTATAAAGGCTAGAACATCTTCCGATGCGAGATCATCGGCAAGCCTCGAAACAAATATTGTTTTCGAAGGTGGGACTGCTGTGATGGTCTTGCGTAACGAATTGTTACCAACTACGGCCGGTATTCCGGGCATTGTTGGACCCTGGGTTGATTTATCTACGGAGATTTGCGGAGCCAAAGATTTGGGCTCCGCATCGGACACAACGGACGACGCGGAAATTGCTGGCTGAGCGGCTGCTTCAGATTCGGTAACCGGATCTTTCCTAGTTCCTGATCTCAGAACCATTGGAACGGGGACCAGGAGCTGTGGCGCAGGGGAGTGGCAGGAAATCGGTTGCTGCGTCTCACACAGTTGCTGTCGACCAGCAGCAGATTTTTTGCGTTTCGGCGACTCATTTAATAGCTTCATACTATTAAATTGAGCGTCAAGCGCGGAGAACGTGTCACTCGCCTTGCGGAAAGTGGCCATGATCTCAGAAAATCCACTTCTGGTCTGACGCATGAAGGATGATATCTCCTTCTCAACCAGTCGACAGGCCTCACAGCAATAACGCAGGCCCATTTTGCTGGACACTACGTCAGCTATTCGACCTGTCATCTCGATGCACTTAGCGTGCACTACTGCCTCGCAAAGCCAACAATGGAAACTGGGCTGGTCCGCCAAAATATTTTTTTGGCAGTTCTTAATTACACAGACAATATTTTGGGACATTTTCACAAACCCTAGAACCACTGTGCACACTATCAGTACCAAAAAGCTAAGAGAGAGAGAGAGAACAAAAGAGCGCAAGGTTAAGAGAATGAGCAGCAGAAATCAACAAGAGCGATGAGAGCTATAACGGCTTAGTTGCAGCTAACAGCAAACGACACTCAAGCGGGGGAGAGAAAAATAAGTAAAAACGAGAAAAAGAATAAGGAGGAAAATAAGATAACCGTCTTAGCACAAACTAAAAAGTGATTATTAACACAAATTAATTACACAGAAAAGTGCATGCACGCGCGATAGCGAGACGGTATATAATTTTAAAAATGTAAGTGATGAATTCAGAGGAAACCCCGGTGGTTTACAATAAAATTAACACAAAAATCGGAGCGCAAAACAAAAACACGACCGTCCGCTATGAAAGAGAGAGATCGTTTAAAAATAAGAATGAATTATACTTGAATCTAGACACATTTCTACATGAAATAAGAACGTATAAGTCTTAATCGTGGTACAATATTGTCTAGATAGTAGATTATAAATACTTAATTCAAGAATAATACATTCTTGAAACGTGGTATAACAACATTTCAAAATCGTTTATATTTTTTGAAATTTATTGTTTTGGTATAATTTGACATATTTCTTATACGTACTTAAATTTAATATAAGATTTTGCGTTGTTTATGGTATAAGAATGAAAAGGAAGAGTAATTAGTTCACTAATGTTAACAATACTAACGTTGTCGGATGGATATCCTATCTCGTAGGAATGAATGTGCTTGTCAAATCTTTTTAGATCAATTTAATTACATCACATTAAAATGTTATTCTTAGAACTAGCAAAACTTAAAATTTTAAATAATTTTATATTTGGGTTTTGTGTGGCAACAAAGTAATTTGGTTTGTATTTTGTCCCTTTGTGATCCAGTTCCTGAAATAAAATACAAAATTTAAAATATTTACTTAAGAAACGTATATATTGTAGCAGGCCTAAGGGGATCGGGGTGATCTGGTCACACTGGTCACACTACTGTCGAAAGAGTAATTAGGAAAAAGAGTAAGAGCTTGAGGAAACGGGGGTTTTGTTTTGAGGATCTACCTGCGAGCAGCACTCTCGATCAGATTGCGAAACAGAGAAGTTGAACAAGAAGATAAAGCAATTGTGAAAAGCTTAAAACTGTAAATTAAAAAATATAAAAAACAATAAATTAAAAGAAAATAAAACAATAAATTAAAGAAAGGAACATCCTGTTATAATCTCAGAAGTGGGATACAAATTTTCTTTTGCCTACATAAGTGAGAAGTGATCCAAGCGGAATGGATATGAATATAACGGAAACAAAGGTGGTGCAATTGAAAAAGTGGCTGGAGCAGTTGGGGTTGTCCACGAAGGGCACGAAGGTGGAACTTTTCGCGAGACTGGCGGGAGTTCCAGCCGACGTGCGAGGTGACAGAATCGGAGGAGCTGAGCGAGGACAGCGACAGGAATTCGGATGGAGGAAAAGAAAATCTGGAAACACTACGGGATGAAATTTCGAAGGCAGGAAGGACTCTGGAGAGTTTGAATCGCCAGATCGGCACGAAGATCAATTCCGCGAATGCCGAAATTTTTCCAAGGAACTTCCAGAGCGACGGCAGCGGCGGAGACAGAGACAACGAAAGCAGCGGTACAGGCGAAGGCAGAAACGGCATTAGTTTAATGCCTCAAGAAGAGAAATATTTTGGAATTAACAAAAGCTTATTGCAAAGTTTTGGAAAAATGTTATGTTTTATATGGAAAAAGAAAATAAAAGTTTGGTTTAAATTAATCGCGGTGGCTGATGAATCTATGGGCTGTAATATAGTGCTGGGTAGAGATTTTATGAATGCGTGCGATCTAAAGATTGATATGGAAGCGTTAAAGATGGTTACGGTGGAGTGTATTGAAATCGATAACAAAAGAAAATCAGAAAGGCTTTCCTTCCTTTCCGATAATTGTATGGAAATTAAAAAATCGGGAAATAGTTTGGCAAATCAGCAAGAAGGGTTAGGAAAAGGTTTAGGTGAAGAAAGTTTAGGAAAAGGTTTAGGTGAAGAAAGTTTAGGAAAAGGAGAGAATTGTTTAGGTACAAGTGTAGGAGAAAGTATGTTGGGTACATGTTTAGAGGAAAAAGGGTTAGAAACGAGTTTAGAGAAGAATGATTTAGGTACAACGTTAGGGAAAAAGGTTTTGGGAGCAAGTGTAGCGGGGAACATTTTAGGTACAGAGTTAGGTGAAGATGATCTAGGTACAAAGTTAGACACAAACATTGTAGAAGAACAAATAGGAGTGTTGGAGGGAAATTTTGAGAGGGAAATGTTGCAAATAAATATGGAAGAACAAGAGAAGGAATATAGGGTGTATGACATAGAGGATGGAGTTAGTTATGCAGATCGAATGAAGTTAATTAAACGGGAAGAGGAAGGCTATATTAATGTGACTCGACCTGAGATACCCAAAAACAGGTGTGAAATTAGTATAAGTTTAGAAAGTACAAAACCATTTAGCTGTGCACCTCGGAGATTGTCATATAGTTAAAAAGAGTCATTACAAAAACTCTTAGACGAATATATAGACAAAGGAATCATTCGAAGTGGTAAGTCGGAATATGCATTTCCGATAGTGTTAGTCAAGAAGAAGTGTGGAGAACTTAGATTGTGTATTGATTTTCGAAGGTTAAATAAAATCATGATTAAGGATAATTATCCTATTCCTTTGATTGATGATCTGTTAGACAAGTTGGTAGGAAAATCGGTGTTTACAAAATTGGATTTAAAAAATGGATATTTTCATGTGTTCGTGGACAAAGAATCGGTGAAATACACATCGTTTACAACACCGTTAGGACAGTTTGAATTTTTGCGCATGCCAATGGGATTGAAAACGGCACCTCAGGTATTTCAAAGATTTGTGAATGATATTTTTGCGGACATGATACGAGGAAATAGAGTGCTAATTTATATGGATGATATTTTAATTGCAAGTCAAGATATTAAAGAACATGTAGAGATATTAAGAGAAGTATTTAGGACATTAGTGGAGAATAAATTAGAACTGAGAATGGATAAATGTAAGTTTCTACAAAATAAATAAAATAGGTTTCTTAATTGAGAAGGAAGGGATTAAAGCGGATGAGAAAGGATTAGAAGCGATAAGAAACTTTCCAATTCCGAACAAAGTACAAGCTGTACAAAGCTTTTTAGGCCATTGTTCCTATTTTCGTCGGTTCATAAAAGATTTTTCGATATTAGCTAAACCATTATATGACTTATTAAGGAAAGACAAGACATTTGAATTTGGAAAAGAGGAATTAGATTGTTTTACACTTTTGAAAGGAAAGTTAGTTGCAGCACCGGTATATATACTACATGATCATAAGGACGATGTCGAACTTCATTGCGATGCTAGTGCGCTAGGGTTTGGAGCGGTATTGTTTCAAAAAAAGGAAGATAAGAAATTGCATCCAATATTTTATTTCTCAAAAAGATCAACAGCAACGGAAGCCAAGTATCATAGTTTCGAATTGGAAACATTAGCTATTATTTATGCGCTTAAGAGGTTTAGGATTTACTTACAAGGCAGACATTTTAAAATCGTGACAGATTGTAACTCGTTAACGCTAACATTGAACAAAATAGATTTAAACCCAAGAATTGCTAGGTGGGCGTTAGAGTTACAAGAGTATGATTATGAACTTAAGCACAGGGCAGGAAAACAGATGCAACATGTAGATGCACTTAGTAGGTGTAATAACATAATGATAATAGATGCAAACACGTTTCAGAATAATTTGATAATTTGTCAGGTAAGAGACAACAAGATAAGGGAAATTAGGAATACTTTAGAAAAGAGGGAACATAAATGGTTCGAGATGAGAAACGGTGTAATATACAGGAAATGTAATAACAAAGAGTTACGTTTTTATGTACCAGGTCGGATGGAGCAACATGTGATGTACAAGTATCATGACGAACTAGGTCATATTGGAAGGGATAAAATGTTAGATGCCATTAGTAAAAGCTATTGGTTTCCGAGCATGAAGGACAAAGTTTGTGATCACATTCAGAATTGTTTGAAGTGCATAGCATTTTCGCCTAAAGTAGGAATAGGAGATGGATGGCTACACAGCATACCAAAAGGAAACAAGCCGTTTGAGGTTATTCATATTGATCACTATGGGCCAGTGAATAATAGCAAAGCGAAGAAACACATTTTAGTAGTGATAGATGGTTTTACGAAATTTGTTAGGCTGTACACGACAAAAACCACAAATACAAATGAAGTGCTGAGTGCGTTAGCTGATTATTGTCGGGCATATAGCAAACCGCGATGTATTATATCAGATAGAGGTAGCTCTTTTACATCGGCGGATTTTGCAAACTTTGTGGAAGAAAGAAATATAAAACACATAAAGATTGCTACAGGGTCACCGCAAGCTAATGGACAAGTCGAGCGAGTAAATAGAAGTTTGGGACCAATGATTGCAAAACTAACTGAGCCTGAAAAATGATTACATTGGGATTTAATCATAGAAAAGGTGGAATATTCATTAAATAATACGCTTCATAGTAGCATTAAGCAATTGCCCAGTGAAATTTTATTTGAAATCGCACAAAGAGGAGAGGATAGTGACGAACTTAGAGAGAAGTTAGATGAAGAAATATTAGATGAAGAAATATTAGCTGATGTGATGAGGAAAGGTTAGATGAGGATGAATAACTGTTTGAGGAAAATAGGAACAATTTGGAACGACTTAGAAAAAGAGCAGAGGGAAATCGAATAAAGTCGCAATTGAGGAATGAGAACTATTACAATGCAAAAAAGAAGAGCAATGTTGAATAAAAAGAAGGTGATTGTGTTATGGTGAAAATTTTTGATAGTACGGCGGGGGTGTGTAGAAAATTAATACCGAAAAGCAAAGGACCATACGTGATCGGAAAAGTATTGAAAAATGATATATTCTTATTAAAAGACATTGACGGTTTTCAATTATCTCGGAACCCATACCAGGGAGTGTGGAGTGCGAACAATATTAGGCACTGGATGAAAGAAGAGGATGTAGTCAGATAAGAGCATTAGGGTGAAATGATTATTGTATAAATTGTAAATATAAATGATAAGAAATATTATAAAGTAATTATAAGAAATATTGTGATGTAATTATAAGAAATATTATAATATAATTATAAGAAATATTGTGATGTAATGATAAGAAAGATTGTAATGTAATTTTAAACTATACATTAAGAAATTGTACATGTCAGAGATAGAGGGATATCTTAAAGTCAGGACGGCCGAGTTGTAGCAGGCCTAAGGGGATCGGGGTGATCTGGTCACACTGGGATTATACTCTCGAGAGAGTAATTAGGAAAGAGAGTAAGAGCTTGAGGAAACGGGGGTTTTGTTTTGAGGATCTACCTGCGAGCAGCACTCTCGATCAGATTGCGAAACAGAGAAGTTGAACAAGAAGATAAAGCAATTGTGAGAACCTTAAAACTGTAAATTAAAGAATATAAAAAACAATAAATTTAAAGAAAATAAAACAATAAATTAAAGAAAGGAACATCCTGTCATAATATATAGAGTTGGCTACGTACCTCAGAATTCCTCCATTGATAGAGTTTTCGTCTAAACTGTATACGCAGACCTAATGGCGCAACTACTTCCTTAATATCGTCGTCGTTCCTGCTGGATGTTAACTTGTGCAGCTAAGATTATGCATAAAAATATTTTAGTTTATATACATAGATAAATAAAGGCTATAAGCACATACATACATTCATATGTACATACCCTTCAGTACCGTTCAGACCTGATTCATAGAGGAATCATGTAGGACTGAATCTGATTCTCGCGTGAATTCATGCTGAATGCATGCTGAATCTTCATACAAAAATTTTGAAAAACAGGCTCCAGGGGTGAATTCGAACTACCCGGTGAATCATATCGGAATTCGACCTGAATCAGGGCATGAATTCATCGTGATTTTCGAAGTAGATTTCCTCCTGAATTAAACGAGAATTTATAAGCGGAATCTGTGCAGAATCAGCTAGGAATTCAGTTAAGAATCCCAGAGGAATCACAAAAGAAAACCTATAGAAAATCCCTGGAATCCCAGATTAATTTGTTCCTTTTTTTATTTAAATTTTATACTGTTATTAATATAAAATTAAAATTAAAATTCATTTAAAGTACGTTTCACGGGCTTCCTCCGTCGACTGCAGATCCTTCCGGGAATTTTTGTTATCTGTAAATTTAATGTTAGAATCAAATTAAAAATTTCAGTTTGCATATATGTAAATATGTACAAAGATACATACCAGTTTTAACTGAAAAGAAACTCCGCATACCTAAAGAGTTTAGCATTTAAACAGTCTAAGATGAAGTCATATCCATGCTTAAGATCAATTCTGCAATTGAGTAAAAGTAACTTGACTTACCTTATAATATTTAAATTTATACGCAACTTCAACTACACAACACGCGAACACGTGTGATCACAACAGAAGAAGAACATTAAAAGAGAATTAGGAGAAACGAAACAAATCCGAATGACTTCGAAAACAACAAAAAAATATGTTGTCCGAACTTCGCGAGCCGTCGGCGGTAGCCGAATGCTATTCGAATTTTGTTTGTCTACTTCTTTTCGGAATTCGTTTCGAAGCCCATACAATTTGTTTTTGTTTTTGTTGTCTTCGTGGACAGGCCGCGAGGAAAAGGCCGTGAAAGGAATTCTGGTACTGAAGGGTGTTGTCACTCGGCAACTGTCGTCATAATACTAATCCGTGGATTAGGCCTACCACCCAATATATAGGCTATGGCTTTACCTGTTATCAATTTTTTTAACCGCATTACTTTACTTCAGGTATGTGACAGGTAATAAGGTAGATTATGCAATTTTAGGATTTTTGGTTGCGAACAGGTAATATGGTTACGATTAAAGGGTTCTGCAAGCACTGCAGTGACACCTGACATTAAGGTTATCCCTTGTATCTTGGTTAATCCTAAACTTCAAGTAGATACCTTTATGGGAATGGTCAATCCTAGTTATGATGTGTTATATAAATTGAGATATATGCACATGTGCATTTTTGCATATTTGGGTTACCCCTATTATTTGATTGACAGATCAGCAAGTCTGCAGAGATTACTAATAATATTGAATACAAATTACCAAATACAATTAACATTTTTAACATAGTTAAAAATTTAAATATCTCACAGTAGATGCAAAAATATTTATTTTATTTTTTCATATAGGTAGAAACAGCGAAGTTAAGATTTTTGCTTTTATTTCCTTGATTTTTCCTATAGCAGCTACAGTCTAAGCCTTCCACCATCGGAGCCGAGTATCGGTCTAAGCGAAACCAGCTTGCTTTTCTGTGGAAAAGGCTTGCCCTGGCTCAGAGATCCATACTCCTTTGCCAAGTTAAGCATCCTGCTCAAAAGAAGCACAGTTCCGGAGCTGATCTCCTCCACCGAAAGACGACCTTTAACCCGTGCAGATTTGGCTTTGCAATTTGAAATGAACCGATAAATGTATGAGTTGAGGAATTTGCAGTTTGATGAACTGTCTATACAAGCGGTGCCAATTAGCGCCACAGCGCGGCGCTCTGGAAGATCCTTTACTGCGTCTATCAGGGACGGCCAATTCGACGAGCCTTGCAGAAGGAATGGTGGCCCGTTAGCCCAAAGCGAATGCTCCAACAATTCTCTCGGGGTACATCCTCGCGATACGACGTCTGCCGGATTCAAGTTTGTAGGAACGTGATGCCAGGTCATGTCTTTCGTCATCTCCTGAATTTTCGCGATTCTGTTTGATACGAAAACGTTAAACTCCCTCGGAGGTTGCCGAATCCACGCCAACACAATAGACGAGTCCGACCAGCAATGAAAAGTGCACTCGAAATCGATGGCTTCCTTGACGTTTACGATTAGCTCAGCCAATAAAAGCGCTGCGGACAGTTCTAATCTTGGAATTGTTAAGGCCTTCAATGGAGCTACCCTTGACTTGGCACAGAGCAGATGAACTTCCGATTTTCCATTGGTCTCCGATCGCAAGTATAGACACGCTCCATAAGCTGACATGCTAGCATCGCAGAATTCATGCAACTCAACGGAAGCTCTTGGTTGCAATACGAATCGTGGAAATTTTAAGTTCTGCACAACCGATAACTGTGAGGTCAACTCCCCCCATGACGAAAGAATGGGCTCTGGCAGTGCGTCATCCCAATCCACGTTCGCACTCCATAGAGATTGCAGAAAAATCTTAGATTGTGTGATAATTGGAGTTATTAAGCCGAGCGGGTCATAAAATTTGGCAATCGTTGACAATGCAGCCCGCTTGGTGGGTCGCTGATTGGTTGGCAGTTGAGAAAAATTGAATAAAAGTTGATCAGAAGATGGATCCCAGACTAGTCCCAATGCCTTGGCGACATCCGATCCATCGTTAAATGTGATTAACTGCTACTTTTTGCATTCAGACTCTCCTTCCAGGGCTGCTGACTCATTCGAACACCATTTGCGGATTGGAAAGTGACCTCGCGACAGTAGTTCCTTCACCTGACGACGAATTTCTCTCACCTCCTCAACTGAATCCCCCCCAGATATTAAATCATCCACATAGAAATCTCTGCGAACAATTTTTGCTCCAATAGGAAATGATTCCTCCTCATCGTAAGAGAGTTGATGCATGGCCCTTATAGCCAAAAAGGCAGCTGGCTTGGTTCCATAAGTCACCGTGTTCAATTTAAAAACATTCAACTCCTCCGTGGAGTTCTCTCTCCAAACGATGCACTGCAAAAAGTCATCCGGGTAAGAAACACGTGCGCAATGATACATCTTGCAGATGTCTCCACAAAGGGCAACTTTAAAAAATCGTAAGCATAGCAGTACATTGAAGATTTTTTGTTGAATAGTTGGTCCTGCCAGAAGCAAGTCGTTCAGAGATTTACCAGAAGTTGTTTTCGCAGATCCATCAAAAACGACACGAAGCTTCGTACTCGTGCTCTCCTGCTTATGTACGCAATGGTGGGGCAAAAAGAATTGTGTTTCCGACGGTTCCTTTGTTACAAGAGACATGTGACCTAAATCGATATACTCCTTCAAAAAGGCTGAATACTGAGCTTTCAGGGCTGGGTTTCTATCTAGTTTAGCTTCCAAACTCTTGAAAGACGACGAGCCAAGCAATAAGAATCGCCTAGAGATTCCAATCCAGCAGTGGACAAAAGACGAACAGAGTATTGGCCATTTCCAAGTCTAGTGAAATTTTCATTGAAAAGCTGCTCACATCGCAAATCTTCCGGCAATAAAGATGGCTTAGACGAAGTGAAGTCCTCAATTTCCCAGAATCTTTTTACTATATCGGCAAGTGTGTCATTGGTATGATCAGCTGGGTCCTTGATGCTGGCTTGCAAAACCGACTTATGAGTTGGCATGCTCGATGATAACCCTCCAGAGACTATCCAACCAAGTTTGGTGTTCTGAAGAGTTGGCAAAGTTCGATCCAAATGAATTTGCCCCTTTAAAATTATTTCGAAAAACAACCCAGCGCCAAGTAACAGATCAATTCGTTGCGATTGATTGAAAAGAGGATCAGCGAGCGAAATGTTTTGTGGTATCCTCCATGATGTTGCATTTATATTGAAATGGGGCTGATAATCAGTAATGCTGTGAGTCACAACCGCTGTGAATGCCGCACGATAGCTTGAATCCCGTGACTGCGCAAGAATATCGACAGTCTTATCAGAGATCATGGAAGATTCTCCTATCCCAGAAATCGTGGTTTGCGATCTTCTATGATTCAAATTTAGTTGGCTAGCTAAGCGAGAGGTTATGAAGTTTAGCTGGGATGCCGAATGTAAAATTGCGCGGCAAGGCATAAATGCTCCAATTCTATTCCTAACGTAGATAATTGCAGTTGGAAGCAACACGTAGTCGACCGGCAAAATATTTGAGGCTTTGGGTGGAGTGCTTAGTATATGATGATCGAGATGAGAAGATATATGAGAACACGATACTAATGCTGATGAAGTAGATGGTGATGGCTGAGAGCTTAAGGATGGATCGAATGATGGAGATGAAAATGAGGTGGATGCTGCGGATGGGTCATGGTTCATGTGCAATAATGAATGGTGTTTCATACGCCAATATTTGCAGTGAGTCGACTTGCATTGCTGCAAACTATGTCCCTTGCGCAAACCGTTGAGGCAAAGGTGCAACTTCTTTGCTTCTCTATATCGAAGATTTGGACTCAAATTCAAAAACCGAGAACACTTTGGCAAATAGTGATCCCGTGCATCGCAAAATAAACATAGCAAATTATTTGCGTTATTAGCCGAAGCGATAAGCGTATTTTGGTTATATTTGTGCAAGTTTTTTCCCACCTGCTGGCCTGGTGTTTGAGTTACCAAGGCTTGATCCAAATTCTCCACCATCCTGCACCTCTTGTCCAAAAACGACTCCATAGCATCCCAAGTAGACAGCTCAGTGATTGACAAATCCTCTTCCCATTTTTCCCGCGTTCTCTGATCCAGTTTCCGAGTGACGAGGTGAATTATAAGTCCATCCAGAATTTGTTGTGTGTTGGCCAGGGTTCGAATTGCCCGCAGAGCGAATTCATGCAGTCACTAAGCTCCCGAAGACCCTTCGACGATCCCTTCTCGACACCCTTTAAGCCAAATATTGCCTGTACGTGTGCCTGAAAGTGTAAAACTTTATTATCAAATCGATTAACCAGCAAATTCATAGCCTTTCTATAATTAGCATTCGTGGGTTCGAGCGAGCGTATGGTTTCCAGAGCCACGCCGCCCAAACTTGAACGCAAATATTGCAGTTTTTCAATGTCGCTTAGCTCGTCATAATTTCCGATGACCGTAGTGAAAGTCGCAAGAAAGTCCGGCCATTCAGAGTAGGATCCATGAAACCGAGCAATTTCCAGAATTGGCAACCGAGGCTTCCTAGATCGAAAAGAAAGATCTGCAGTATTAATGATGTCAATAGATGTTGAATTTGCTGCGGTTGGAGCCGGCAGTTGCGACTTGCGATAAGCAGCCAAGCCTCGGCTTAGTTTCGCCTTCACATCCATGAAAACTTCGGCAAATTCACTCCGATGATCGATCGAGATCTCCGCAAAATCCAGTTTTTCCAACGATGTCTGCGCAGAATCAAATGCCTGGTTTAAGGAATTGATCCATTCCACTCGCGCCTGCAAGTCAGCTTCGTCAAACTGATCAACCGCATCCGTGGTTTAATACAATTTCATCGAGCTTATCTGGCGCAAAATAGATTGGGCTTTGACTCAGTAGTAGTCGACGTCACTTGTGGATTCATTTTAAGCCCGGACCGAGTTTTCCATATCAGACATTTTTCAGTCACGAGAAAAAATAAAATGTCCGACAGCGTTAAAGGCAAGAAACACCGTATACCTTTTACCGCGAAAATGTATAGGTTAACAAGCGTCGCCGAGATGCAACGGAACCTTTCACTTGGTTGTTGTTGTTCTTGTCGATAAATTGCCTGCCTAGCAACAGCGATTATATGTAACTGGCAACCGAATATATGTATGGCTATATGTACATATATGTATGTAATATGCGCTATTAACAAAGATTAAATGCGATTCACTTTGTTAGGAGTTATTTGCACAACACAGCCTTAGTGCTTTCCATAGCGAGAATTGCACAAATAATCAAACGGCCGGCTGTGAAATTTATATGCGCATATGTATGTATAAATGTGTATCTTCGTGTGTTTGTGACCGAATGCCCGCAAACGACAGCGAAACAAAGCGTTTGTTTAAACTATATTAAACAATTGCGAGACCGAGTTGCAGACTCCGATAAACTACTATCACGTCGGGGTCACCAAAATGTTTGTGGGGAAAACACCAAATATGCCACCCTTATGTTCCAATTAATAACGCACGAGTAGGTTATATTAAATATAGCGTTTATTCGGAGCGGCAGACGGACTGTATCAAAAGCTCAACTCCAAGATCTTTATAAACATATGTCGGCTTTCCATGTAGTTGCTGAATAGATAAGCGACAGCTTCAGTTGTACAGCAAAGATAAGATAACAAAAGAGCACAGCAGGTGCCTTCGCACACCTATGCGCGCACGACTAGGCGCTGACGATCTGCTCCGAACACTAACAATAAATGGATTCATAGCAGCCTCTGCAATTGGCAGAGCTGGCCGGCTATGCACGAGCTTCCGGCCAGACGCTGTGTCAGCAGTTTTGTCGGATCGAGCTTTAGGGCGATCGGTCATTGCCGTCGCCCAGTTGACTTAGTTAACTACTCCGCCCTCAGGAATAAGGCCGCTCTCGGCTGACCCTATTTGGGCGATCACCTCCCTAAGTTGGGCCGTGAATCTCCTGGCCTGGGTGACTCGCCGATAAGTTAGGCCGACGCAGATCAACGCACAGCAAATTGCTCCAGCAACTAGCACTACCTGGTGTGAGCGATAGTCGTTGACATCTTCCCCGAATGTTTTAATATGCTCCAGGTTACGCTCACTTAATCGGTGAAGGTAAGGGAGGCTAAGTATATCATGTTCTAGGGTGATATTGAGGGAGCCGCGTCATAGCTGGCGTACTGGGTTTCGTTAACCGTTGCACATTCGGCAAAGGTGACAAGGTGAGTCCCTCGCAGGTGAACGCAAGTGCCATTGTCCACGCACACATGAGCCGGGCGATCGTTGATGATGATGATACCTTCGTCCACGAAGGTGACCGGATGCAGGTCGCTGGGTTGGATGTCGCAGTGTGCAACCCCTCCAGCGTGGAGTTCTTGGGCGCATGATCTTCTTTGCGCCAGTCGGAAGAAAGTGGCTGCCGTTGTTATGGAGCAATTCTTGACTGTGTGAATTTCTCCGTTGCAATCCGCAATGACCTGGTCCTTCAGTTTAAGCATTGTGTCATGGTGTGACACGGGGAAAACGGTGATTTTAACGCAAGCTGACTTAACTTTAGGCAATTTAATAATAAAGTGAAAAATCTTAATGGACTGTAAAATTTTGACAGACCCAACGGACAAAATGTCTTTAATAGGGGTATCGGTGGGCTCCTCAATCAACACATTTTCCAGGTCTGCATGATCTAGAATGCTAGGGCCAACGACATTGACTTTGGCAAGAGCTACTGCAAGCAATAAATTTTGCAGCTCCTTGCAATCATTCTTATACGAGACAATAACATATCATACAGGTGTCCCGAGTCAATTTGGGAGTCTTAAGCCGACCTCAGAATTTGATTAACAGTGGCGGTGATACTATTGATTTGTTCTTGTATTTTGTTGTTAATATCAACCTGTCTATTGTTTGCGTTTATGATTTGAAATTTGGTAAGTTTAATTTTCTCAAAATCCTCCGCGTCTGGCGTTGCCGCCTCTACCTTTAATGCCGTCCCCAAGAAGTCTAAACTCCTAGCTACCCTATGATGGATGCTCAATGAATCGAGCAGGTCACGCAGGTGAGAATAATCTACGCTCCAAAGTATCTGCATGTGCGACTGGGAAAACATGTTAAGCATGCCACCAGTCTCTTCCACCACGCGCCTATATTCTGAGAGATTTGCTGAATGTCTCACGAATGCAAATTCTTCCCATACTAAAATTCGACCATTAATGATGGGAATGTACTTGGCCTGCGAGTAGTCCATGACGTGTGCCGATGTTAGGGTCAAAAGGAATAACAGAGGTAAAGAAGTGAACCTGTAATATTCGGATTTATTGTAGTGTTTTTCAAAATTTAAGTTACCCACCACCAAACATATAAAATAAAGCGTAGTGAATAAAAATGGGTATACATGAATAATGAACATAAAAACCATGATAATAATAAATCTTATGCCAAGTGGCTTAAGAAAAGAAATATAAAAAAATGGAAAAAAAAACTATGCCAAGTGGCTAGGAATAGAAATATACGATAATAAAACTTTTGCCAAGTGGCTAAAGATAAGAAATATAAAAAAGATGGTAAAAATTATCAGACGAATGTCGGTTCGATCGAGCTTCGTCTACCTAGGGTTGTCCTTGTGGACCACCCTCCCCTTAATAAGACTGTGGTCCCCATGTTCGCTTCCACAACATTCTCTTCACACAATGGGGAGAGTTTGTTGCCTAGTCGCCTGTTTGATTTAACCAGGACTTTTTCGCCAACCTCGAACACCCTGTTTTGTCGGGAAGCATTTTCCCTGTTCCTGAGCTTATCCTGGGCAAGTTTTATCTTATCCTGAACCTCATAAAGCGGCTCATCCGACTGTGTTTGAATTACATCGTCCGGCCTCCTGTCGATGAGCGAATTTAGATTTATTGTATCTGGCTGTGGCCAGCAAGATTAGCTCGACGGTGTCACTGATACCTTTATAAAAGATTTTTCGATATTAGCTGAACCATTATATGACTTATTAAGGAAAGACAAGACATTTGAATTTGGAAAAGAGGAATTAGATTGTTTCACACTTTTGAAAGGGAAGTTAGTTGCAGCACCGGTATTGGCACTATATGATCATAAGGACGAGGTCGAACTTCATTGCGATGCTAGTGCGCTAGGGTTTGGAGCGGTATTGTTTCAAAAAAAGGAAGATAAGAAATTGCATCCAATATTTTATTTCTCAAAAAGATCAACAGCAACGGAAGCCAAGTATCATAGTTTCGAATTGGAAACATTAGCTATTATTTATGCGCTTAAGAGGTTTAGGATTTACTTACAAGGCAGACATTTTAAAATCGTGATAGATTGTAACTCGTTAACGCTAACATTGAACAAAATAGATTTAAACCCAAGAATTGCTAGGTGGGCGTTAGAGTTACAAGAGTATAATTAAGCATAGGGCAGGAAAACAGATGCAACATGCACTTAGTAGGTGTAATAACATAATGATAATAGATGCAAACACGTTTCAGAATAATTTGATAATTTGTCAGGTAAGAGACAACAAGATAAAGGAAATAAGGAATACTTTAGAAAAGAGGGAACATAAATGGTTCGAGATGAGAAACGGTGTAATATACAGGAAATGTAATAACAAAGAGTTACGTTTTTATGTACCAGGTCGGATGGAGCAACATGTGATGTACAAGTATCATGACGAATTAGGTCATATTGGAAGGGATAAAATGTTAGATGCCATTAGTAAAAGCTATTGGTTTCCGAGCATGAAGGACAAAGTTTGTGATCACATTCAGAATTGTTTGAAGTGCATAGCATTTTCGCCTAAAGTAGGAAAAGGAGATGGATGGCTACACAGCATACCAAAAGGAAACAAGCCGTTTGAGGTTATTCATATTGATCACTATGGGCCAGTGAATAATAACATAGCGAAGAAACACATTTTAGTAGTGATAGATGGTTTTACGAAATTTGTTAGGCTGTACACGACAAAAACCACAAATACAAATGAAGTGCTGAGTGCGTTAGCTGATTATTGTCGGGCATATAGCAAATCGCGATGTATTATATCAGATAGAGGTAGCTCTTTTACATCGGCGGATTTTGCAAACTTTATGGAAGAAAGAAATATAAAACACATAAAGATTGCTACAGGGTCACCGCAAGCTAATGGACAAGTCGAGCGAGTAAATAGAAGTTTGGGACCAATGATTGCAAAACTAACTGAGCCTGAAAAAGGATTACATTGGGATGTAATCATAGAAAAGGTGGAATATTCATTAAATAATACGCTTCGTAGTAGCATTAAGCAATTGCCCAGTGAAATTTTATTTGGAATCGCACAAAGAGGAGAGGATAGTGACGAATTTAGAGAGAAGTTAGATGAAGAAATATTAGATGAAGAAATATTAGCTGAAGAAGGATGTGATGAGGAAAGGTTAGATGAGGATGAACAACTGTTTGAGGAAAATAGGAACAATTTGGAACGACTCAGAAAAAGAGCGGAGGGAAATCAAATAAAGTCGCAATTGAGGAATGAGAACTATTACAATGCAAAAAAGAAGAGCAATGTTAAAATAAAAAGAAGGTGATTGTGTTATGGTGAAAAATTTTGATAGTACGGCGGGGGTGTGTAGAAAATTAATACCGAAAAGCAAAGGACCATACGTGATCGGAAAAGTATTGAAAAATGATAGATTCTTATTAAAAGACATTGACATTGGTTTTCAATTATCTCGGAACCCATACCAGGGAGTGTGGAGTGCGAACAATATTAGGCACTGGATGAAAGAAGAGGATGTAGTCAGATAAGAGCATTAGGGTGAAATGATTATTGTATAAATTGTAAATATAAATGATAAGAAATATTATAAAGTAATTATAAGAAATATTGTGATGTAATTATAAGAAATATTATAATATAATTATAAGAAATATTGTGATGTAATGATAAGAAAGATTGTAATGTAATTTTAAACTATACAATAAGAAATTGTACATGTCAGAGATAGAGGGCTATCTTAAAGTCAGGACGGCCGAGTTGTAGCAGGCCTAAGGGGATCGGGGTGATCTGGTCACACTGGGATTATACTCTCGTGAGAGTAATTAGGAAAGAGAGTAAGAGCTTGAGGAAACGGGGGTTTTGTTTTGAGGATCTACCTGCGAGCAGCACTCTCGATCAGATTGCGAAACAGAGAAGTTGAACAAGAAGATAAAGCAATTGTGAAAAGCTTAAAACTGTAAATTAAAGAATATAAAAAACAATAAATTAAAAGAAAATAAAACAATAAATTAAAGAAAGGAACATCCTGTCATAATATATAGAGTTGGCTACGTACCTCAGAATTCCTCCATTGATAGAGTTTTTGTCTAAACTGTATACGCAGACCTAATGGCGCAACTGCTTCCTTAATATCGTCGTCGTTCCTGCTGGATGTTAACTTGTGCAGCTAAGATTATGCATAAAAATATTTTAGTTTATATACATAGATAAATAAAGGCTATAAGCACATACATACATTCATATGTACATACCCTTCAGTACCGTTCAGACCTGATTCATAGAGGAATCATGTAGGACTGAACCTGATTCTCGCGTGAATTCATGCTGAATGCATGCTGAATCTTCATACAAAAAGAGGCTCCAGGGGTGAATTCGAACTACCCGGTGAATCATATCGGAATTCGACCTGAATCAGGGCATGAATTCATCGTGATTTTTGAAGTAGATTTCCTCCTGAATCAAACGTGAATCAGGGCATGAATTCATCGTGATTTTCGAAGTAGATTCCCTCCTGAATCAAACGAGAATTTATAAGCGGAATCTGTGCAGAATCAGTTAGGAATTCAGTTAAGAATTCCAGAGGAATCACAAAAGAAAACCTATAGAAAATCCCTGGAATCCCAGATTAATTTGTTCCTTTTTTTATTTAAATTTTATACTGTTATTAATAAAAATTAATTAATTAATTAATTAAAATTAAATTTAATTTAAAGTACGTTTCACGGGCTTCCTCCGTCGACTGCAGATCCTTCCGGGAATTTTTGTTATCTGTAAATTTGTAACGGTCTGCCGTTTCTAGTTCCCCAGATAGCGCAGGGACGGCCAGGATCCGCTCATCAGAGACAGTCCGAGTGGTAGCTGTAAGAGAAATTGCCCGGCCCCAGTAAGAACAGTGAAGGAAGTTCGGTAACAAATGGAAAGAGAAGGAATATTTATTCAGGATTCGTTTACAGAGTTAAGATGACCGGTGTCGGCTGCCTGCTTCTCGGGAGGGGGGAGCCACACCGTTGGGCCGGGGGGTTGCCAGTCGTCGGGGGTTCGCCGGGGTGGCCACGCCGGAGGAGGAGCCGAGAGGTCTGGTCACCTATGTAGAGAGGGCAGAGACTAGAGAGCAAACACCTGGTTCGGGACTACTCAAGTCTTCCGAGCGAGAGAGAGCATGATTCGGGACTACTCAAGTCTTCCGAGCGAGAGAGCGATTTATTCGGGACTACTCAAGCTTCCGAGTGAGAGAGCGATTGATTCGGGACTACTCAAGTCTTCCGAGTGAGAGAGAAAATGGTTCGGGACTACTCAAGTCTTCCGAGTGAGAGAGAAAATGATTCGGGACTACTCAAGTCTTCCGAGCGAGAGAGAATGGTTCGGGACTACTCAAGTCTTCCGAGTGAGAGAGCGATCGGGTGGACTCTAGGTCGTCGCGGTAGGGTGGACTCGGAGGTCGGGGTGGACCCTAAGGTCTTCAGACGAGGCGGACTCTGAGGTCTTCTGCACTCGATTCCAACCCTAAATCCGAGGATTTGGGTTGTCAAAAAAATGACTTTCGCTTGCTTGGCTACTTGGAAGCTGCTCCCCGAGACTTACTACTTCCGATCGTTGCCTGCTGCTAGGTGCTTTGGTAATGGTCTGCGGTCTGCATGACCTCGCCCCAGCTTGAACCAGTTCGGAATTATAGTCACTTCTGTCCGAGATTTCGCGGCCGCTGATCGTCGGTGTGGCGCGTGCGCGCGCGTTCAAATTCACCTATGGGTTTGCTTCTTCCCGTTTTTCTGTCTTCATATTTATCTTCTTCCTATTTTATTGTATTCATGTTCTTATTTTTAGTTACACTTCATTCATTTATTATTTACATTTCTACATTTCATTTCTTTTATTCACACTATTTACATTTCATTCTTGTATTTACATTATTTACATTTTTTCTGTGCGCTCCGCGTCACAAATTTAATGTTAGAATCAAATTAAAAATTTAAGTTTGCATATATGTAAATATGTACAAAGATACATACCAGTTTTAACTGAAAAGAAACTCCGCATACCTAAAGAGTTTAGCATTTAAACAGTCTAAGATGAAGTCATATCCATGCTTAAGATCAATTCTGCAAAGGAATTTATAAATTGAGTAAAAGTAACTTGACTTACCTTATAATATTTAAATTTATACGCAACTTCAACTACACAACACGCGAACACGTGTGATCACAACAGAAGAAGAACATTAAAAGAGAATTAGGAGAAACGAAACAAATCCGAATGACTTCGAAAACAACAAAAAAATATGTTGTCCGAACTTCGCAAGCCGTCGGCGGTAGCCGAATGCGGTTCGAATTTTGTTTGTCTACTTCTTTTCGGAATTCGTTTCGAAGCCCATACAATTTGTTTTTGTTGTCTTCGTGGACAGGCCGCGAGGAAAAGGCCGTGAAAGGAATTCTGGTACTGAAGGGTGTTGTCACTCGGCAACTGTCGTCATAATACTAATCCGTGGATTAGGCCTACCACCCAATATATAGGCTATGGCTTTACCTGTTATCAACTTTTTTAACCGCATTACTTTACTTCAGGTATGTGACAGGTAATAAGGTAGATTATGCAATTTTAGGATTTTTGGTTGCGAACAGGTAATATGGTTACGATTAAAGGGTTCTGCAAGCACTGCAGTGACACCTGACATTAACCTTATCCCTTGTATCTTGGTTAATCCTAAACTTCAAGTAGATACCTTTATGGGAATGGTCAATCCTAGTTATGATGTGTTATATAAATTGAGATATATGCACATGTGCATTTTTGCATATTTGGGTTACCCCTATTATTTGATTGACAGATCAGCAAGTCTGCAGAGACTACTAATAATATTGAATACAAATTACCAAATACAATTAACATTTTTAACATAGTTAAAAATTTAAATATCTCACAGTAGATACAAAAATATTTATTTTATTTTTTCATATAGGTAGAAACAGCGAAGTTAAGATTTTTGCTTTTATTTCCTTGATTTTTCCTATAGCAGATACAATCTAATCCATCGTACGATTTTCATAAAATTAAAACCGATATTCTGAAATAATATTAAGTGGCAAAATCTAAAATTTGATGAATATATGTTAAAAAACAACGAAGTTATGATTTTTTTTTTATTTCTCTGGTCGTTCCTATGGCAGCTATAGGATATAGTTGTCCGATTTGTCAAATTTGGTGAAAATATGTTGAAAACTGACATAGTTATAATTTTTTTTCGAAAATTTTCCCTGTCGTTCCGACATATTTACGAGTGAAAGCATATAGAAGACTAACTGCAAAGTTTCATTCAGATAGCTTTAAAACTGAGGGACTAGTTTGCGTATAATCGGACAGACGGACATGGCTAGATCGACTCGGCTGTTGATCCTGATCAAGAATATAATTCATAATCCAATTAATGGAAATGGGGGGATGGGGGTAAACTATGTGAACTCCCTCGCCGTTGTCTCCAATAGGTATTAGCCAGATGGCTGGTGACGAATACTCAGTGCACTGCCGGTTGGCTGGTTCTGGTATCTTCGTGTGCGGCCGGTTGGCCTGGTTGATCCAATGCTGAGATAGGATGATTACGATGGAAGGTTGACTTCCTTTCAATACCGCTGGCCTAAAGACTCAGTCAGTATGATAGTAAATAAACGAGTTAACGACAAGGTGTCGGAGATTCATTTATAAGAGCTTGTGCTCTGGATTTATTGAATGCCAATTATGAACTGAACTTAAAAGCTAACAATAAATGGATTCATAGCGGCCTCTGCAATTGGCAGAGCTTGCCGGCTATGCACGAGCTTCCGGCCAGGCGCTGTGTCAGCAGTTTTGTCGGATCGAGCTTTAGGGCGATCGGTCATTGCCGTCGCCCAGTTGACTTAGTTAACTACTCCCCCCTCAGGAATAAGGCCGCTCTCGGCCGACCCTATTTGGGCGATCACCTCCCTAAGTTGGGCCGTGAATCTCCTGGCCTGGGTGACTCGCCGATAAGTTAGGCCGACGCAGATCAACGCGCAGAGGGCGTTTGAGTTACAAGAGTATGATTATGAACTTAAGCACAGGGCAGGAAAACAGATGCAACATGTAGATGCACTTAGTAGGTGTAATAACATAATGATAATAGATGCAAACACGTTTGAGAATAATTTGATAATTTGTCAGGTAAGAGACAACAAGATAAAGGAAATTAGGAATACTTTAGAAAAGAGGGAACATAAATGGTTCGAGATGAGAAACGGTGTAATATACAGGAAATGTAATAACAAAGAGTTACGTTTTTATGTACCAGGTCGAATGGAGCAACATGTGATGTACAAGTATCATGAAGAATTAGGTCATATTGGAAGGGATAAAATGTTAGATGCCATTAGTAAAAGCTATTGGTTTCCGAGCATGAAGGACAAAGTTTGTGATCACATTCAGAATTGTTTGAAGTGCATAGCATTTTAGCCTAAAGTAGGAAAAGGAGATGGATGGCTACACAGCATTCCAAAAGGAAACAAGCCGTTTGAGGTTATTCATATTGATCACTATGGGCCAGTGAATAATAACATAGCGAAGAAACACATTTTAGTAGTGATAGATGGTTTTACGAAATTTGTTAGGCTGTACACGACAAAAACCACAAATACAAATGAAGTGCTGAGTGCGTTAGCTGATTATTGTCGGGCATATAGCAAATCGCGATGTATTATATCAGATAGAGGTAGCTGTTTTACATCGGCGGATTTTGCAAACTTTGTGGAAGAAAGAAATATAAAACACATAAAGACTGCTACAGGGTCACCGCAAGCTAATGGACAAGTCGAGCGAGTAAATAGAAGTTTGGGACCAATGATTGCAAAACTAACTGAGCCTGAAAAAGGATTACATTAATATGTAATCATAGAAAAGGTGGAATATTCATTAAATAATACGCTTCGTAGTAGCATTAAGCAATTGCCCAGTGAAATTTTATTTGGAATCGCACAAAGAGGAGAAGTTAGATGAAGAAATATTAGATGAAGAAATATTAGCTGAAGAAGGATGTGATGAGGAAAGGTTAGATGAGGATGAACAACTGTTTGAGGAAAATAGGAACAATTTGGAACGACTCAGAAAAAGAGCGGAGGGAAATCAAATAAAGTCGCATTTGAGGAATGAGAACTATTACAATGCAAAAAAGAAGAGCAATGTTAAAATTAAAAGAAGGTGATTGTGTTATGGTGAAAAATTTTGATAGTACGGCGGGGGTGTGTAGAAAATTAATACCGAAAAGCAAAGGACCATACGTGATCGGAAAAGTATTGAAAAATGATAGATTCTTATTAAAAGACATTGACGGTTTTCAATTATCTCGGAACCCATACCAGGAAGTGTGGAGTGCGAACAATATTAGGCACTGGATGAAAGAAGAGGATGTAATCAACTACGAATTCAGTTAAGAATCCCAGAGGAATCACAAAAGAAAACCTATAGAAAATCCCTGGAATCCCAGATTAATTTGTTCCTTTTTTTATTTAAATTTTATACTGTTATTAATAAAAATTAATTAATTAATTAATTAAAATTAAATTTAATTTAAAGTACGTTTCACGGGCTTCCTCCGTCGACTGCAGATCCTTCCGGGAATTTTTGTTATCTGTAAATTTGTAACGGTCTGCCGTTTCTAGTTCCCCAGATAGCGCAGGGACGGCCAGGATCCGCTCATCAGAGACAGTCCGAGTGGTAGCTGTAGTAAGAACAGTGAAGGAAGTTCGGTAACAAATGGAAAGAGCAGGAATATTTATTCAGGATTCGTTTACAGAGTTAAGATGACCGGTGTCGGCTGCCTGCTTCTCGGGAGGGGGGAGCCACACCGTTGGGCCGGGGGGTTGCCAGTCGTCGGGGGTTCGCCGGGGAGGCCACGCCGGAGGAGGAGCCGAGAGGTCTGGTCACCTATGTAGAGAGGGCAGAGACTAGAGAGCAAACACCTGGTTCGGGACTACTCAAGTCTTCCGAGCGAGAGAGAGCATGATTCGGGACTACTCAAGTCTTCCGAGCGAGAGAGCGATTGATTCGGGACTACTCAAGTCTTCCGAGTGAGAGAGCGATTGATTCGGGACTACTCAAGTCTTCCGAGTGAGAGAGAAAATGGTTCGGGACTACTCAAGTCTTCCGAGTGAGAGAGAAAATGATTCGGGACTACTCAAGTCTTCCGAGCGAGAGAGAATGGTTCGGGACTACTCAAGTCTTCCGAGTGAGAGAGCGATCGGGTGGACTCTAGGTCGTCGCGGTAGGGTGGACTCGGAGGTCGGGGTGGACCCTAAGGTCTTCAGACGAGGCGGACTCTGAGGTCTTCTGCACTCGATTCCAACCCTAAATCCGAGGATTTGGGTTGTCCAAAAAATGACTTTCGCTTGCTTGGCTACTTGGAAGCTGCTCCCCGAGACTTACTACTTCCGATCGTTGCCTGCTGCTAGGTGCTTTGGTCATGGTCGGCGGTCTGCATGACCTAGCCCCAGCTTGAACCAGTTCGGAATTATAGTCACTTCTGTCCGAGATTTCGCGGCCGCTGATCGTCGGTGTGGCGCGTGCGCGCGCGTTCAAATTCACCTATGGGTTTGCTTCTTCCCGTTTTTCTGTCTTCATATTTATCTTCTTCCTATTTTATTGTATTCATGTTCTTATTTTTAGTTACACTTCATTCATTTATTATTTACATTTCTACATTTCATTTCTTTCATTCACACTATTTACATTTCATTTCTTTTATTTACATTATTTACATTTTTTCTGTGCGCTCCGCGTCACACTCCCCCCTCCTTTCAGTGGTGGCGGGTTATCGCCACATAGTTCCCCCGGTTCGATGTGACCTTCCATACTGTATCCTCGTCGTCCACTAGCCACCGCGCCTGCTGCCCAAACTTCTTCCCGGCCAGCTTCTCCGTTTTGTATTGCTCCGCCAAGGTTGCTAGCCTTTGTTTTATGCTCTCCGTGTGGTCTAACTCGAATTCCTTCGCGTACTCTGCCAACTCGAGTTTCGTCGCCATGTACACCCAGCTGGACATGCTCTTCTGGTTCCGGATTTCTTCTACTACCACTCTTTCTGTTCGGGCGCTAGATGTAATGGTCTGCCGTTTCTAGTTCCCCAGATAGCGCAGGGACGGCCAGGATCCGCTCATCAGAGACAGTCCGAGTGGTAGCTGTAAGAGAAATTGCCCGGCCCCAGTAAGAACAGTGAAGGAAGTTCGGTAACAAATGGAAAGAGCAGGAATATTTATTCAGGATTCGTTTACAGAGTTAAGATGACCGGTGTCGGCTGCCTGCTTCTCGGGAGGGGGGAGCCACACCGTTGGGCCGGGGGGTTGCCAGTCGTCGGGGGTTCGCCGGGGTGGCCACGCCGGAGGAGGAGCCGAGAGGTCTGGTCACCAATGTAGAGAGGGCAGAGACTAGAGAGCAAACACCTGGTTCGGGACTACTCAAGTCTTTCGAGCGAGAGAGAGCATGATTCGGGACTACTCAAGTCTTCCGAGCGAGAGAGCGATTGATTCGGGACTACTCAAGTCTTCCGAGTGAGAGAGCGATTGATTCGGGACTACTCAAGTCTTCCGAGTGAGAGAGAAAATGGTTCGGGAATACTCAAGTCTTCCGAGTGAGAGAGAAAATGATTCGGGACTACTCAAGTCTTCCGAGCGAGAGAGAATGGTTCGGGACTACTCAAGTCTTCCGAGTGAGAGAGCGATCGGGTGGACTCTAGGTCGTCGCGGTAGGGTGGACTCGGAGGTCGGGGTGGACCCTAAGGTCTTCAGACGAGGCGGACTCTGAGGTCTTCTGCACTCGATTCCAACCCTAAATCCGAGGATTTGGGTTGTCCAAAAAATGACTTTCGCTTGCTTGGCTACTTGGAAGCTGCTCCCCGAGACTTACTACTTCCGATCGTTGCCTGCTGCTAGGTGCTTTGGTAATGGTCTGCGGTCTGCATGACCTCGCCCCAGCTTGAACCAGTTCGGAATTATAGTCACTTCTGTCCGAGATTTCGCGGCCGCTGATCGTCGGTGTGGCGCGTGCGCGCGCGTTCAAATTCACCTATGGGTTTGCTTCTTCCCGTTTTTCTGTCTTCATATTTATCTTCTTCCTATTTTATTGTATTCATGTTCTTATTTTTAGTTACACTTCATTCATTTATTATTTACATTTCTACATTTCATTTCTTTTATTCACACTATTTACATTTCATTCTTGTATTTACATTATTTACATTTTTTCTGTGCGCTCCGCGTCACAAATTTAATGTTAGAATCAAATTAAAAATTTCAGTTTGCATATATGTAAATATGTACAAAGATACATACCAGTTTTAACTGAAAAGAAACTCCGCATACCTAAAGAGTTTAGCATTTAAACAGTCTAAGATGAAGTCATATCCATGCTTAAGATCAATTCTGCAAAGGAATTTATAAATTGAGTAAAAGTAACTTGACTTACCTTATAATATTTAAATTTTTACGCAACTTCAACTACACAACACGCGAACACGTGTGATCACAACAGAAGAAGAACATTAAAAGAGAATTAGGAGAAACGAAACAAATCCGAATGACTTCGAAAACAACAAAAAAATATGTTGTCCGAACTTCGCAAGCCGTCGGCGGTAGCCGAATGCGGTTCGAATTTTGTTTGTCTACTTCTTTTCGGAATTCGTTTCGAAGCCCATACAATTTGTTTTTGTTGTCTTCGTGGACAGGCCGCGAGGAAAAGGCCGTGAAAGGAATTCTGGTACTGAAGGGTGTTGTCACTCGGGAACTGTCGTCATAATACTAATCCGTCGATTAGGCCTACCACCCAATATATAGGCTATGGCTTTACCTGTTATCAACTTTTTTAACCGCATTACTTTACTTCAGGTATGTGACAGGTAATAAGGTAGATTATGCAATTTTAGGATTTTTGGTTGCGAACAGGTAATATGGTTACGATTAAAGGGTTCTGCAAGCACTGCAGTGACACCTGACATTAACCTTATCCCTTGTATCTTGGTTAATCCTAAACTTCAAGTAGATACCTTTATGGGAATGGTCAATCCTAGTTATGATGTGTTATATAAATTGAGATATATGCACATGTGCATTTTTGCATATTTGGGTTACCCCTATTATTTGATTGACAGATCAGCAAGTCTGCAGAGACTACTAATAATATTGAATACAAATTACCAAATACAATTAACATTTTTAACATAGTTAAAAATTTAAATATCTCACAGTAGATACAAAAATATTTATTTTATTTTTTCATATAGGTAGAAACAGCGAAGTTAAGATTTTTGCTTTTATTTCCTTGATTTTTCCTATAGCAGATACAATCTAATCCATCGTACGATTTTCATAAAATTAAAACCGAAATTCTGAAATAATATTAAGTGGCAAAATCTCAAATTTGATGAATATATGTTAAAAAACAACGAAGTTATGATTTTTTCTTTTATTTCCCTGGTCGTTCCTATGGCAGCTATAGGATATAGTTGTCCGATTTGTCAAATTTGGTGAAAATATGTTGAAAACTGACATAGTTATAATTTTTTTTCGAAAATTTTCCCTGTCGTTCCGACATATTTACGAGTGAAAGCAAATAGAAGACTAACTGCAAAGTTTCATTCAGATAGCTTTAAAACTGAGGGACTAGTTTGCGTATAATCGGACAGACGGACATGGCTAGATCGACTCGGCTGTTGATCCTGATCAAGAATATAATTCATAATCCAATTAATGGAAATGGGGGGATGGGGGTAAACTATGTGAACTCCCTCGCCGTTGTCTCCAATAGGTATTAGCCAGATGGCTGGTGACGAATACTCAGTGCACTGCCAGTTGGCTGGTTCTGGTATCTTCGTGTGCGGCCGGTTGGCCTGGTTGATCCAATGCTGAGATAGGATGATTACGATGGAAGGTTGACTTCCTTTCAATACCGCTGGCCTAAAGACTCAGTCAGTATGATAGTAAATAAACGAGTTAACGACAAGGTGTCGGAGATTCATTTATAAGAGCTTGTGCTCTGGATTTATTGAATGCCAATTATGAACTGAACTTAAAAGCTAACAATAAATGGATTCATAGCGGCCTCTGCAATTGGCAGAGCTTGCCGGCTATGCACGAGCTTCCGGCCAGGCGCTGTGTCAGCAGTTTTGTCGGATCGAGCTTTAGGGCGATCGGTCATTGCCGTCGCCCAGTTGACTTAGTTAACTACTCCCCCCTCAGGAATAAGGCCGCTCTCGGCCGACCCTATTTGGGCGATCACCTCCCTAAGTTGGGCCGTGAATCTCCTGGCCTGGGTGACTCGCCGATAAGTTAGGCCGACGCAGATCAACGCGCAGCAAATTGCTCCAGCAACTAGCACTACCTGGTGTGAGCGATAGTCGTTGACATCTTCCCCGAATGTTTTAATATGCTCCAGGTTACGCTCACTTAATCGGTGAAGGTAAGGGAGGCTAAGTATATAATGTTCTAGGGTGATATTGAGGGAGCCGCGTCATAGCTGGCGTACCGGGTTTCGTTAACCGTGGCACATTCGGCAAAGGTGACAAGGTGAGTCCCTCGCAGGTGAACGCAAGTGCCATTGTCCACGCACACATGAGCCGGGCGATCGTTGATGATGATGATACCTTCGTCCACGAAGGTGACCGGATGCAGGTCGCTGGGTTGGATGTCGCAGTGTGCAACCCCTCCAGCGTGGAGTTCTTGGACGCATGATCTTCTTTGCGCCAGTCGGAAGAAAGTGGCTCCCGTTGTTATGGAGCAATTCTTGACTGTGTGAATTTCTCCGTTGCAATCCGCAATGACCTGGTCCTCCAGTTTAAGCATTGTGTCATGGTGTGACACGGGGAAAACGGTGATTTTAACGCAAGCTGACTTAACTTTAGGCAATTTAATAATAAAGTGCAAAATGTTAATGGACTGTAATATTTTGACAGACCCAACGGACAAAATGTCTTTAATAGGGGTATCGGTGGGCTCCTCAATCAACACATTTTCCAGGTCTACATGATCTAGAATGCTAGGGCCAACGACATTGACTTTGGCAAGAGCTACTGCAAGCAATAAATTTTGCGTTTATGATTCGAAATTTGGTAAGTTTAATTTTCTCAAAATCCTCCGCGTCTGGCGTTGCCGCCTCTACCTTTAATGCCGTCCCCAAGAAGTCTAAACTCCTAGCTACCCTATGATGGATGCTCAATGAATCGAGCAGGTCACGCAGGTGAGCATAATCTACGCTCCAAATTATCTGCATGTGCGACTGGGAAAACATGTTAAGCATGCCACCAGTCTCTTCCACCACGCGCCTATATTCTGAGAGATTTACTGAATGTCTCACGAATGCAAATTCTTCCCATACTAAAATTCGACCATCAATGATGGGAATGTACTTGGCCTGCGAGTAGTCCGTGACGTGAGCCGATGTTAGGGTCAAAAGGAATAACAGAGGTAAAGAAGTGAACCTGTAATATTCGGATTTATTGTAGTGTTTTTCAAAATTTTAGTAACCCACCACCAAACATGTAAAATAAAGCGTAGTGAATAAAAATGGGTATACATGAATAATGAACATAAAAACCATGATAATAATAAAACTTATGCCAAGTGGCTTTAGAAAAGAAATATAAAAAAAAATGGAAAAAAAAAACTATGCCAAGTGGCTAGGAATAAAAATATATGATAATAAAACTTTTGCCAAATGGCTAAAGATAAGAAATATAAAAAAGATGGTAAAAATTATCAGACGAATGTCGGTACGATCGAGCTCGTCTACCTAAGGTTGTCCTTGTGGACCACCCTCCCCTTAATGAGGACTGTGGTCCCCATGTCCGCTTCCACAACATTTTCTTCACACAATGGGGAGAGTTTGTTGCCTAGTCGCCTGTTTGATTTTACCAGGACTTTTTCGCCAACCTCGAACACCCTGTTTTGTCGGGAAGCATTTTCCCTGTTCCTGAGCTTATCCTGGGCAAGTTTTATCTTATCCTGAACCTCATAAAGCGGCTCATCCGACTGTGTTTGAATTACATCGGCCGGCCTCTTGTCGATGAGCGAATTTAGATTTATTGTATCTGGCTGTGGCCAGCAAGATTAGCTCGACGGTGTCACTGATACCTTTATCGATTATAAGGCATCTGGCAAGCTCCACTGGAGTGCTGTGGAAACGCTCCACTTGTCCGTTCGAGACACTGTGGAGGGGCGGTGCGTTTGAAACTCTGACGCCGAAATGGTTTTCCAGCATGGTCAAAATAGTGTGCGAGTTCAACGATGGTTCGTTGTCGCAATATATGACTCTGCCTTAGGGAAAACATTCATCAGCATTAGTAATGCCGGTTTGAGATCCTCTATGGTTCTAGAGGGAACTGGTTGGACCATGGAAAATTTCGAGAATTTGTCAATGCATGTAAGGAAATACTTTTTGTCCGTGGAAAAAATGTCTATAAGTAGCATTTCCCCTACATGAGATGGGACTGGCGTCTCGCCAAGCTCATGCTTCTTGGGCGTATGTAAATCGCAGTGAATGGCGTTTACGCCTTTAGGGACAATAATATTCGCGAGCTCTTCAAGCAATGCCTCTTTGCATACGAAGTCAATGCTATGTCGTCTCTTGTTTCCAAAGAGTACGAAGCTGCGTTTTGACGGAAAGCGTGCTTCCTCCAGAGTTATCTGGTTTTGAAAGCAATTCAAAGGCTTGTTCGTGGTTTAAATGGTGTGGGTAAGCGACAGCTCACTGTGAATTGTGGCTGCGCTTGAAAAAGCTTCCTCCTCTCCCAGAACGTTAAGTTGCTGTCTTGAGAGGGCATCCGCAACAAGGTTTTCCTTGCCGGGCTTGTAAAAAATTTTGGCGCCGGACTCGTCGATGCGAGCTTTCCACCTTTTAATTTTCGCATTCGGATTTGATTCCGATACTGCGAAGGTTAATGGTTGATGATCAGTAAAGATATTGATATCTCTAACTGCATATAAGTTATGGCGCAACGCCCAGACTATTGCTAACAGCTCCCTTTCATTTGTAGCATAGTTAACCTTTAAGGTTCTAGAGATCATAGTAATGGGCCGTCCCTCTTGGGATAGCACTGCGCCGATGCCGTATGCTGAGGCGTCTGTCGTTAGATCAAACGCCTTTTTATAGTCTGGGTACCTGAGGATGACATCCTCTGAAGCCAGAATATTACACAGTTTATGAAAGGCTAGCCGTTGCGGCTCACTGAACTGCACCTGGATATTTTTGGACCTGTGTCTGCTGACACTCCCATTTTCTCCTTTGAGAATATCCGAAATGGGCCTAGCTACTGACGCAAAATCTTTAATGAAGCATCTATAATAACTGGCCAGGCCTAGGAACGATCTAACCTCAAACACATTTTTTGGTTCAGGGAATTCCCGAATGGGTTTGACGTTTTCTAGGTCAGTGGTAGCCCCTTTGCTGGTGACTATGAAACCCAAAAAGCTAACGCTCATTCTGAAGAACTTAGACTTTTGTGTTGATACCCTCATGTTAGCTTCGTATAGGCTCTTGAGAACCCAATCTACGTGCTGTATGTGGGAGTTTTCATCCTCCGAGAGGACGATCACATCATCAACATAAACATAGCAGAATTTACCGATCTGCTCTCGCAGTATGTCTATTGTCATCTATTGTTCTTTGGAAAATGCTAGCGGCATTTTTTAGTCCAAATGGCATTCTGCGAAACTCGTACTTTCCTCCGTTAACGGAAAAGGAAGTTTTTTCACGGTCGAGTGTCGTGAAGTATTTGGCCATGCCTAAATTCCCTAGAATCATAGAGATATTTGGCATGGGGTAGCGATCTGGTGTCGTTCTCTCGTTCAATTTGCAAAAGTCCAACACGAGTCGCATTTTAAGGTTGCCCGTTTCTCCTGTGCTAATGCCAAAGCAGTTGGCATGTCCTTCGGCTTTGCCGAGAAGAGAACATCGGAGAGACTGCGGCCAGAAATAAATACACGGAGCGCATTATCCCGGAATTTGTCGCATAGGGTTCTTGCCGCCGAGCTGTCGTACGACATAGTAGCTTTATTGGTGAGCAAGGTGAGTTTTTTCTCCACCTCGTCATAGTACTGTAGGAGTGTGAGGCTACCCTGTCTGAGGGTGCCCATCTCCTGCTCGATGACATGAATCTGGCGTTTGTCACTGTATGTGAAATCGAGACGGTCTATGATCGCATCGAAATTCAATACAGTGCCAAACAAAGATAGTACTGCATCGGCAGGGCCTCTTATTTTACTCCTAATTATAACCACTGCCTGGTAGTGGCGTGAGCTATCTTTGTATTGTTCAAATATAAAATATGCTGATTTTGCCGCTTGTCGCCAAGAGACGTATGTGTCCTGTGCTCCCGTAAATTCGAGCAAGCACTTGACGGCATCTAGAGGCTCGTTGCATTGAATATTTTTTTTTATGTCAATAGGTTCGTAAACTTTGATTGCCGGAGCTGTAACCGGCGCGGGTGTGACTTGCACAGCTGCAATTTGAGCGGACAATTGATTTATGGTTTGGCGCATATGTTTTTCCCTAACCTGATCTTCGCCAGCCTTCTCTTTTAAGGCATGGGCGACGGCGGCCTGAATGACCGTCTAAAGCTGATCCGCATTTATGGCCATATTTGTATTAGAAGCGGCACTAGTGGCTGCCTGCACAGGTGTAGAGGTTATAGGCAACCCCTCATTGTCCGACTCTGAGTCGCTATTAGGTCTATTATCCCTGTAAGCCAGGAATGAGGAGCTCATTGGTGGCTAAGTTAAATTCCACTAACAAAGAGTTGCATGTCTAAGCAGCGATACATCAACAGAATTGCCACAATAAACAAAGCTAAACAGAATCGGAATAAAGTTAAAATATTGCGGCAGCCGAGCTGTCGTTATGGTAAGCAAATAAGCGAAGCTACAAAGAATAAATATACAAACGTCGCGGTGTCGGGTTCGAGCACCGTGGAGTGGGGAAGCAATAAAAAAATAATATAAACCCAAAGATTGTTGCGAAGCGCCCTTAATCAGCGCCCTTGCGCTTATATGGAGATATAAAATATGTGTGTCTTAATATACGGCAACACGTAAATGAAACTCATAACTGTGAAATTTATTTAAATTAAAAGCAAACAAGAAAGGAAGCTAACTTCGGCTCACCGAAGTTTGTATACCCTTGCAGAGTTTAAACAAAAAATTAAAAACGAAATTCTGAAATAATAATTTGTTGCCAAATCTCAAATTTGATGGCAATGGTTTGAAACACCGCTAAGCTATGGTTTTTTTTATTTTCCTGATTGTTCCAATGGAAGCAATAGGATATAGTCAGCCGATTTTCATGAAATTAAAATCAAAATTCAGAAATACTAAAATATGGCTTAATATCAAATTTGGTGAAAATATGTTGAAATCTGACAATGTTATGGTTTTTTCTTTTATTTTCCTGATTGTTCCTATGGAAGCTATAGGGTATAGTCAGCCGATTTTCATGAAATTAAAATCGAAATTCAGGAATACTAAAATATGGGTAACTATCAAATTTGGTGCAAATATGTTGAAAACTGACAAAGTTATGAATTTTTCTTTTATTTTCCTGATTGTTCCTGTGGAAGCTATAGGATATGGTCAGCCGATTTTCATGAAATTAAAATCAAAATTCAGGAATAATAAAATATGGCTAAATATCAAATTTGGTGAAAATATGTTGAAAACTGACAAAGTTATGGTTTTTTCTTTTATTTTCCTGATTGTTCCTATGGAACAATCATGTAAGTGAGCACTTCAGTCCAAGAATAATTCCCGGTGTCTGCATTTGCATTTAAATTTTTTTAATAAAATACAACTCGCTGCTAGAATATTCTCTGCAGCTCCACAAAAACAACTTCGTACTCACACTCATTATTTGTTTGACAAGTGTATTGGTGATATTACATGTGCTATTTTGTGTATTGTTATACCCTTGCAGGGTATATTAGTTTCAGTCAAAAGTTTGCAACGCAGTGAAGGAGGCATCTCCGACCCTATAAAGTATATATATTCTTGATCAGGATCAACAGCCGAGTCGATCTAGCCATGTCCGTCTGTCCGTCTGTCCGTTTCTACGCAAACTAGTCCCTCAGTTTTAAAGCTATCTGAATGAAACTTAGGCTTCTATATACTCTCACTCGTACATATGTCGGAACGGGCCGGATCGGACGACTATATCATATAGCTGCCATAGGAACAATCGGGAAAATCTACGAGAAAATATTATAACTTTGTCAGTTTTCAACCAATTTTCACCAAATTTGATATTTAGCCATATTTTATTATTCCTGAATTTTGATTTTAATTTCATGAAAATCGGCTGACTATATCCTATAGCTTCCACAGGATCAATCAGGAAAATAAAAGAAAAATTCATAACTTTGTCAGTTTTCAACATATTTTCACCAAATTTGATAGTTACCCATATTTTAGTATTCCTGAATTTCGATTTTAATTTCATGAAAATCGGCTGACTATACCCTATAGCTTCCATAGGAACAATCAGGAAAATAAAAGAAAAAACCATAACATTGTCAGATTTCAACATATTTTCGCCAAATTTGATATTTAGCCATATTTTAGTATTTCTGAATTTTGATTTTAATTTCATGAAAATCGGCTGACTATATCCTATAGTTTCCATAGGAACAATCAGGAAAATAAAAAAAAACCATAGCTTAGCCGTGTTTCAAACCATTGCCATCAAATTTGAAATTTGGCAACAAATTATTATTTCAGAATTTCGTTTTTAATTTTTTGTTTAAACTCTGCAAGGGTATACAAACTTCGGTGAGCCGAAGTTAGCTTCCTTTCTTGTTTTTTGTTTAAATTCTGCAAGGGTATACAAACTTCGGTGAGCCGAAGTTAGCATCCTTTCTTGTTTTTATTTTAAATTTTTTTAATAAAAATTGAATTACAATTTATTTTAATTTATTTTATAAAAATTGAAAAATAATTCCAAATCCTAATTATTATTATAATAATCAAAAGTAAGAATTATATTTTAATTTTTGTCATAAAAATCAACAAATAATTTTTATTTTATAATTTTTATTTAAAAAATTATAATAATTACGGTCCCTGCTTAAAAGGTCGGTCGATTGAAACAACGGTGCGCGAAGACACTACATTATAAGCAATACACGGTGACCGCCATTCATAATGTGACCCAGAACTTCAAGTTTTCATGTATTATTAAGCTTCCCTTGTCAGTATAGGCTATTAACGATTAAAGCCTTTCAAAGGCAAATAGATTTTACTTACATAGGATATATCAAATATTTCCTGGAAAATTAACGCAATACTGAATATTTTCTAACTCGTTGGATACTTTTGAAAGACTTAAGAACTAACAACAGACAATAAGTTAAATTAACATTTAAATTTACCCCATTGGTGCATTAAGGTAAGTCTTGCGTTTAAATGGCAAGGGTCTCGTGCTTAGTCCGGAGCCATCGATAAACTTTTCAAAGTTGGCCAGATTCAGAACCATGTGCTGTGACTTAGTGGGTTGCAAATGCGATTTGTTAAGAGTATTAGCAATATCCTCTATTTTTTGATCTAGTTGAGAGAACTCTTCTTGTTAGAACTCATCCTCTAGGTTGTATTCATCAGCCGTCTCGGGAACATCAGGATCTTTTTCTTCTTGATGGTACTCTGCATCCAAATTATACCAATCCAATTCCGCCTGTATAGACATCTTAATGGATGGACCTGCCATTGCCCTTGGGACGGACTTCGACATGAGGGTGCTAGCAATGCTCTTGCTTGTGGTTGGGGAGTTTGCAAGATGATGTTAGGCACCTGTTTCCGCTTATACTGCATGGTCGACGCGAATGCTGTGATATTTGCGCAGGCCTTTGAAGGCGCAACGAGGCTTTGGGTTCAATCATTAATGTGTCCGCGTCGGTCTGCTTGGGCGCAATGATGGTATCCACATTGGGTAGCTTTGGTATGTCCGAAAAAATTTCGAAAAAATTGTTAAGCCCACTTTGGATATGGAGCATTAATCGGGTTCGGAAGCTGTGATAGAAGCTCCGCAGTCGTTTTCGTCCCTCTTCTGGCCTTTCCCAAATTGGTCAGGCGACTTCTGAAATTTTAAAAGATTTGCTGGCTTAGGCGGTAAAGCTGGCGGCAACTTTAACGATGTTTTTAAAACGCCCGAACTGGTATTGGCTGTGAATGTGGCTGCCATGTCCACATAGAGATTAGAAGTGCGCTCCGACCCAATGGGCTCATACTCGTTGCTGTAGATACTCCCATAGTTAAGGGTATCGGTAGTTCCATCGGCGGCCATAGAACGTTAGCATAAGATACGGATCTGTCGTAAAACTTGCTCCTCTTAGTCGTTGTGGAGTGGAACTTGTACCATACTATTTTTGATGGAGAAGTGCACTCGCTTACGTCCATTCGAAACGGTCCGTCCGCCCAAGGAGCTTCTGCTCGGCAAATTGGCATTCGATTTATATTGGTTTGCTAACGCAGACTTGGGAGCAAGATCAGCCATCGTTTCATTCATGGACTGCTGGAGGAGGATTTGGTTAATGCTATTGTCGACGACTCCTCCTGAACCAAAGCGCTGGCGTACCAGTCATCGGTAGTCGTCTCGAAGATCTGTTTCGGAGATGCTTCTGAAAAATCAGCAAATCGACGTTGAATTATTTTAATGCCTTCTTCCGTAATCGTTTTATTCCTTTGATTGTCGCCTTGCGGCGCCCCTTTCTTCAGATGAACGGCCACAAGGGAATTGCATTCTGTTTTGTCCAGATCTAGCATTTCTAACGGCAGCTTAACATTGTTTATTCTCTCCACGTCCGGCACGTAGTTGTGTAGCTGCTCGTGGCTCGTCTGGGAGTCCTCATGACTTACACTACTTGTGTTCTCCTCCGAATGTTGATCCAAAGCTGGGTTTTCGCGAAAGGTGTCCGCCGTGCGCTTGCTGGTGTATCGAACGCCACAGAAAGACGATGAAAGTGTGTCGTCCAGCTCAGCTGTAAAAAAAAACCACAAATATTGAGATAATTTATTTTCTTAATTTTATAGTTTTAACAAATTATAAATACACAATGCTTGCAGAACGATTCCCAAAGCTGTGGACGCCGTATAAATAACTATGTCTGGGAAAAATATGATTGGGAATTTATTTGAAACACTTATCATTTAATTGCACACAAACTTTGGATATTCAAACATACTAATGTACATTCGTCAAGTTGCGTTCTGGGAAAATTTAGATTTAAAGATAGAAAACTTTTTAAGGCAAAGTAGGGTCGTTTGTTTTTTTCCATTTTTGAATTAAATTCTAAGCAGCAAGTTCCGTTCGTTTTCCCAGCTCTTCCTGAACTGACTTCCAAAAAGTCTACTTTCCACTTTTCTACTTTCTACTCAATTCTTCTACATTGTTAGTCGTCTCTTTCTACCTTGTATGTCAGCGCTTAACGAACAGACCTCACTTGGCAGCAGTGTATATCTGTCTTGCTCTGCCATGTTTTCACTCAATTTATAACTTCCTTTTTCAAAAGGCCCTGCTTCACATTAAAGAAGGCCCGCTTCACCGGCTCTGACCAAGAATCACATTAAAGTAGTCCCCGTTTCATTTGATCCGACACGGCCTTCCTGACGAATCACACGTCCTCGTGTGTTACCTGAAAATCACAGTATTCTCAAATTTCAGTTCTCATTACATTTTATTATCAACAAACATTTCATTTCTTTTTCTACACATACGTTTTGAGGCATTTAGGCAAAATAAGCAAATAGATTACTTAAAAACATTTCACAAATTACATTTTCATTTTAATCATAATTTACAATTCAGACATAACTAATTGCATAGCTTTATCCAGGGTTTGAATTTACTCTTCCATAGCAGCGAGATTCATAAAAATGTTGCTATGCTATAGCAGGCGCTGTCACTTTGACGAGAGCAGTAGCAGAGCCGTAGCAATGAAATTGAAAACTTTGTGCTATGCTCTGCTCCGAGATTTCTGACTTGCTACGTACATCCAAATGCTATAGCAGAAAATTTTAGAAAATGCTCTGGGGGATAGTAGCCTTAGTCAACATTTTAGAGCAAGATGAGAGCAGAGCAAATATAATTTTGATATGTGCTACGGCTCTCACATGTATTTGTTTTTGTTAATTGTTACATTTTATTATTATGCAACGTTACTTTTATTTTCCTTGGTTGTTTTCTTCATAATTAGCTAGGCACTAATCCTCTTCGAGCAAGGCCTCCAATCCTAGACCTTATTGACTCAGGTTGGTACTGACTACTAGTAGACTACAGAAGGAGTGGACCAAAATGGAGCTCAGCTCTAATTGAGGGCTCTAGGATGAAGCCACACCACTTGAACCTACCTACCTTCCACTTTAAAGCAGCATTAAAAAATCGTTAAAAATATAATACATTTAAGAGCCGTAGCACATATCAAAATTATATTTGCTCTGCTCTCATCTTGCTCTAAAATTTTGACTATGGCTACTAGTCCCCAGAGCATTTTCTAAAATTTTCTGCTATAGCATTTGGATGTGCGTAGCAAGTCAGAAATCTCGGAGCAGAGCATAGCACAAAGTTTTCAATTTCATTGCTACGGCTCTGCTACTGCTCTCGTCAAAGTGACAGCAATAGCAGCATGAAAACAAAGTACTACGGGAGCAGCATAGCTTTTCAAACCCTGGCTTTATCAACTGGTGCATTTTGTTTTACACCACCATACTGACTCCCGCAATATCAAATCCTTCTTCTATGGTGCGGTCGTCACTAACCCCCGCTATAACAATTCCTTCTGTTATGGTGCAGTTATTCTATCCCGTCTTGGGATTCCAAGACATCCACCGTGCCATCCATATCATCATTCCCCACATGGGAATCAGACGCATCTGCACTAGAGTCGTCTAAATCTTTATCAACTTCATTACTTATTTGTCTATTTGGCAAAGCTCCTGAAAACTCATGCGCAAGTGTACCGATCTCCATCTAATAGTTCAATTATTTCAAAAGGACCTTTAAACTTTGAAGCAAGCTTTGTTTGATGACGCTCTTCATTTTTTAGCAATACATGGTCTCCTACGTTATATTTTATTATTTTTGCCTTGTTCTTATCAAATCTGCGTTTGTCATAACAAGCATTGGATTCAATGTTTTCTTTAGCTTGTTTTCTTTAATTTTCCCTTTCAACTAAATTGTCCTCTTCATCACCTATCTGCAAAAGGCCAAAAGGTCTAGCTTCCCTACCGATTAGCTCTTCTAATGGGCTTACCTTGGTGACCCGTACAATTCATTTCTAGCTGTACTTCGGGTAAGGCGTCTTGCCACGACCTCTGACTGATTTCGACAACGGTCAACATACTCTTAAGTGTGCTCATTACACGTTCCACCTGGCCATTTGCTCTGCTCGCACCTGTACCAAATTAAGTGTAGGTCAATTTTTAGAGAGACAGAAAATTCACGGAATCCTGAACTTACAAAGTTATGGCCCTGATCCGCTATAATTCGATTTGGGACTCCAAACAAACACACGACGGCTCTAACAGCCTTGATAGTATTTTCAGTGTCAATTTTTAGGGTGTGATAAAAATAAACAAATTTTGTAAATGCATCTACCAAAACAATAACATACTCCTTTAAGGCATTTTTTCCACTCATCTTTCCTGTTATGTCAATATGTAGGGTGTGCCACGAAATTTCTAACTTAAGAATCGGATGTAATTCAGCCTGCATTTTTGCAACGGATGGCTTAGCTAATTTAGAGGTGTTGCAATTTTCGACAAACCTACAAACGTACTTCGACATGTATTTTCATATGTTTTATAAGTTTTCCGGCAATTCGATATTTTTAAGCTTAGCTAATAACTCTGAAACCTCAGGATCACGTATCTGTTCAGAAACTAGCCAATTATCAGTTATCTCATTCAATTCAACCCGCTTTTTCACTATTTTGTCCAAACTTCTACTCTCCTTATCCAGGGGATTCCTTGACAAAAAATTTACGTGTGCCATTCGTTCTCCCTTCGTATATTGGATGTTAAAATCAAACGACTGTAAAAAGGCCCACCATCGATGCACCCTCGGCAATATGTCCAATTTTGTACGACTAGCTTTCAGCGAGTTGCAATCGTAAACAATACAAAATTTCGCCACTGACGAAAATGTTTAATGGGATTGACGACATCCAAAGTCTCAAGTTCGTAAGAGTGGGATTTTGAATTAGCAGATGATGTGCATTTCCTAAAATATTCAAAAACATGGGGCTTTTTATCTATTCTGTGTAGAAATATTGCTACATAACCAATTGAGCTGGCATCTGTGTGTAGTTCTATGGAGTGTTAAGGGTAATATTCTTAGCACTGGCTCCTGAGTTAGAACAGATATTATTTTTGTGCGAATTTTTTTCGTGTTCTAACTGCCAAACGAAATCAGAATTTTTTCTTGAGGTTAGGGAATCCAAGGGTTTTTAAGTCTCTGAAAATGTTGGCACAAACTGCCGAAAGTAAGACGCAAGTCTGTCAAAACCTGAATGTTGCGTGGATTAGGGCAAACGTGTCCATTGCTCACTACAAATCCCAGATATTCTATCTTAGTTTTAAGAAGGGAACACTTCGTTACGTTAAATGAAAATCCAGCCTTGCTTAAGGTTTCTAGCACAATCTGCAATCGGTCTAAGGGTTCATCTTAATTTCCGCCACAACTAAGACATTATCAATGTACACGATTGCGTAAGTGTGAGCCAGATTACCCAATGCTTTATTTATAGCGCGCTGAAACACGGACGGAGCGTTTTTTAAGCCAAAGGACGTAGTCAAAAATTCGTATTGACCCTCAGGCGTGACAAATGCGGTACGCTCAATTGAATCGGGATGTACCAGTATTTGGTAGAAGCCGCTTGCCATATCGAGACTTGAGAAATAACTTGCTCCACGTAACCTAGCAATTTGATCTGAAATTAGAGGCAATGGGTACTTATCTGCTACTGTGTTCGCATCCAAAGAAATCAACACGGACTAGCGAAAGGTGAACAGCTGGAACGAATAATATTAGAATTTAGAAGATCGTCGATTTTACAACGAACATGCTCTTTCTCATCTTCACTAAGCCTATATGGCCTGCGCTGCACTGTCTTTTGTGGATATATTAACCTGATTCCCAAATTCCCTGTCGTTACACGAGTCTGTGGTATTCCGTCTATAAACCAATCAGAATAGCGTTTTAAAATGTTTTTTAATGCCATCTTGTATGAGTTACTCAGGTCGCCATCGGAATCTACAATATTATCATAAGTAGCAAGAGTTACGACATCAACTCTTTTTGTTTTGTCAATACTGAATTTTTCTGAGGCTATTGTTACACCATAGAAGAATAAGGTAATAAGGTAGTCTCGTCGCCGGCAGAATTGTTTCGGGTTTACTCCCCAATTGGAAGTAAAAGGTTGTGTGCGGACGAATTTTTTGTCAAAACGTTAATCCTTGTGTGCTACAAAATGTCATTGTAGTGCCCAATAGGGGAGTGACGTTGACGACGAGACTACCATATACTTATTCTACTATGTGTTACACTAAAGCCCTGGCTTACTATTTCGCGGTCAATTAAAACATCGTATTTCAAATATTTGTGCATTACATCATGCAATAAAATCTCTAGACAATACTCTTCACCATTTATATTGGAAAGAATTTGCATTGTGCTACAGATGGAGTCGTTACCTATGCCATTTAGTTTAACAATATTATTAAGTCGTTTTCCTTTCAATTTCTCTGCAACACTTTCCATAACTAATGAGCACTCTGCTCCGGAGTCAAAGCAAAATGGAATGAGCTCACCGGATACATTTATTTTTCCCTCTGGCGGGGCCACAGTGGAAAAGTCCACACGCTTCTCGTACATCTTCTTCTTCTCGTTCTCGCTGGTTTGGATTTTTGGACAAGAGTTAGCGTAGTGTCCCTTTTCGTTGCAGTAGAAACATCGTACGTTGGTCCGGTTCTTCACTCCAAAGTTACTGCTCCCGTTTTGATTGTTTCCCCTCGCGTTCTGTCCAGTTCTTTCCAGTCGACTACGGCATTCGGCGATTTTATGGCCAATCTTTCCACAGTGATGACATTTCACTTGGAACTTGATCTTTTTTTGCTCTGGGCCCGTTGAACTTGCATCCTCTTCCGCATTACGCTTCTTAAAAGCAAAAGCCTGCAGTTGTTGTTGTAGCTCATTGGGGCTTGTAACGTTAGTTGTATATACCCAACGCAACAATCTATTGTCGATTAGCGCCATATGTGCCAACGCTACCGACACTGCGATTTCCTCCATGTCTATGACTTTCCACTTCGACTTGAGTGACGTAACAATCCGGCTGCCATACTCTGCGAATCCTTCTCCAGGTTTAGGACGACCATCCAAAACGTTCGTAGAATCGCTGTGGTTGTCTCTACTCCCACGAAGCGTTGAATGAACAGTTCCTTAAACTGTGCCCAGCTTAAGCCAGCGAAACATACTTGCGATAGCCATTGTGATACGCTGCCTTCTAGCGCCTTGCTTAAAGTTATCACCAGACCGCTGCCCTCTAGAACGTGGTCTGCAAATATGAGGTCGACTGTGTACACCACGCCGAGGCGTCTGCTCCGGCACCATCGGCATTAAATTTGGTCAAGGTAACATGCGTAGCCTTATCGTCAGCTGCCGAAGTTCTTGGTGCCTTCATAGATTTAAGTAGTTCCATCAGGGCTCTGTTCTGGGCTTCCAACGCTGCCATATAATGTCCAGGAGTATAGTCTGTACACGAGGCGAATCGCACCTCTGATCTCGGAGGGTCGTTTGTCTTTTCCATTTTTGAATTTAGCTGCTGAGAATTTTCAGCCGCAAGTTACGTTCGTCTTCCCAGCGCTCTCTGAACTGACTTCAAAAAAGTCTACTTTCCACTTTTCTACTTCCTACTCAATTCTTCTGAATTGTTAGTCGTTTCTTTCTAACATGTATGTCAGCGCTTAACGAACAGACCTCACTTGGCAGAAGTCTTTATCTGTCCTGCTCTGCCATGCTTTCACTCAATTTCTAACATCCTTCTTTAAAAGGCCCTGCTTCACATTAAAAAAGGTCCCGCTTCACCTGCTCTGACCAAGAGAATAAAGTAGTCCCCGTTACAATCTGTTAGGTAAATCGCTCTTTCTGTTTGTGTCAGGTATGTATATATTATTTATATGTTCTATACGTACAGTCAGCAAAATAATGCCTGCTGTTAGACGATCAAGACTTGGACGGAAATAAATAGTGTAAGGATGCACCTCAGCGGCCCAGACTCCCATCCAGAAAATATTTATTTAATGGAAACGCCAGAACATGAAGGCGCCGTTTTCTTTGAGCTTTTTAGAGGTGGGTTTTTGCCAACGGCCACAAAATTGCAGGTTCTTGTTGCCCATGCTGGGGCGGGGAAAATGCTATCGGCCCTGGAATTGCCCAGCGGCCGGACCCTCCACTAGAGACTGGACAAATAAGGCTCTGGTGGTCCCAGCCGCCTGCTCCCACGCCCGCAACCCTGACCTAGAAACCACGGCTCCGCCTGGTGTGTCCACCGGCGGGCTGCCTCCCCAACTATGCCCCGTGACTCGCGGTAGCCCGCGGATGCGCCCGAGCTAATCCCTGTGGCGGCTCCCTGAGATTAGGCTATGGCTTGGGAAGATCCCAGAGGCCGTCGCCTCGCCAGCGCCCGAAATTAATCTCAGCAGCGTGGCGCTTCTGTTCCCGTCCTGCCCAGCTCGCCGTTGGAGACCCAACGGCGGTCGAGATGGGGAGGAGGGGGCCCAGAGGGTCGTGGTTGGCTAGAGGGAGTAGGGAAATAATAAAACCGATGCCATTTCATATGCCTAGCTTAGTGTTTTATTCTTCAATGTTTCCGCCGTGTTTTGTCTAAGTTATATATATTTGTTTCCCTCTTCCGCTGCTGCTTCCTAGCACACACGCACACCAAAGATTGTTATTTTAAGGCCACTGCGCCTCGCTCACCCGTAGCCGATGTACTTTATGTGTAAGGGTCCTCGTTGTCCTTATGTCGTTCTATGCCTTGTCTATCAGTTGCTGGGGTCGTCGTTAATCACTGGTAAATCACTTGCCACAGAAAATCAAACTTGTTTCTTAGGTGGGTCCACCGCGAGTAATTTGAATATCAGATTTCAATCTGATCTTGACCCAATTTCCTATTGTCTCCGCGCGACTGCGCTGCCGCGCTTCAAGGCACGCGCCGTTCCGCATTCCATGCATTCTTGCATATCTCCGAACTTCCTTCCCGCTCTGCCTGCAGCTCGCAGGTGGCCGCTGCGAATTCCGTTTCACATTCCTGGGCTCTGTCGCTGCCAGCGCTATCGGCCCTCTGCCGCGATCGTGGCTCGGCGGGTCCCTCTGCTGGCCGCTGATTGGACGGTCCGGCGTTTCTTTTCCCGGGATGCGGCTCTGCCGGCCCATCCTAATTCCTCGTCCCGTGTTGCGAATGACGTCACGGCGATGTTGCTGGTGACGTCACGTGGCCGGTGTGTGGCCATTGTGTGCTGGGCTTCCTTAACCCTAACGTCTACCTACCCTATGCCTATCAAACATACAGCTAATATTTACAACGTACATCTACTATTTACAACTTATAACTACTATATACAGCGAATGTGACTTCGTCACACCCCCCGTTTACGTCCGGGTGGGGCGAAGCGAGACCTTTACATGTCCTCTTATGCTGATCTGAACCCTGAACCTTTGGCCCTGCTCCTCGTTCAGGTACCTCCAAGTTCGTCGCCCCTGATCGCCAGCCGATCTTGGATTTGATCGATCAGGCGGGCGGGTAGTCTGCCCGTTGGAGTTGTCCACCACGGCGGAGGCAGGACCCATGGCTCCCGGGCGGGGGCGGGGGCGGGGGCGGGGGCGGGGATCGTCGGGTCCGGCGCGATATTGCGCGAGACGCTGGCCGCGCACATGATCTCGAGGGCCGCTGGGGTGGTACTCCACAGCGGCCCTGGCCCGAAAATTGGTAAGTACCCGTCTGGGGTGGCTGGGTGGTGAGTCGTGCAAGTCGAGTGCGCGCACCTCCGGACTCGACGACCGCCGGGTGGTCTCCGGGCTCGGAGTGTCCGACCGCGGTGTCGAGGGCCTGTAGTTTTACCCCATGGGGCTGTACCGGCGTGGGGAACGTGGCGGGCGCACCCCGTCGTCCGCGGGCGGTGGCGGTCCGTCCTCATCGCCTGAGGCGTCCTCATACCGGACTCCTAGGGGGACGGGCGCCGCTTCTCCCCTCTCGCGGATTCTCCGCGCCACCTCGCCGAACCAGGCCGACAGCTCCGCCTCCTGTTCCGCCGTTAACGCCCCGGGATCCCTGTCGAGGGGTGAGATCCGTCGAGGCGATGTGAATAACTCCCACTCGATACGCCGTAGTGGGGGAGTGGCCTCGGCCATCGGGCTCCACTTCGTCCTTCTCCTCTTCGGTGCTCCTGCCCACCGGCAGTTGCCCGGTTGGCGGGCCGTGTCCGGCGCTGGGCCATATTGCCAAAAGTAGCGGCGGGCCGGCGCGTAGGCGTGGGTCGCAGTGGGGAGCCTGCCCCACGTCCACGACCAATGGTCTCATTGTCTTCGTGGGCGGGGTTAGGACCCGGGGATCATCCCCCTCCATCGGGCGTCGGCGCTCGTCTACGTGCAGCTCCTGGAAACGTTCTTCCAGGGCTGCCGCCAACGAGGTGAGATGCCGCTTTGCTGGGGGGACTCAATCCTGCCGTGCATGTATGGCCGACGTCAGTGGTGGTGGCATTAGTTGTGCCGTTACCGCCACCCGCGTGAGTGGGCGGTCCTGAGGCCATACGTATGTTGGTAGCCCTCTTCCTCGGCTCATGTTGATCAATAGTTCTGTGGGGTGTAGAAAATATGATTAGTACGTGTGCTTTCCCTATCACCCTACCTAACGGTGTATTTCCTAACAACTAGTCCCCTCTGCCTTACCCTACGTGCTCCGTTCTCGCGTGCGTGTTTCCCTAAGTCTTTCCCGCGGGTTCTTCCCCCCGGCGGGCGGAGTGCTGGACAGGCGCACCTGTCAACAAGTGACTCCGTGAATCCCTGGCCATCGGCCTGCTGAAAGGCCCTCTATGCATGCTCTTCCGGCATGGAGTCCTCTCCATTGTCCCGAATGGTTTCCTCGCGGTGCTCGTGCTCGTCCTCGTCGTAATCCTCGGTGTCTGTCTCGCTGTGATATGGTTTCAATTGGTTGAGACTGGCGGGCCGCCGTCGACGACTGCCAGGTATGTGTAGTTGTACGATGTTGGGCGATGGAAACTTGGCCACCTTGAACGGCCCATCATACTTCGCTGCTAGTTTCGCCGCGAATCCTTCGGCCGAGTTTGATAAGTGATGGCGCCGTACCAACACTAGCGATCCCACCGGCAGTCTCCAAGTCCATCGGCGGAGATTATAGTGGCGACTCTGATCCGCGGATGCGCGATCAGCGTTGTTCCTGACCACCTCGAAGATGTTCTTCAGCCATTCGCCACGTTCCGTTGGGGTCGTATGCTGGAGTTCCATTCCTTGCATTCCTTCTTGCAGAAGTTCCGGAACGATCTACCCGTGAATTGGGTACCGTTGTCGCAGACGAATACCCTTGGCACGCCGAATCGGCTCAAGATCCGTTCCCGAAACGCGCATTCCAGATGGGTTCCGGTGGCCCTGCGTAATGGTACATTTACTGAAGGAGTCCAAGAAGACCAGGAGTATCGTATTCCCCTGCTTCGAGCGAGGCAAAGGTCCGACGAAATCCGCGCACAGAACGTAGAATGTCTCTTCCACTTGCCGGGTGAACGTCCTTCCCGCCGGCTTTTCCTGGCTGACTTTGAACCGTTGACAGCCCAGGCAGTGGCGTACGTAGCGGGCGACATCGCGGAAAAGTCCCGGCCAGTAATAGCGTTGGGCATCTCGATTGCTAGTTTTCCGAATTCCCAAGTGTCCGGCGGTGGGCGTGTCGTGGTTCTCCTGTAGAACCCGATGGCGATAATCCGCTCTTACACACAGCTTTCATGGCGTGTACTCCTCCTCCTGTGGCCGTAGCCCGATGCGGCGATAAAGCTGTCCGCTTTCTTCCCTGTAATCTGGGAACTTGGCTGGTTCAGTCCGAACTTTCTCCAACATCCTTGTGAGCCACTTGCAGTTTGTTCCTTACACCTGTGCATGCTGCGCCACGGGCAGCGGTTGGCGTGAGGTAGTGAACATCGTATTGATACTGCTGCAGCTCGAGTGCCCAGCGGACGATTCGGCCGGTCGGGTTGTCGATGGAGTTCAGCCACTTTAAGGCCTGGTGATCCGTAATGACGTCAAAACGGTATCCCTCGATGTAGCATCGCATCTTCCGTATTGCCCATTCGATGGCGAGGCATTCCTTCTCGGTCACCGTTTGTAGTACGAACTTCTGCTCGAAGTCCGGACAGACTAAGACGGGTGCTTTCGTTAACTGAGCCTTCAACTCCTCGAAGGCCTGATCCTGCCTCGATGTCCAGTCCCAGTTCTGGCCCTTCTTCAGCAGCGATGTCATCGGTTCCACAACATCGGCGAAGTTGGGAACGAATCGACGATACCAGGAAGCGAATCCCAGGCACCTCCAAAGTTCCTTCAAGCAAGTTGGCGGCTGCAACTCGCGGATCGCGGCCACTTTGTCCGGGTCCGTGTGAATCCCCTTTTCGCTTATCACTTGTCCCAAGTAGGCGATGTGCCGTTGGAAAAAGTGACATTTCTCCTGGTTCAGCCGTAAGTTGGCTCGTCGTAGTCGGCGAAACACTTCTCTCAGGTTTGCTACGTGTTCCTCAGGGTTGATCCGATGACAATGATGTCGTCCAAGTAAGCGAACGCGTGCGGTTCCATGTCTGGACCTATGACCGTGTCTAGAGCCCGTTGAAAGGTTGCGGGCGCCGAGTGAAGTCCAAAAGGCAAGACTCGCCAATGGAATAAACCTCGGCTCAGAACCGTGATGGCTGTGCATTCCCGGCTCTCCTGAGCCACCGGGATTTGCCAGTATCCGTTCTTTAAGTCCATCGTCGATATATACTTCGCATTCCGTAGGCGCTCCAGGATCTGATGAATCCTTGGCAGCGGGTACGCGTCCGGTACAGAGTTCTCATTGTGTTGCCTGTAGTCGATGCACATCCGAGCGTCTCCGTTCTTTTTCGCCGCGATCACAATGGGTGCACTGTGCGGGCTCTTCGATGGCTCGATGCGTCCACCCCTGAGGAGTTCGTCGATCTGCTTGTCTATCACGGCCCTCATGGCCGAATTCCGTGGGTTGCGCATGATGATCTGGTGCTCCGCGATGTGAGAGACTCCGGGTAGAGTATTGAACTGCTCCAGTTCCTGCTTGAGAAATCCTTCCACCCAGGGTTCTGGGTATTCTGACACTGAATGTGTCGGCTCGAGTGGGTCCAGCTCCTCCTCTGGGGCATGGCTCACTAAGTTGACGGTGCCGCATAGAAGCGCGTTTGGTTCCGGCGTTTCCTCGACGTGGTCCTGAAAACGGACACGTTTCTTGGAGGTGCGAAGAGGGTTTCGCTGCGCGGCGGTGGCATCAGCCACGTGTAAAACGTGTTTCCAGCTGGTCGTCGTGGGTGCTACCGTATCCCGACTTGTGGTCGCGGGTGTGTTCGGGGTCTGTGCCCGAGGCGTAGGGGTCGGTGGTTGACATGGTTGGTTCGGCCTGGTGCGTGGCTGCGGCAATGGCTTCTGTGCTTGTCGTTCTCCTTGATGAGTGGCAGCCGGCCCCTCCTGGGTAACCGTGCCAGATGATCCTCGTTGTCCAGAGCGTGGCTCTGCTGAATGTCCTCGATGGGTGGCAGCCGGCCCCTTCTGTGTAACCGTGCCAGATGATTCTTGCTGTCCGGAGTGTGACTCCCGTCGCTGTTCCTCGTGTGTGGAGCGTGGCTCCCGTTGCTCAGAGCGTGGCTTTGCTGTGTCTCTCGTCCTGGTAGACATCGTCCGTGTCCGTGCCCACGGCGGCATCTCTACTGCTCCTTGTATCGTACGTGTCCGTGCCCACGGCTGCATCTCTGCTGCTCCTTCTGTCGTCCGTGGCGGTGCCCACGGCGGCATCTCTGCTGCTCCTCCTGTCGTCCGTGTCGCTGCCCACGGCGGCATCTCTGCTGCTCCATGTATCGTCCGTGTCCGTGCCCACGACGGCATGGTGTGCTCGTCCGGCATCAAGTTGAGGGCCAGTCCCCCACACTGAATGGTGGCTCCGATCCCGCACAAGAAATTCATCCCTAGCAACACATCGTCCAGCGCGTCCGCCATTTCTAGTAAGATGGTCGGCGTACTACGATTGCCGCAGTGGATATCTGCTGCTAGGGCCTTTGTCAGCTGCCGACAAGTCCCGTCGGGACTTGACCTGAGCCCGTATTTCCCGCGTGTTCCGTTTGTTGTCCAGTTGATTTGCTAAGTCCTCGCTGATGAAGCTGTGAGTAGCTCCCGTGTCCAGGGTGGCCATAAATCCTCGTCCCTCCATGGTGATGGCGGCTCGGATGCGCCCCTGGCGTTGCTTGAGTATTGTTTCTGCTAATTGTTCGGGTTGGCTGGGTTCTGTGGGCGATTTCCGGTCACGCGAGGCCCATTGTCGTTTCCCGAAGCCTGCCGTCGACAACATTCTATTGTCCGTATCTCTCGTCGTCCACAGTACCAACAGAAAGTTATCCTGGGGTTTCGGCATTCCGCTCCGAAATGCCCGAGCTGGCCGCAGTTCCTGCATGCCTCCCGTACGTTCACTGGTGCTTGTCCTGATGGTGATGCTGCGGCTCGGCTCATGCTCGCGTTCCTACTGGCATTGCTTGGCATGGGTGATGCCGGCGGCTGACGGGCCGTCGTGCGATCCCCATCCATGGAGATGCTGGCAGCGGGAGGTGTCTGTGAGGGTATGTCTCGGTGATTCCTTGCTCGTCCGTCCCGACTGCGGGTCACCTCGTAGTCGACCACTAAGCGAGTTAATTCCTCCAGGGTACGAAAATCCTGCCTCCTGGTGAAATGTTGGTACTCCGGCAGCATGTTGTCGTAGACTCGTTCGAGTTCACGCTCCGGTGTGAATCCTGCCCGGCGCATTTGTAAGCGCAGGTCCACTAAGTACTGCTTGAAGGGTTCGTTGGGCCTGTGAAAGTCTGCCCCTGTCTGGTGGGAAGAAGAAATCCAAAAACTCTTTGCGTACTTCCGTCCAGGTGACTTCTCGCAGTCCACTGGTCCTATACCAGTTTTCGGCGCGGCCGGTTAGTAACACAACTAAAGCTGCAGCCAGATACTTCCGGTCGACCCGGCAGGTATCGGCCCGTTCCTCGATGTGTTCGATGAAACTAAGTGGATCCGTGGTCCCGTTGAATGAGAGTCCCCATTTCATCATTCGATCCAGTAGAGCGGCTCCCGGGTCTCCCTGATAATTCGTTGTACGCGGTAGGTCCTCGTTCTTTGTCGGCAGGCGTCGCACAGTGGCGCCTTTTTCATTTTGGTTTGCTAAAATCATAACTTTTGAACCAAATAAGATAATCCAATAATTTAAACGGCATTTGACAGTGAATTGCTGTAAAATTTATATATCAAGTGGACAATGTGCCACGCCCACCCATTCGCCCATTTATAGGGTATCAAAGTGAAAATAGAATTTTCTTATAGAAAGTGATTTTTAAAAAGAAAAATTTTTTTTAATTTTTTAGCTTTATTTTGATTGATTTGCTCAACTAAAAGTATTTTGAAAAATCTAAAAAAATAGTTTACAAACATTTTTCTTAAAAATTTATATTTTCTTTATTTTTTGATCATTTTTCTAAGATTTTGACTAACAATAAACCTATATTGGGGGAATTACTAATATATCAAGCATTTTCTGACTATAAACATTTGATTCTTCATCCTTTCGCTTCTTAAAATCATTCAAAACAAAAAACATTGAAAAATTCACGATTTTTACGCTGCAAATGTGCTTGCGCGCTACGGGTACCCCTGAAGCGTTTCCACCCATATTTCGTGTTTTTTGACCCTGAGTTGTTTCACTAGATTTGCTCTCAAAAGTACGGCTGCAGCTAGACGGAGACTTTCTAAACGGATTCTGGTTCAGGAAAGATAAACGCAACAGACCTATATAGTGTAGTTGAGTGCTCCGTGGTGCCCTAGAAGTTCTGGACTACTTTAGGTAGAAAAAGTTGTTAAAAATGGACACCTGGCAGGTAACGATTTACCTGTACAAGCCGAACCCAAACTTTTTTTGGTTTAATTTACAGTTTATAAATGTATCTATAATTTAAAGCCAAAATCACTCCGATCGGTTGTATAGTTTTTGTGTAATATTACCTGAAAGTCAAAAAATTGCACCTTTTTTTTTGTATGTTGAAAAACTGGAAATATTTTTTAACTTTGAATGCTCATAACTTTTACAAAAATTATCCTAATCCAATTATCTCAACGGATTTGGAGTCGTTGGGAAATTCTCTGTCGAGTATAAATTATCGTTTTTGCGACTATGAATTTTTGAATTATGCCACGACTTTTGTTCTAGAGGCGCCACTGTCCGTCGTCCTGTGGCTGGAGAAGTGCTCCGTGGCAGCAAAAGTGTAAGTGGTGCCGTCGGTGCTGCAGATCCCGGTGAATTGGCTTCCGAGTCCAGGTACATCGGCGAAAGAAGCTTCGCGTCCCCGGTGCGGGCATTCCCGAAATTCCTCTCCAGTTCCTCGAGGCGAATCCGTACTCCTTCGACGTGATCCGGTTGCCGAGCAAAGTTGATCAGCCGCGATCGGAGGAACCTCCACGGTGCCTCCGCGTTCCAGTCCGAACTCGAGGAGAGTGGTCTCCAACTCCAGCTTCTTCCGGTAGCTGATCCATGTAACGTCCATGGTGTTATTATTTTCCTACGTTCTCGATGTGTATTATTTTCCTTGACTTGTTCCTTGTGGCTAGCTTGGTTGGCTGTATTTTATTTATTTTGTTCGAGTTTTATTCCTTATTTTATTATCTAATTTTCAATTTTCTCTTGGCTTAGTTTTATTTATTTTATTATTATTTTATTTTATTATTATTTTATTTTATTTTTTTTTATTTGTTATTCCAAAGGTTATTATTTATTATTTCTAGGTTTTATTATTCCTCGCTTGGTCTCCTTATTATTTTAGGTAGTTATTATTTTCTAATTCTCCTCTTGTTTATCCGCTGTTCGGTTTATTCAGTATTTATCGTTTGTTTTCAGTATTTTCTTTTATATGGCCCAATCGATTGGTTTTATTCGATTCGATTAAATCTATTCGTTGGATCTATTAATTCTATTCGTGTGGTTCTATTCGTTTATTCGACGATTTCTATTCGTTGATTCGATTATTTCTCTTGTACCGCGGGTTTTATTTTAATTAATTTATTATTTGATTCGGTTATTTCTTTGATTCTTGATTCCCTTTCCTTTATTATATCCTTGTTCAATTAATTTTTTTATTAGTTCCGTGGCCGGATTTATTTATTATTTATTTTCCCGTTCGATTTATTTAACTTTGTTATATTATTTATTTATATTATTTAATTCGTAGCCGAATTTATTTAATTTATTTCTCTGCGTATCCGTTTATTAATTAATATTTTCCTTGACCCTTGTTTATCCCTGGTGTCCTCGTTGTATATAATTATTCTCGCCGTATTTTATTTTAATTATTGTTATTCCTTCGATGTATTTTTTTCTATTTAATTATATCCTTGCTTTGAATTAATTTTATCCCAGTATCCTGGATGTCCTCGATTACATTTTGTATTATTATGTCCGTGGCCGGATTTATTTATTATTTATTTATTTTATCCCAGTAGCCTGGGTTTCCTTGATACATTTTTTATTATGTCAGTGACCGGACTTAATAGTTTATTTTATTATCCTTGCCGTATTTTTTTGTTATAGTTATCCTTACTTGAGTTTTGTTTAACTTTGGTATCCTTGATTAATTTTATTATCCTTGCTTTGAATTTTGTTTATCCTTGGTTTAAATTTTCTTCCCGATGTGATCGCTACGAAAATGTATTACTGAGTGTCATCCTGAATCAAAAGGGCCAGTATATATATATTTGTGCATATATATGTGTGTATATCTCGCGGTCTGCACGTGCAGCGAATAGACGTTTGGTTCTGCCGACGTCGGCAGCGGCCGCGATGCGTTGGTTTTCTTATTGTCTAAAAATGCGAATCTCGCTGGCTGCTTTTGTCGAGACTGTAGTTTTTGTTCACTGAATGGAATTTTTCTATCGCCTTCTCCTCTTCCCCTATTCCTTCGCTAACTTTTGAGAAAAACAAGGTGCCGTTATGGCAACTGCACGTGCGTCGATACCGTCGAAGTTTCTGGCAATTTCTGGATGTATGTATGTATGAATGTGCATACATATATGTATGTATACCCCCGCTAAAAATCTCGTGTTCGGCCGGTGGGTCTTTAATCCACCGTAGTAAGGATTCCTACATCCTCCATGTCCTGACGGTCCCTGTTCAGGCGCCATTCTGTAAGGATGCACTACGGACTCTTTGAGATTTTTGGGGGTGGGTTTTTGCCAACGGCCACAAAATTGCAGATTCTTGTTGCCCAATCTGGGGCGGGGAAAATGCTACCGGCCCTGGAATTGCCCAGCGGCCGGACCCTCCACTAGAGACTGGGGAAACGAGGCTCTGATGGTCCCAGCCGCCTGCTTCCACGCCCGCAACCCTGACCGAGAAACCACGGCTCCGCCTGGTGTGTCCACCGGCGGGCTGCCTCCCCAACTATGCCCCGTGACTCGCGGTAGCCCGCGGATGCGCCCGGGCTAATCCCTGCGGCGGCTCCCTGAGATTAGGCTATGGCTTGGGAAGATCCCAGTGGCCGTCGCCTCGCCAACGCCCGGAATTAATCTCAGCAGCGTGGCGCTCCTGTGTGTTAACTACTGCCCAGTACCTGTTAGTGAGCATTAATAAAAGGGGACACATCCATGCTCTTCGTGGTTTGCATTAAGATTGATTTATTTATTACAAAGGGAAGTATTCCTCTAAATCCAGCCTCATACGTGTTAGTTTTGAGCTTGGATTTTTCATTGAAAATAGATATGATAATGGTCTATGATCGCTTTTTACCACAAAGTGTTTTCCATATATATATGGTCGGAAGTGATTAATTGCCCAATGAATGGCTGCTAGTTCTTCTTCTGTAGTGGACTTATTACTTTCACCTTGAGTGAACATTCTTGAAGCGTATGCCACTGGAAGTTGTTCGCCATTATGTTCTTGAGTTAGTACCGCTCCGCATGCCTGTTTACTGGCATCGGTTGTTATGCAAAATTCTTTGCTAAAATCTGGGTACTGCAATAATGTTGGTTTCATAAATTCTTTTTTTAAGTATTCGAATGCATTATTGCATTCTGCTGTCCATTCAAATTGGACATTCTTTTTACTAAGCCTCGTTAAGTGGCGTGCATGATTAGAAAAATTTTTAATGAAACGTCTATAGTAGTTACAGAAGGCTACGAAACGTCTAGCACTATCTGCATCTGCTGGTATGGGATATTTTTCTATTACTTCGTATTTGGTGTCATCTGGGAGAATGCCTTGATCAGTGCATTTATGACCCAAAAATGTGACCTCTCTCAGAAAGAAAGAACATTTCTCAGGATGTAGTTTTAAATTGTGTTCTCTGCATAGCTCAAATACTTTGGTTAAGTTTTTAAGCATATGCTTTTCTGAACAACCTATTACGACTAAATCATCCATATATAAGAATGCTTGCGATGGTTCAAGACCAGAAAATGCAAGTGTCATCATACGCTGAAAAGAGTTTGGTGCAACTTTCAGTCCGTATGGTAATCGCGTGAAGCGATAAGAGCCATTGGCTGTTGAAAATGAAGTAATATCCCTATATTTGTTTTCAAGTTCTATCTGGTGGAATCCAGACATTAGGTCGAGACATGAAAAATATTTTGCTCGTCCTAATTGGTCAAGAATGTCTTCTATTCTTGGAAGTGGGAACTTGTCTGCTAGCAATTTTTTATTTATTTGACGATAGTCTACTGCTAATCGCCATCTTTTTTCCGTTGAGTTCGGAAGTGGTTTCTTTGGAACCAATAGTAATGGGCTGTTATATTCTGATATTGATGGTTCTGCAATTCCATCGTCTATCAGTTTTTTAACTTGTTTGGCAATTTCTAATTTCTGGCTTTCTGGCGTGCGATAGCTTTTAATATAGACCGGTGTCTTATCTCCTAGCCTGAGCTTTTGTTTATAAAAGTTGTTAGCTGATATTGGTTCTGTTAACAAACCAAAAATATCGCTAAATTTCGTACACAAGTCTGTAAGAACCTCATCAAATTGTTTTGGAAATCTTAATTTTTGTAAAACTTCTTTGCTCCTATTGTTTTGCTGTGAGTCGGATGTGAAAATGTCGTAGTCATGCATTGATTCGCTCTTTATGTCTGCACTATTTATTATAGCGTCTTTTGTATTTGTATTTATTATGCGAATGAATGCATTTTCACTATCGACAATTGTGCTAGCTATTATTATGCCCGGTTGTAGCTCTTGGTTTGGGACTACAACCGTTTTTTCTCTAGTGAGTAATTTGACTTGTCTAATTACTTCTGATCTAGCTGGCAATAATAATGTGTTTGCGTCTACACTATGTTGAATTGGGATATTAATTTGCTTATGAAAATTATCGGGTCTTATTATGAACCAGTCTTGTGTTTTCTGAAATTTTAATATACAATTATATTTTTTTATAAAATCTAAACCGATTATGCCATCGCATGGTATAGGAAAATCCTCGGGTACTACATGAAACTCATGCGGTACGAGAACATCCTGCATACGTAGGTCAAGATCAATTGAGCCTATAGACTGTATGGTTCCTTGCCCAATACCTGTAATATTTTATATATTACTGAAGTTTAAGGCAGTGTATTCATTTGCTTTATTTTTAAGCAATGAAATATCTGCGCCTGTATCTATTAACAGAATTAAATGTGTATTTGTTGTATGGTGTTGTACTTTTATAAAAATGCTCAGGTTAATTTTTAATGTAAATAATTTTACTGTCGGTTGCTTAAGGGGGTTTGTTGGTTTTCCGATTGTACATTGCGTACTTGTTGGTTATTATTGTTGTTGTTCTGATATCGGGTGTTTTGGTTTTGGTATCCCCTTCGGTTACCTCCACCTCGGTTGTTACCGCGGCCACGGTTGTTTCCGCGACCACTATTGTTATTGTTATTATAACCTTGGTTATAATTTTGGTTGTAGTGATTCCTGCCTCTACCTCGGTAGTTGGCATTATTATAACCTCGTCTATTATTCCCGTTATAGAATAAGACGGTGTTGGAATTGCCTGTAATTTCAGTACTGCAATGGATATATTTTTCCATTGCATCATTGAATGTACTGAATGTACCCGCTGTCAAGATCATCTTGAGCGATTCGTTGGTACAATTCTTAGTCATTGCCGATATCGACTCTTTTGTCGCAAATTTGTCGGCATTGTCGGCGTCTAATCCGTCGTCTATGTACGCTGCTTCAAGCTGCTTACGCATATTGTCTATTTCAGTAGCATACTGAGACGCGGTCTTGCCTCTTTGTTGCGTATTCAATAATTTGGCTTTTATAACATCTGGCGATTCGCCTTTTACGTTTGCCTGCAATATGGTAATTATTGCCTGTATTGTTGTCGCGTGTTCTACCTTATAAGTCAGTGGGCCAATAATTTTGGTCTTTATGACCTCTACGGCTAAAGCTTCCTGATCTCCTTTAGTTAGATCTGTCAGCCTTAAAGCGGTCAAAAACCTGTTTAGATGGAGTTTCTTACCATCAAATTCAGGTATTGTTGAGGACACCTGTTTAAGGTATGCCCTCTGAGCTTCCACTGTATTAGCCATATTTACTGTTACTGGCTGTGTTATTGGTTGCCTTATGTTTATTTTAATTTCTTCTATAGATTCGATATCGCTTTCGATATCTAAATCCTCTTGCGGTTGTGACTCGTCCAGGTCTTTTATCTGGCTTTCGTCGAATTCCGCTATTTCAGAAATATCGGTTGGGATGTTTATTATAATATTGTGTCTAACACTAGTATTATGTAATCTCTTACCGAATGAGCTCTGAACTTTTAAGCATTGAGCTTTATGTTTTTCAGTGAGCTTGTCTTTGTATATTAATATAAGGTTTCGTAACGCATTGTATTGAGTTATTAATACCTTTATATGAGATATTAGCGTCTGAGTTTTTATCGGCGCGGTTTTATTGATGCATTTATATGATTTATCAAAAGCATCTCTAATGTTATTTATTTCTGTTGCTAGATTTAGCCATTCCATGTATGTACATTTTAGCGATATAATCGCACCAGAGTACAGGTGAATTACATTTGATAATTATTCATATAAAGATGTTTATTCAGATGTTTGGAAATTAAAGCAAAATCTTAGAAAAGAGCTAGGGTCGTGAATATTGAACTAGAATTTTAAGCTTGTTTTACAAAAGTCCTATAAGTGGAACCGGATATAAATAACATAATTTGTTATTATATCTTATCGAGATCGTTGGCTCGACTCATATAGGTCTTTTTTAATGACCTCTTATGTAGCAAATATAGCTTTAAAGCTAAGTTGAGGGCTGAGATGATTACTAAAATCAACAGTAATAGATACTGGGCTTCTAAATGTGGCGTGGTGTCCACGACTTCTACAGTATTTACTACATTTGCGGTGTTATCGTCCGCTTTTGAACTTGTGCTACCCATCGTGATCTGGTTTAAAATAAAGACATAGATATATCTTGAAAATATATTAAAATTGAAATAATTAATGATATCAATTCCCTAATAAATGGATGAATTCATTACTCTCAGTTTACATAGGTGGCAATTTGCAAGTTTACAAGATTTTTACTTATAATAAGTTTAAGACTGAGTGCAATGTGTTAGTAATGATTGATGTGCCCTATTTGGTTAGTAAGTTTTTGTTGCAGCGGAGACCGCATCGGCAACTTAAAATATATTGAGGCGGGTGGGGCTATGGCGATTAACGCAGCCCGCCGCGTTACTTCGCACCGCAAAGTTGAATGTTGATGTGTTGTAGGCGCTCTTTGTAGCGCTGCCGGTCTTCCTCGTTGGTTGCCGTCGGCCTTGTCGTCATTCCCTCGTAGCAGCAGTGAGCGGCACCATGCTCACCGCTGGTTTATACCGGTGACTCGTTTTCGTTCCCGCGTTGCTGTAGTGTGCGGCTCTGCGCACCACAGTTGTTGGTTTTATTATTTTCGGTTTAGTTTAGCCACTAGAGAATGTTGCGCATTTTACTTGATGACGTTGGCTTTACGAGTGCTCTATGCGATGTGTTGGCGATGTTTCACAACTCGGATGAAAGCGGTACAGTTCGACAGCTTACTAATTTTAAATTTTGAAGCACTTTTGTTTTACACAAGCTTATGTCCGATTATTCGTTGGAGCCACTGTATATGTAGTTTACATAGCCTTTCTTAGTATATTTCGCATGTTTTCACTTCGGCCTGCATTCCCGGAGTGCAACCTCCACTTGTTTTTGTTAGATTCATTGTCACGGTCGCCATGTGTTAACTACTGCCCAGTACCTGTTAGTGAGCATTAATAAAAGGGGACACATCCATGCTCTTCGTGGTTTGCATTAAGATTGATTTATTTATTACAAAGGGAAGTTGACTTAAGCTAAGTACATAATTGTTGCTGGCGACTGCGCTGCCGTTGACCACAGCAGAGGCGCTGCCGCATATGTATATCTTATGTATATGTTCAAGAGCAGGTGTCGTATGGGCATATGTATATATATATATACAGTCAGCGTGGGAATGCTGACTTAGCGTAATGCCGCTATCAGCGTGAGACTTTTTTAGTCCACTTGAATTTGTTTGTTTACATAATGCAACTTAGTGTTGCTATGTTTTTAGGGGTACAGTGTACCCTCGATATATGCACATACTACACCTGGTCCCGTCCTGCCCAGCTCGCCGTTGGAGACCCAACGGCGGTCGAGATGGGGAGGAGGGGGCCCAGAGGGTCGTGGTTGGCTAGAGGGAGTAGGGAAATAATAAAACCGATGCCATTTCGTATGCCTAGCTTAGTGTTTTATTCTTCAATGTTTCCGCCGTGTTTTGTCTAAGTTATATATATTTGTTTCCCTCTTCCGCTGCTGCTTCCTAGCACACACGCACACCAAAGATTGTTATTTTAAGGCCACTGCGCCTCGCTCACCCGTAGCCGATGTACTTTATGTGTAAGGGTCCTCGTTGTCCTTATGTCGTTCTATGCGTTGTCTATCAGTTGCTGGGGTCGTCGTTAATCACTGGTAAATCACTTGCCACAGAAAATCAAACTTGTTTCTTAGGTGGGTCCACCGCGAGTAATTTGAATATCAGATTTCAATCTGATCTTGACCCAATTTCCTATTGTCTCCGCGCGACTGCGCTGCCGAGCTTCAAGGCACGCGCCGTTCCGCATTCCATGCATTCTTGCATATCTCCGAACTTCCTTCCCGCTCTGCCTGCAGCTCGCAGGTGGCCGCTGCGAATTCCGTTTCACATTCCTGGGCTCTGTCGCTGCCAGCGCTATCAGCCCTCTGCCGCGATCGTGGCTCGGCGGGTCCCTCTGCTGGCCGCTGATTGGACGGTCCGGCGTTTCTTTTCCCGGGATGCGGCTCTGCCGGCCCATCCTAATTCCTCGTCCCGTGTTGCGAATGTCGTCACGGCGATGTTGCTGGTGACGTCACGTGGCCGGTGTGTGGCCATTGTGTGCTGGGCTTCCTTAACCCTAACGTCTACCTACCCTATGCCTATCAAACATACAGCTAATATTTACAACGTACATCTACTATTAACAACTTATAACTACTTATTAACTGGAAAGCGACTGAATTTAGACAATTTTTACTTTATACAGGAATTCGCGTATTTAAAAATGAATTGTCTGATGACCAATATTATTTATTTTTATTGTTGCATTGCGCGTATAGGATGCTGTGCTGTCCATATCAACGACAATTTAATTTGCAAACCTCTCAGCGCATGTTAACAAATTTTGTTGAAAATTTTCCAAGAATATTTGGGGAAAATAGTGTAACGTACAATATACATAGTTTACTCCACGTAAAAGAAACTGTGGAGTGTGTTGGCGATCCAGTTAAAGGCTCTGCTTATGCATTTGAAAATTATTTACAGCATTTAAAAAAATATGTCCGAAAGCCAACAAAAATTTTGGAGCAAATTCACAGAAGAATTGACGAAGAAAATTATTTACCAGTCACACATATATTAGAAACTGAAAAAAGAAAAAATTTGATAATATTTAAAGGTTGCACATTAATGCAGAAGGAACCTAACAATTATTGTTATATTGAAGGCGATGTTCCAGTACAAATTGTATCAATTAGGCAAGATTCAGAAAATCAATTTAGGGCAAGACGATTTCAAAATCTGAGGAGCTTTTATACTGACCCTTTCAACTCGTGTGATATGGGTATTTACATAGCAGATGCGGAGCCCTCATCTTCAGAAGAAATTTTCAAAATAGACCAGTTAATTTGTAAGGCGATCGTTATTCCCTTCTTAAATGGTTTAATTATAATGCCTTTTCTTCATCATATTGATATTTGAGAATGTTGTCGTGCTTTTATTTTTTAAACTATTTCTTATATTTTAATAAAAAAGAAACCAAGAAACACAAAACAAGCAAAAAGGAAAAATATGTCAGACGGCCCAGACAGACAAATTAAGCGAATGAAGTTTCTTAACACCGGTAAGTTAAAAAAATCTTTTTAAAGATCTTGAATAAATTAAGTATTAAAACCTTAAATTTGTAGATAAGAAAGCCGACTGCAAATGTGGGGAAACCATCGCGCGCCTTGAGAAGATGATTGTCGATCTAACTGAACAAGTTAGCACCTCACGAGGTAAGAGTCTAATATATTGTTTAATTAGAGCTTTGAATAAAATGTTTCTTTCTTTATTATTTGCAGCCGAAACAAAAGTGGCTCTTGAAAAAGTGGCCGATGAAGTTCATGCTTTAAGAGGTATAAGATCGTGTCAATGATCCCTTAATAAAATAATTTATAATATATGCAATATTTATATTTAGCTGACCAAAAAGTGACGCAGGACAAAATAGAGGTACTAGTAGAAGCTTCCTCAGAGCAAACAGCCACTGTCAAGGGGATGACGAAGCAACAAGGAGAAAGGCAGAAGGTGGCTAGCAAGTTTCCTGTTCAGACAGTAGGCGATCTAATTGATCTGAACTCAGTAATAAACATCGCAAACCAAGAGCTCTATGTATGTATAAATACCGACAAAAATTGTCTTTTAACCGCAATTCGTATTTATTTCGTTTACAGATTGATGCAATAAAAAACATTATTGTCAATGGCGGTATTTTAAAAAATCTGAAAAACGTTATGGCTAATGAGGTGGTTTTGGCTTATAATATAGATGGTGTTCAGGGGAAAACGGCCTTAAAAAAGGAAATAGATTTCTATGGTGTTTTGATTGGTAGGTATTTATAATCAGGCCTGTTAAATTTGAATTAAGATTAATATTCATTAAACTTCGTATTCCCAGATTCCATAAATGCAGTTGGAGGTATTGGGTCAGCTGAGGACCAGCTGCGAAAGGCTTTGCAGCTCCAAAAAAAGAGACACTTTAAAAACTCTAGTGTTAACAAAAAAAAAGAAGAAAATGTACTTATTAAAAACTAAAAAAACAATTGTTACTTATATTATTTTTTAATTAATAATGGGTACTTACAATACCGACCATTCCATGGGGTCCCATGTAAATACTTACATTATCGACCACTCCATGGGGTCCCATGTAAATACTTACATTCCGACCATTCCATGGGGTCCCATGTAAGGACTTACATTACCGACCACTCCATGGTGTCCCATGTAAATACTTACATTCCGACCATTCCATGGGGTCCCATGTAAGGACTTACATTACCGACCACTCCATGGGGAACTATTTCACTAGTTCCTGGGTATACGACACGGTGGCGATTGACCCTATTTCCGGACATTTCATACAAAAACGGAAATGAAAGATCGCATTGCTTGGGTCCTATGGGTAAGTAGGGGTGGTCTGCTGGTAAGCACTTATTTCACCAGCTACGAACCAGCGCACAGTACTGCAGGGTAGTGACATATCCACAGTCCCACAGATTTAGCACATGCCTACTTGTAATTACACACTAATGTATAATCATCATACCCTTTGCCACCCTACAATTGTACACACACAAAACACATACACCCTATGCTACCCTACAAATATTAATCATCAACAAGCATTCAGTTAATAGACACCACACAAGTCCCCAATTGTAGACTACGAAACTTTTATTGTATAAACAATCACACGCCACCCATAGGATATCACAACTCCAAAGTCCCCAATTTTAAGCTAAACAATTTTTATTGTCTAAACATCCTGCCCCATTCACACGCTCAGAGCTCGGACTCGTTAGTTCGAAAACAAGATTATCAAATTACAAAAGAGCAATTGAATTCAAGAGAAATCAATGAATCAATAAGAGTCACCATGATCCTAATTAAGCTCTCTCTCAGAATCTTCAAAATTTACTTAAAATCCACAAAAGCTCGAGACCCTTGCAGTACGATAAGTTAAGTTCAGTTTGAGACCTCAAACTAATTGGTCGGTGTTCTTCAATAAAATAAAATCTTGTATATTCGGTTAAATAAAATAAAAATAAATTGTTTAACTTACGAAATACTCGAGCATTTAATTGGCGCAGTCGGTAGGATCAAAAATTAAAAGAGTCCTTTTAGTACGGTACTGATCAAATTTAAGGATACGCTATACAACTAGTGATTCAAAGTTTGATCCGCAAAAGAATCTACGTGTGTGTAGTTTTCAAAACCGAAAAAATCCCGTGCGGTCAGAAACAAAGTTCAAATTCGAATTTTTAATTCTGTGACATTCAAGCGAGCTAAAGAACAAACATTAAAAATGGCAGTGGTAGCTCAACTCTCAGAGCTTCATCTTAACCAGCTACTAGCTCAAATCAAGGAGCTACATTATTACGATGGCACACCAGGAAAGCTATCGATGTTCATCAGCAAGGTGGACCAATTATTAAACCTGTACCCAACACAGGAAGTCCGGCAAAACTTTATCGTCTACGGTGCTATCAAGCGAGTGATCGTCGACGGTGCACTTGAGGTCGTTATTCAATCAGGAGCAAGGACATGGTCCGAAATGAGGGAAGCACTATCTGTAGCGTTCAAGGACCATAGACCTTATGTGACACTGGTGAAACAAATGGAGGAGACCCCGTATCCCGGAAGCATCAGTAAGTTCATCCTAGCTCTGAAAGCACAACATCGCAATATCTTTGATAAACTAGAGTTAGAAACAGACCCTGTAACTAAACATAATTATTCTGAAATGTTAAAGAAAACTGTCAAATACACCATTGATAGAAAATAACCAGACAGAATGTACATGTCGTTGGCCCGAAAGGATATAGACACCATTCCAAAATTAAAACAAGCTACTATGGAGTTAGGCCTTTATGATTCAAGCCCCGAAGATATTTTCTTACAAAAGTCTCAAAGTTATAATCGTAAGAATAAGGGAAATAAAAATCAGAGCAATAATCAGCGGTACTATAATAACAAACATAACACAAGCGGTTATTACGCTTCAACTCATCAGAATAAAAATCACGGTAATCATTTTAGTAATTCGAACAGGAATTCTCAAACCCGTAGCTCGAATAATTCTGCTGTAGTCGATCCACAAACATTTCACGGTTACAGAAACAGCTTAAATCAGGGTAAGCAAAACAACCCTCTAAATCACCAACCTTCCACTTCTAACACCCAAACAAGTGCTCCAGTCAAAAGACAAAGGGAGAGCACCAGTGGGCAAAGTAGAATGGACGTTGATGTAAATTTTCATCAAACTGCCTCAGAAACCTCAGACACGGGAGGAGAGGAGGAAGCAGTCCTTATGTAAACATTACTTACGAAGGTAATGTTTACAAAGGCATGATCGATACAGGATCATCTATTAACATCATTAGGGAAAATTTTGCGAATTTAGAAGAACTAAAGGAAGACCTCACGGTTTTCACTAATAAGGGCCCTTTAAATTAAAAAAAAAGTATCAAAATTAAGCCCAGTAGTACTTGTCCATTCGAACAAAAATTTTACGTGCACAAATTTTCACCTAATTACGATTTCCTGTTAGGTCGCCAGTATCTAATAGATACCAAAGCAAAAATCGATTATGAGAAAGAAACTGTAACTTTGGGTTCAAAAACCTATAAGTTCAGGTACGAGGAGAAAAAGCGCGAGACCGCATCAACTAGATGCCTTGACCCAACAATAAAGAATGAGACCGCACCCTCAAAGTGCCTCAATCCAAAAACAATAAAGGATGAGACCGCACCCTCAAAGTGCCTCAATCCAAAAACCAAAAAGGTTAACAATCAGGTTAATAAAAAACCTGGGAAGAAAGCACCTGTAGAGTGTCTTACTCCCAGTACCAGCAAAGATGCAGAGGATAAAGATGCAAAGCATTCTATTCCCACATCTATTGCTGATGAAACCATGAACTTCGCGATCAATAACATATTACGCGAATGTAATGAGTTTAGACTCGAACATTTGAATGTTGAGGAAGTGCAGTGTTTGAAAAGGGTCCTATACGAATATAGAGACATTCAGTACAAAGAAAGTGAAAATTTGACTTTTACGAGTACAATCAAACATGCTATACAAACCCAGCATGAAGATCCGGTTTATCGCAAACCATACAAGTACCCCCAGTCTGTAGATCAGGAGGTAAATAAGCAAATCAAGGAAATGATAGAGCAGGGCATTATTCGAAAATCTAAGTCCCCCTATTGTTCACCTATTTGGGTGGTCTCCAAGAAGGCAGATGCCTCAGGAAAACCAAAATTCAGATTAGTGGTCGATTATAGGAATCTTAACGAAATAACTGTTAATGACAAGTTTCCGATTCCCAGAATGGATGAAATCCTAGACAAATTGGGAAGGTGCCAATATTTCACCACAATTGATCTAGCCAAGGGTTTCCACCAAATACAGATGGAGGAAAACTCTATTGCGAAAACGGCCTTTTCAACTAAACATGAGCACTACGAATACACACGTATGCCTTTCGGCTTTCAAAACGCGTCAGCAACATTCCAAAGATGCATGAACAATCTGCTGGAAGATTTAATTTACAAAGATTTTTTAGTTTACTTGGATGACATTATAATTTACTCCACTTCATTGGAGGAACATGCTAATTTGAAATTGCAACTAGATATATGTGAATTCATGAAAAAAAAAAACGGAATTCCTAGGACATGTTGTCACAACTAATGGGATAAGACCTAATCCGAATAAAACACATGCAATTACTAAATTCCCATTACCAAAGACTCCCAAACAGATAAACAGATAACAGATTTTTGGGATTATGTGGGTTCTATCGCAAATTTATTCCTAATTTTGCTAAGGTAGTTAAACCTATGACCCTTAAGTTGAAAGGAGCGGTAATTGACACCAAATGTCAGGATTACGTAGTCGTTCGAGAAATTAAAGGTATTGATAACTTCGGACCCGATTTTAATCTACCCCGATTTTTCAAAACCCTTTTCTTTAACAACTGACGCTAGTAATGTAGCCATCGGTGCTGTCCTGTCGCAAAATCATAAACCCGTATGTTACGCTAGCCGAACGCTAAACGAGCATGAAATAAACTATTCTACCATAGAAAAGGAATTATTAGCAATAGTTTGGGCGACAAAATATTTTAGGTCATATCTATTCGGTAGGCCATTTGAAATATTAAGCGATCACAAGCCTTTGGTGTGGCTCAACAACATTAAAGAGCCTAATATGAAACTACAACGATGGAAGATCAAATTGAATGAATTTGATTATAAAATTAAGTATCTTCCAGGTAAAGAAAATTACGTAGCGGATCCGCAGTCCCGCACTATAATCGAAGAAGCTATGGTGGGCGAAATCGCCGATAACATGGATTTAACAATGCATAGTGCTAGGGAGGATAATTTGAATTATATTTCCATTACTGAAAGACCTTTAAACTATTACTCTAGACAGATTGAAATAGAAAAGGGAACGACCAATGCAGTTAACACCACTCATTATTTTCAGAAGTTGAAAATTAAAATCACATACGAAGTAATGCACCAAGAAAAGCGCTCTTTATTTTCCAAATGACATTGATTTCCTAATATTACAGAGCGCATTTACTGAAATCATAAGCTCTAACAGTTTCACTAAATTGTTGCGATGCACGACTAAGTTAGTTGACATTTTGACCTATGCTGAATTTAAGGAACTAATTCTAAGGAACTTCTACACTCAGGTATAGAAAAAAACATTAATTGGTTTAAAGAAGAATATTACTATCCTGACAATTCTAAACTTATCCAAAACATAATCAACGACTGTGACATCTGCAACATAGCTGACTGAGCATTGGAATACCAAGCTTACGTTTGAAACAACCCCAGAAGTGTTGAACACTAGGGAGAAATATAAGATTTATTTTTATCTCACAGGGAATCAGATTTTCTTATCTTGTATAGATGTCTATTCGAAATTTGCTACAATAATTGAAGTAAAAAGTAGAGATTGGCTTGAAGCAAAAAGAGCTATCACTAAGATATTTAATAATTTACAAAATTGGGTAAATTCGGAAGGCGTAAACATAGCCGTCACCACAAGTAACAAGTAAGAAAGCTACAGTCGAGTGAGCTCGACTGTGAGGTACCCGCTACCCATACTTAAACCAGAAAAGCGTCAGGACGCCAGAAAAAACAGTTACAATTTTGAACATAACGGACAAATGCAAATGCAAGTGTAATATAATCACATGCATACAAAAATACATACACGTGTATCTATGTGTGTAAAAACGCGTTATTATTGCATTTAAGCGGCTAATAATTTTGACTATTTATTAAAATTGCTTCTCGAATATCTTATAAGATTCTTTTCCGAACACAACCAAGAACTGATAAGAATATTTAGTTGGTCTAATTGGTCAACCCAATGAAGCATGCTGCCAGCAGCCGTTTGTGGCCATACAAAATTATTTCTTTAATAACTTCGACAATTTTTATTTGATCGCAACCAAATTTTCAGGGATCACACAGACTATAGTTCTTAATATACATACCGAAATTCGCGACTCTAGCTTTAAAATTATACGCTTAACACGCTTTTTTATGATTTGCGGGAGCGGAAGTGGGCGTGGCAAAAATTTGAAATAAACTTGATCTGCGTGCAAGCATAAGAAATACTGTCGAAAAAAATTAGAGCTCTATCTCTTATAGTCTCTGAGATCCAGTGTTTCATACGGACAGACGGACAGACAGACAGACAGACAGACAGACGGACATGGCTAGATCGACTCGGCTGTTGATCCTGATCAAGAATATATATACTTTATAGGGTCGGAAATGCTTCCTTCTACCTGTTACATACATTTCCTGCCGGCACAAAGTTATAATACCCTTCTACCCTATGGGTAGCGGGTATAAAAACGGTATATCTGATATAGAAAGATTCCATAAAACAGTAAATGAAAAGCTGAGAATTATTGGTAGTGAGCAGGACATAGAAAATCGTTGTACGAAATTTGAAACAATTTTATATGTGTACAATCACAAAATCAAGCACAATACCACTAAGAGAACTCCGGCTGACATTTTTCTATATGCAGGAAGCCCTGACTTTAACGTACAGCAAACTAAAATTGACAAAATTACTAAACTAAACCAAACTAGACACAGCTATGTGGTCAATACGAAATATAGGCAAGCTCCTCTAGTTAAGAGTAAACTGACTAACCCGTTTGAAAAGACAGGTCAAATCAGACAAGTGGACGAGAAACACTTCGAAGAAACAAATAGAGGGAGGAAAATTGTACATTACAAGTCAAAGTTCAAACAAGTAAGAAAGCTACAGTCGAGTGAGCTCGACTGTGAGATACCCGCTACCCATGCTTAAACCAGAAAAGCGTCAGGACGCTCGAAAAAAAACAGTTAATACAATTTTGAAAATAACGGACAAATGCAAATGCAAGTGTAATATAATCACATGCATACAAAAATACATACACATGTATCTATGTGTGTAAAAACGCGTTATTATTGCATTTAAGCGGCTAATAATTATTACCATTTATTAAAATTGCTTCTCGAATATCTTATAAGATTCTTTTCCGAACACAACCAAGAACTGATAAGAATATTTAGTTGGTCTAATTGGTCAACCAAATGAGGCATGCTGCCAGCAGCCGTTTGTGGCCATACAAAATTATTTATTTAATAACTTCGACAATTTTTATCTGATCGCAACCAAATTTTCAGGGCTCACACAGACTATAGTTCTTAATATACATACCGAAATTCGAGACTCTAGCTTTAAAATTATACGCTTAATACGTTTTTTTATGATTTGCGGGGCGGAAGTGGGCGTGGTAAAAATTTGAAACAAACTTGATCTGCGTGCAAGCATAAGAAATACTGTCGAAAAAAAATTAGAGCTCTATCTCTTATAGTCTCTGAGATCCAGTGTTTCATACGGACAGACAGACGGACATGGCTAGATCGACTCGGCTGTTGATCCTGATCAAGAATATATATACTTTATAGGGTCGGAAATGCTTCCTTCTACCTGTTACATACATTTCCTGCCGGCACAAAGTTATAATACCCTTCTACCCTATGGGTAGCGGGTATAAAAACAAAATACGACTAACAAAAGTAAATACGACAATTCCAGACCCGTCGAAGAAGATTAAGAGATGCCCAATATTTCCACTACTAATGATCTGCCTGGCAACCATCACATTCATCACCACGGTCCAAGGGCAAAACATTAAAGTAAATTCCATTAGTGCCAAGAACGGATATCTAATATTCCAAACAGGAGTTACAGAAATCCCCACGAGTTTTGAATATCACTACTTGAGTATAAACATAACTAAAACCATGCTAATGTTCGAGAACCTATTGGAAGAAGCAAAAGCATTGCCAAATGTCATCCAAATAGAGTACCTAGTAGACAAACTAAAAAGGGAAATAAATGGTTTAAGAATAATTAAGAGAAACAAGCGAGGTTTGGTAAACATAGTAGGAACAGTATACAAATACTTATTCGGCACTTTAGACCAAGATGATAGGGATGAGTTGGAATCCAAGATTAATAACCTGTCAGAGAACTCCGTTCAGAATCATGATATAAACATGATCGTAGACGTGATCAACAGCGGAATAGACATTATCAATAAATTCAAAGTAGAAAAAGAACAGGATCAGCAAATAGCGGTTCTAATCTTTAACCTACAACAATTCACTGAATATATCGAGGATATAAAATTGGGTATGCAACTCACGAGACTGGGAATCTTTAATCCGAAGCTACTAAAACATGATTACCTAAAACAAGTAAATTCCGAAAAACTATTAAAAATTTAAACATCAACTTGGCTTAAAACAGATACCAATGAAATTTTAATTATTTCCCATGTTCCTAGCGACATAACTAGAGTACCAATTTTTGAAATAGTCCCTTATCCCGATGAGTCCAACTACATCCTTACTGAACCCATATTTGATAAGTTTTATATTTATGAGAATAAGGTATATAACACACATACAGATAAACCAACTTTCGACAAATGTTTAGTCGGAATCATTAAACAGGAACCCACTGAATGTAAATACACTAAAGCACACAAAAACTTCCAGATCAACTATGTAGAACCAAACATATTACTTACTTGGAACATTCCTTAAACCACCATTAATCAAAATTGCATTAACAATCAAGTTTCTATACAAGGAAACAACATTATCAAAATTAAGAATTGTACTATACAAATAGATGAATTCATAATTTCCAACAACTTAGCAGATTTTACGCAGTCCATTTATAATGTTAATAATGTAACTAAGATAGAACCTTTAGCTTACATCCAAACTAAAGAAATAATTGAATCCCAAGTAAAATACTACAGCGTTTTCCAAATTATATGCATTACATCCTTTGTCCTTACAATCTTAAGTTTAATTCTGCATGTCATTTATAAATTTAAGAGTATACCTAAGAAACTCATTGTTAAATATAAGAAATCACAAGAAGAACAACCGATCCCGGAATAAATTGTAAATGATCAGAACACAACATTATGATTTATCCCACGTTATCTGCCTGAGGACAGGCAAAATTCAAAGGTTGGGGGAGTGACATATCCACAGTCCCACAGACTTAGCACATGCCTACTTGTAATTACACACTAATGTATAATCATCATACCCTTTGCCACCCTACAATTGTACACACACAAAACACATACACCCTATGCTACCCTACAAATATTCGGGGTCGAAGCAAGGTGGTCGCCTCAGCCTAGGAAGGCGTTCCGCCAGGACACTTTCAGTCCAAGGGCCTTTGCAAGCGCCCTTGAGGGCTTCTCGGCAGACGAGGCCGATGGGGCAAATGCGCTGGCCGAAAAGCTGGCAGAGGCAGTGGAAGGCGCCTGCAGTCGGAGTATGCTCCAAAGGAAGCCGTTCCGGAGACACCACTCGCCGGTGTACTGGTGGAGCGAGGATATCGCGGAGCTACGTCGCACCGCACACCGCACCAGAAGGCTGATGCAGCGCGCGAGAGGCACCTCACGCCTGCCCGCATGCAGCGACCGATATAAAGCGGCAAAGAGGGAGCTGAAGATCGCCATCACCAACAGCAAAAGGGAGTGTTTCCTGAAGCTGTGCGATGCCGCCGACGAGGACCCATGGGGAGGAGCATATAAGATGGTGGTCAAGAGGCTCAATGCGGGAGGCAAAGCCCCATCTGACCCGGAAACCCTGGAGGGGATTGTCGGAGTCCTGTTCCCGACGGGGCGGCAGATCACAGACCCCCCGGATATGGTTGCAGGTGACATCCACTGGGTAACGGAGGCAGAGGTACTCCAAGTCGGGAGGAAACTGCAGCCCAGGAAGGCTCCTGGGCCGGACGCGATCCCCAACAGAGCGACGAAGCTGGCCCTATCGCTGCTGCCGGCGGAAGTAGCCAGCCTGTTCAACAGGTGCTTCCTGGAGGGGACGTTTCCCGACAGGTGGAAAAAGCAACGGCTGCTGCTCCTGGCCAAGCCCGGCAAGCCACCCGGAGAGGCATCCTCCTACAGACCAATTTGCCTGCTGGACACCATAGGCAAGGTCTTCGAAAGGGTGATCTCTACCAGGCTGGGCGGAGCGATAGAAGCAGCTGGTGGCCTCTCCCCGGAGCAATAGAAGGGGAAGTCCACATTGGACGCCATCTCGAGGGTCGTAAAGGTTGCCGAGGAGGCCATCGCAGGAACTAGATGGAGAGGAGGGACGAAGTCGTACTGCCTAGTGGTCACCCTGGATATCAGGAATGCGTTTAACTCGGCGGACTGGGGCAGAACGCTTGAATCCCTCAGGAACCTCAACGTCCCGGGATATCTGCTGAAGATAGCGCACAGCTATTTCAGCAACAGGGTGCTCCTCCTGGAAACGAGTCTGGGTTCCAGGGCACACAAAGTCTCAGCCGGAGTCCCGCAGGGCTCCGTTCTGGGACCCCTGCTCTGGAATTCCATGTACGACGGAGTCCTACGGCTGCCGATGCCTTCCAGCACCACCCTGGCGGGCTTTGCCGATGACGTGGCAATAGTGGTGGTAGCCAAGGAGCTAGCCGCGGCGGAGGCTCGCGCGGATGCGGCCATACAGGCCGTAGAGTCGTGGCTAGCGGTCGCAGGGCTGGAGCTGGCTGCGCACAAAACCGAGGCGGTCCTGATATCGAGCCGGAAGGTGGTGGAGACGGCCAGCGTGCGGATCGGAGGGACCACAATCCGGTCGCAGCGGGCCATTAAGTACCTGGGAGTCTTCATCGACACGCGCCTGTCGTTCAAGGAGCACCTGGAATATGCGCACAAGAAGGCTAGCGGGACCGCTGGAGCGCTATCCAGGATGCTCCTTAACACGAGAGGGCCCAAGCAGGCGACGAGGAAGCTGCTATCATCGGTGGTGACCTCCCAGATCCTGTACGCCGCGCCGGTGTGGTCGGAAGCCGCTAAGGTTAAGACCTACATGCGGGGGGTGGAGGCGACCTACAGGCTTTGCGCCGTCCGGATAGCTTCAGCGTTCCGGACAATCTCGGAGGACGCGGTGCTGGTCATCGCGGGACAAGTCCCGCTCACGGAGCTGGTAAGGGAGCGGAAGGAGACAGCCGTTGCCCCGACGACCAGTGGGGCGGAGCAGCCTACCAAGGCGGAGCGTAAGGCAGCGGCCAGGAGGAGAAGTCTGGAGAGGTGGCAGTCCAGCTGGGACTCCTCGTCCAAGGGCCGTTGGACGCATGCCCTCATACCGGACATCACGAGGTGGGTGGAACGAAACCATGGAATGGTGGACTTCTACCTCACGCAGGCGCTTAGTGGCCACGGATGCTACGGATGCCAAGAGACGGAAGACTGGTGCCCAGAGTGCGGTACCGGCATTGTGGAAGACGCGCGGCACGTGCTCTTCGAGTGCCGCAGGTTTGGCCTCGAACGGCAGGAGCTGGAGGCGGCAGCCGGGTGCGAAATCGGCGTGGAAACACTCGTCCCGAGGATGCTGGACGACAGGACAGTGTGGGAGGCGGCAGCAACGTTCACGGCGGAGGTCATGAAAAAGCTGAAGGACCTGGAGCGTAGACGGAAGGAGCAGCAGGAGTAAGGGGTACTGCGCACGCGAAGCAATGCCAGGCGGCGATACCGCGTAACCGCTTCCCCCCTCCCACCATTTCTTCCCCCTATCCTCTCTGTATTTTTGTTGTAATATTATAGTCGTATTTGTAAGCGTATATGTTATAGCAAGTAGGTAATAAAACCCTGAATACAAAAAAAAACAAGATGGACATACAGTCGGGTGTCCCGACAGTAGAATACCATGTACCATTACAAGGCGCGTCCCAAAATTATATAAAAGAAAGAGAATAAGAATAAAAAACTGAGACAAATTTACATATAATGCAAATGTCTTCCCATTCAAGAGCAAAGTCGATAGCTCAGTGGGTAAAGCTACACATACATTTTTGTAAGCAATTGGCCTGGGTTCGAATCAACCGCAGGCATAAGGAATTTTTTCATTTTCAAAACATTAAGTATAGTTCTTTGCTTGCATTTTTTTATTTTTTAGTATTAAATACTGTAATTATTTTAATGTACTGGAAAAAAAAAAAAAAAAATTGCTAAAAATAAAAAAGATTTCACTCGTCGCCGACGGGATTCGAACCCGTGACAACTAACATTTGAAAAAGACTTCAGCTTAGCCAGCTGCGCCACCAACCAATTCAAAATGAGTAATCCTATTTTCATAGTAATATGAACATACGTAAAATGTTTAATGAACGTTTTGATTTATTTGGAGCCCTCTGCCTGGGCTGCCTCTTGTACACGTAATGTGTATAAAGTAAAAAGCCTATATCTCCGCTATTTAAGGCACGATCGCAATAAAATTTGGACAGTCTGTGTATTTTGATAAAATGCATTAAGCTTTTTAATATGGTTTACATAACTTTATAAATTTCGGAGATATACGTTTTTTTCAAATAGCTCCTCCAAAAAGGGGAGCAGCAAAAATTTAAAACAAACTTGATCTGCGTGCAGATATAAGAAGTCTAAATCCCAAGTTTGATGTCTCTAGCTCTTATAGTCTCTGAGATCTGGGCGTTCATACAGACAGACGGACAGACGGACAGACGGACAGACGGACGGACGGACGGACGGACAGACGGACATGGCTATATCGACTCCTTTAGTGGTCCTGACCAATATTTAGGTAACTTTTGGGGGTCTGCCACGCCTCCTTCTGCCTGTTACAGAAAATCGCACTCGCACAAAACTATAATACCTTTGTACCTTTGGTACATGGTATAAAAAAAACCCTACAAATATTAATCATCAACAAGCATTCAGTTAATAGACACCACACAAGTCCCCAATTGTAGACTACGCAACTTTTATTGTATAAACAATCACACGCCACCCATAGGATACCACAACTCCAAAGTCCCCAATTTTAAGCTAAACAATTTTTATTGTCTAAACATCCTGCCCCATTCACACGTTCAGAGCTCGGACTCGTTAGTTCGAAAACAAGATTATCAAATTGGAAAAAAGCAATTAAATTCAAGAGAAATCAATGAATCAATAAGAGTCACCATGATCCTAATTAAGCTCTCTCTCAGAATCTTCGAGATACACTTAAAATCCACAAAAGCTCGAGACCGAGGCTTTAACGTCAACCCTTGCAGTACGATAAGTTAAGTTCAATTTGAGACCTAAAACTAATTGGTCGGTGTTTTTTAATAAAATAAAATCTTGTATATTTGGTTAAATAAAATAAAAATAAATTTTTTAACTTACGAAATACTCAAGCATTTAATTATATATTTGTTTCCCTTTTCCGCTGCTGCTTCCTGGCACACACACACACACACCAAAGATTGTTATTTTTAGGCCGCTGCGCCTCGCTCACCCGTAGCCGGTGATGGTTGTTCAAAATCCAAAAGCTTTAGATGTACTTTATGTGTCGGGGTCCTCGTTGTCCTTATGTCGTTCTATGCGTTGTCTATCAGTTGCTGGGGTCGTCGGTAATCACTGGTAAATCACTTGCCACAGAAAATCAAACTTGTTCCTTAGGTGGGTCCACCGCGAGTAATTTGAATATCAGATTTCAATCTGATCTTGACCCAATTTCCTATTGTCTCCGCGCGACTGCGCTGCCGCGCTTCAAGGCACGCGCCGTTCCGCATTCCATGCATTCTTGCATATCTCCGAACTTCCTTCCCGCTCTGCCTGCAGCTCGCAGGTGGCCGCTACGAATTCCGTTTCGCGTTCCTGGGCTCTGCCGCTGCCGGCGCTATCGGCCCTCTGCCGCGATCGTGGCTCGGCGGGCCCCTCTGCTGGCCGCTGATTGGCCGGTCCAGCGTCTCGTTTCCCGGAATGTGGCTCTGCCGGCCCATCCTAATTCCTCGTCCCGTGTTGTGAATGACGTCACACCGATGTTGCTGTGATGTGACGTCACGCAGCCGGTGTGTGGCCAGTGTGTGCTGGGCTTCCTTAACCCTAATGCCTACCTACCCTATGCCTATCAAGCTTACAGCTAATATTTACAACTTATATCTACTATTTACAACTTAGAACTTAATCTATATACAGCGAATGTGACTTCGTCACAATAGTCAGCATTTCCGTAATAGTCGGACGCAAGAGGAAAGTGCAGATTTAAATGCATCGGCACGTGCCCGAGTGGCACAGCATTGCGCTGCACAAGCCCCACCTCAAGCCCGACAAAATAATAGAAGAAGACGAACCGCAAATGAAAACTTGAATCGCGCTGCATTCGCATACAATTCTGAAACACCCTACAAAGATCAAAGCGGCGTTGTTATTGGTTCATTGTCTATCGTATGTCAGCATTGCAATGCACTGAAGTTTTGATTGGAAACCCCCGGCTTATGCTGTGCAGGTGGCAAAATTAAATTTCCCGTTTTGGCTCATTCACCAGAGCCATTGTATTCGCTACTATATGGAAATTCAGCCCAATCAAACAGTTTCCTAAAGCTTGCACAAAAATATAACGGATGTTTTCAAATGACGTAATTTGGAGCCGAGGTTGGTCATCAACCAGGCTACAATCCAAGTTATAAGGTAATGGCGTCTCTCTATTATCAAAATAAACAACTCCCATTTTATTCAAAATTGCATCCCAATATTCTGATTCAAGGGCAAATTCTCCACCGAGCGGGCGCTTTGTTACCATCAAAAAACAATAAAAATAATTATATATTTCATTGGTGATTCGGCAGTTGAACTAAATCACCGCTGTGCAATTTACACTGCTTCTAAACGTAAAATTATTGAACAATTGCAAAATCTTCTCCATGAACATAATAAATTGGTCAGATTTTTCAAAACCGCTTTGGATATAATGCATTATGACGAACACAAAATCATCAGCGCTGGCAAAAGACCCACTGGTAGCCATGCAAGACAATTTAATGCTCCCACTATCAATGAAGTCGCAGTGGTGATTGTTGGCGAGAATGTGGAATCAAGCGATATTGTTCTTAAGCGTCGGGATGATGGCCAATATCAGGGAGTTTATGAGACTCATCGGTCATATGATGCTCTTTAATACCAGTTGATGTTCTACCGTGGAGAAGATGGGTATAACTTCAACATAAAGATGGTCAATCCAATGACAGGTTTGTTTACATGTCATAACTTCTTTTTGATTCTAGAACTAAATTTGAATTAAAATTTTAGGAGAAGAAACGAATAAGGAGAGCTGACCTGAATTTTTATTACTATGGGGTTAAATGAACTCGTGACATTGGGGCGAGACAAAGTTCGCCAGGTCCGCTACACAAAGTTTTACTAAGACAAAAAACATCAATTAGGGGCGAGATAAAGTTCGCCGGGTCCGCTAGTATTCAATAAAATTAATATTGTATCATAAAATAAGTATACTTTTAATATGGAAGAATTAAATAGACTTTTATTTACAGTAGCAATTTTGGGCACATTTTCCAGATTTCCTTTCTTACTATGTGTAGCGGGTATCTTACAGTCGAGCTCACTCGACTGTAGCTTTCTTGCTTGTTTTGTTTTCTTTTGAATTGTTGAAGACAAATTGCTGTCAGATAAACTCTAACATTATATGAAAAATTCTAAGGCACAAAGCATATATATTTTGACTAATTTGTACATATGTGCTAATATTTATCTTTATTTGAATGAATAAAGTAATAAATACTTTAGTTATTTATATATAAAAAAAAAAAAAAATATATATATATATATATATATATATATATATATATATATATATGTATATATGTATTAAAAACAGTCTATATATTACCCTTGGAGCATACGGCAAATTCCTCTCTTTTCGCTCTTATATCCGTATCGTAGAATAGCTGGCGACAATTGCTGCATTGCAGATCCTTTAGGACGAGGCACATATCGCGATCCACCCACTGTTCGGCAATCATGCCCTCATCACGCTGTTGGTCCTTAAGCCGCTTGCGCAAGATGTGTGCGAGTCGCTTCAGACGACAAATCCCGACGTCCCTTTCCAACATCCTCTGGTTGACCGACTTCAAGTCGTTCTTCAGTTTTGCTTCAAATAATAGTAGCGACTTAATGACGCAAGTCAACTCCTCTGTGCAGTGTATCTTCTCCTTGGCTAGCTCACGCTGCAGGTGATAATAATAGAAGCGACTGCTATATATTTGCAATTTCCCATCATCGTCTGCATCCACAGATTTATCCCGCATTTTGCTTTTAAAAACCGCTAAGCGATTTCTTTGAATTGCGCCATACTGTTCATAGTCTTCTAAAAGTTCATTCTCGAAGCAGCAGTATCCACCGTTTTTGACCAAGGAACTGAGCAATCTCAGGAGAGCGAGGAAGTCATTTAACATCTTCTGTTGGACCTTGGGAACCTTACAGGGAATTACAAAAAGCTTCCAAGAATTCCAAGAAAGAATCTTGGAAGAGCTTCTGCGAATTACTAGAAGGTAAAAAAGTAAGGACGAGATTAAGCAAGATCATCGTCAAAGAGAACGCGAGCCCAACCTTCCTCCTTCGTCCTGAAGATGTTCACACACGGGAAAGACTTGAGAGACACCACCATGGGATGCGCAACATGCATACTTAAAAGGTCGGTCGACAGAAACAACGGTACGCGAAGACACTACATTATAAGCAATACACGATGACCGGCATTCATTCATTCATAAAGTGACTCAGAACTCCAAGTTTTCATGTATTATTAAGCTTCCCCTGACGGTATGGGCTATTAATGATTAAAGCCTTTCAAAGGTAAATAGATTTCACTTATATATGATATATCAAATATTTCCTGGAAAATTAACGCAACACTGAATATTTTCTAAGTCGTTGGATACTTTTTAAAGACTTAAGAACTAACAACAGACAATAAGTTAATTTAATATTTAAATCTGCTCAATTGGTGCATTAAGGTAAGTCTTGCGTTTAAATGGCAAGGGTTTCGTGCTTAGTCCGGAGCCATCGATAAACTTTTCGAAGTTGGCCAGATTCAGAACCATGTGCTGTGACTTAGTGGGTTCCAAATGCGATTTGTTAAGAGTATTAGCAATATCCTCTATTTTTTGATCTAGTTGAGAGAACTCTTCTTGTTGGAACTCCTCCTCTAGGTTGTATTCATCAGCCGTCTCGGGCATATCAGGATCTTTTTCTTCTTGATGGTATTCTGCATCCAAATTATACCAATCAAATTCCGCCTGTATAGACATCTCAATGGATGGACCTGCCATTGCCCTTGGGACAGACTTCGACATGAGGGTGCTAGCAATGCTCTTGCTTGTGGTTGGCGAGTTTGGCAAGCTGATACGCTTATTGATCTCGGCTAGGATGTTAGGCACCTGTTTCCGCTTATACTGCATGGTCGACTGCGAATGCTGTGGTATTTGCGCAGGCCTTTGAAGGCGCAACGAGGCTTTGGGTTCAATCATTAATGTGTCCGCTTCGGACTGCTTGGGCGCAATGATGGCAGCCACATTGGGTAGCTTTGGTATGTCCGAAAAAATCTCCTCAATTTCATCAGTCTTCTTTGAGTGGTTATCATCTGAATTGTTTCCATTGGGCTTAATATTTTTTTCAATTACCTGTCCTTTTACATACACCTTCGGCTCTACTGCCGGCGGTGAATTGGATTCCTGAGCCTTATGTACATCAACAACGATTTGGACACAATTCCTTGTTAAGCCCACTTCGGATATGGAGCAGTAATCGGGTTCGGAAGCTGTGATAGAAGCTCCGCAGTCGTTTTTGTCCCTCTTCTGGCCTTTCCCAAATTGGTCAGGCGACTTCTGAAATTTTAAAAGATTTGCTGGCTTAGGCGGTAAAGCTGGCGGCAACTTTAACGATGTTTTTAAAACGCCCGAACTGGTATTGGCTGTGAATGTGGCTGCCATGTCCACATAGAGATTAGATGTGCGCTCCGACCCAATGGGCTCATACTCGTTGCTGTAGATACTCCCATAGTTAAGGGTATCGGTAGTTCCATCGGCGGCCAAAGAACGGTAGCATGAGATATGGATCTGTCGTAAAACTTGCTCTTCTTGGTCGGTGTGGAGTGGAACATGTACCATACTATTTTTGGTTGAGAAGTGCACTCGCTTACGTCCATTCGAAACGGTCCGTCCGCCCAAGGAGCTTCTGCTCGGCAAATTGGCATTCGGTTTATATTGACTTGCTAACGCTGACTTGGGAGCAAGATCAGCCATCGTTTCTTCCAAGGACTGCTGGAGTAGGATTTGGTTAACGCATTCCAGTACCGGATTCACTGCTCCACGGCCATAAGGCTTAGCTGCTATTATCGACGACTCCTCCTGATCCGAAGCGCTGGCGTACCAGTCATCAGTAGTCGACTCGTAGATCTGTTTCGGAGATGCTTCTGAAAAATCAGCAAATCGACGTTGAATTATTTTAATGCCTTCTTCCGAAATCGTTTTGTTCCCTTGATTGTCGCCTTGCGGCGCCCCTTTCTTCAGATGAACGGTCACAAGGGAACTGCATTCTGTTTTGTCCAGATCTAGCATTTCTAACGGCAGCTTAACATTGTTTATTCTCTCCACGTCCGGCACGAAGTTGTGTAGCTGCTCGTAGCTCGTCTGCGAGTCCTCATGACTTACACTACTTGTGTTCTCCTCCGAATGTTGATCCAAAGCTGGGTTTTCAATACGCATCGCCCGGGCGCGCATATAGTCGCGAAAGGTGCCCGCCGTGCGCTTGCTGGTGTATCGAACGCTGCGTCGGACGCCACAGAAAGACGATGAAAGTGTGTCGTCGCTGGAAGAGTCCAGCTCAGCTGTAAAAAAAAAAACAAAAAGTATTAAGATTATTTATTTTCTTAATTTTATAGTTTTAACAAATTATAAATACACAATGCTTGCAGAACGACTACCAAATCTGTGCACGGCGTATAAATAACTGTGTCTTGGGAATTTATTTAGAAGCACTTATCATTTAATTGCACACAAACTTTGGATATTCAAACATTCTAATATACATCCGTCAAGTTGCGTTCTGGCAAATTTTAGATTTAAAGATAAAAAACTTTTTAAGGCAAATTTTTAAGTCTCAATTGGTGTGAATACATATAAAATCTGGTAGGTAAATCGCTTGTTCTGTTTGTGTTGATTAAAATTGTCAATGTTGTTCGTTATCTTGCATAAAAAATAAACATGATACGATTATCAGAATTATTTTTTGTTTTCTTTCTGAAGCCGAATTGCTGTCAGATAAACTCTAACATGATATGAAAAATTCTAAGCTACAAAGCATATAGTACGTATTAAGTTTACTCAGTTAACTATGTTTTGTTATTCCTGCTCCACAATTTTGACTAATTTGTACATATGTACTTATATTTATTACTTATAAGGGCAGGAGGCAGTCATCATCTATATATAAAACTCCAAACTGATTATCATGAAGATAAAGTTGTGGCTGCTTATTCTTTCTTTTTAAGAAAAATAATACTGCTATATGTCAATTAACAATAGGAAATTGAGTGAATTCTGATACTGAAAGGGATTTATATGGCAGTTTTCCTGAAGCTCTAGGTCAATTCTAAAAAACCTTTCGCTTAGGGAAATTATTCACCGCAAGCAAAGCTGCGGGCACCTTGCTAGTATATCTATATATATAAAAATGGAGACAAAAAAGTTTCGCAATCGCAACACAAGAGAACGGCTGCACACTGGTTGATTTCATCCGCCAAAAATACAAAAACAGATTATGCTCACAGTTACGGCAGGACAAGGAGGATTCTTTTTTTTTGATGCACCAGGTGGAACTGGCAAAACATTGCTTATTTCGCTAATTCTTGCCAAGATACGATCAAAAAATGACATCGCATTGGTCGTTGCATCTTCTGGCATTGCAGAAACTTTATTAGATGGGGCAGAACAGCTCATTCAAAATAATCCAGATGCAGTGTGCAACATTAAAAAACAATCGTATATGGGTATAGTGCTGAAACAAAGTAAAATAAATATTTGTGATGAATGTACTATGGCACATAAACATCCGCAATATAAAAATCGTAAATGGTTGGCAGAAAGAGCGATTTCGTCAGCAAAAAATATGGACGTCAATGCATTAAAGTTACTATAACTACAACTTAATGTCATACAAATCTATTGATGCAGTTTGTGATATTAACGAAACTGTGAATTATCCAATTGCCAGGCATGCCACCACACCATTCGCAATTGAAGGTTGGACCTCCGATAATTCTACTTCGTAATTTGAACCCACCACGGCTATGTAATGATACACGATTAGTAATTAAGAAATTAATGAAAAATATCATTGAAGCCATCATTTTGAATGGGAAGTTTCGAAGCGAAAATGTGTTGTTGCCACGAATACCTATGATTCTACAGATGTGCCAATTGAATTCAGAAGGACTCAATTTCAAATCCGATTGGCATTCGCTATGACGATTAATAAGTCACAAGGCCAAACATTATCTGTATGTGGCTTAGATTTGGAAATACCAAAACTATATGTGGCATGTTCTCGCTTGGGTAAACCATCAAGTTTATTTATACTGGCTAAAAGCGGACTAACCAAGAATATTTTACACTCCATTGCGCTGAGAAAATTATATTTTTATTTGAAATGGCATAATTAATAAACAATTTTTGGGTTATAAAAAAAAATTGGGTGCTAGACGTTTATAAAAACATCAATTAGGGGCGAGACGAAGTTCGCTGGGTCCTCTAGTATATTTGTATATATATATACGTTTTGAAAACAGTCTATATCTTACCTTTGGAGCATACGGAAAATTCCTCTCTTTTCGCTCTTATATCCGTATCGTAGAATAGCTGGCGACAATTGCTGCATTGCAGATCCTTTGGGACGAGGCACATATCGCGATCCACCCACTGTTCGGCAATCATGCCCTCATCACGCTGTTGGTCCTTAAGCCGCTTGCGCAAGATGCGTGCGAGTCGCTTCAGACGACAAATCTCGACGTCCCTGTCCAACATCCTCTGGTTGACCGACTTCAAGTCGTTCTTCAGTTTTGCTTCAAATAATAGTAGCGACTTAATGACGCAATTCAACTCCTCTGTGCGACGTCTCTTCTCATTGGCTAGCTCACGCTGCAGGTGTTTGTTCTGCAAATCGTAGGCTGAAATCATCTGGAGGAGTCGTCGTCGCGGAAATCTCTCTAGTGTTGGTAGTGTTGTCTTGGTCGTCCCGCCCACGTTAATAGTGCTTGAGAAACTCGAGTCAGAGGAACTACGCTGAAATTTAATTTCACTTCCGGTCCCACTGCTTTGCATACACCTCAACGACTGAGATTGGTTGACCGTATTCTATAAAATAAACAGAAGATTTTAGACAAATAAAAAGATGAAACATAACATCGGAAAATAATATTAATTTAAATACCCCATGGAAATAAGTATATGTGCACTGATATTTCTTAGATTATATTCCTGTATAAAAGTGTTCTTGAGGTCATTTACCGTGCCAAACGGCCATTACTATAAACTTTATTGGAAACTATTCCCTAAAGATCTTATTTGGTGCTTCTATTCAGAGCTGCTAAAATTTATTTTGTTTTACGATGTGACATTATCCACCAATCAAGAGTAACGAGTAACGCAGAGTAACGCAGTAACGAAGACATCGCTAATTAGTTAAGTTTAAGCTTATCAGAGAGATCGAAAACGTGTAATCTTTTGAGTTTTCTTACTATTAGACTATTCTATTCTCTATTAGACCTAGGGTTAAAGTATTTTCGTGATTGTGTACTTTGTCAGTATATTTTATTCTTAATACAATATAATACATAATATAATATAATATTAATATATCCCTATAATTAATAAATACATTAAAGGGACCAGCTTTCTCCTCATAGCGGTCGGTCGTGTTTTTGTTTTGCGCTCCGACTTTTGTGTTAATTTCACTTTAAACCACCGGGGTTTCCTCTAAATTTATCACCTAAATATCTATAATTATACCGTTTTGCTACCGCGCGTGCATGCACTTTTCTGTGTAATTAATTTGTATTAATAATAACTTTTTAGTTTGTGCTAAGTCGGTTATCTTATTATCCTCTTTGTTCTTATCACGTTTTATTTTTCTCTTTCCCGCTTGAGTGTCGTTGCTGTTAGCTGCATCTAAGTGTTTCATAGCTCTCATCGCTCTTCGGATTTCTGCTGCTCATATTCTTACCCTTGTCCTCTTTCGTTCTCTCTCTCTCTTTTTGCTTTTTTGGCATTGATAGTGTGCACAGTGGTTCTATTTTCTGTGAAAATGTCCCTGAATATTGTCTGTAATATAAAGAACTGTCAAAAAAAATGTTTTGGCAGACCAGCCCAGTATCCATTGCTGGCTTTGCGATGTAGTAGTGCATGCTAAGTGCATCGAAATGACAGGTCGAATAGCTGCCGCAGTGTCCAGCAAAAAGGGCCTGCGTTATTGTTGTGAGGCCTGTCGACCGGTTGAGAAGGAGATATCATCCTTCATGGGTCAGACCAGAAGTGGATTTTCTGAGATCATGGCCACTTTTCGCAAGGCGAATGACCTGTTCTCCGCGCTTGACGCTCAATTTAATAGTACGAAGCTATTAAATGAGTCGCCGAAACGCAAAAAATCTGCTGCTGGTCGGCTGCAACTGTGTGAGACACAGCAACCGATTTCCTGTCACTCGAAGGAGCTCGAAGGAGCCTCGTCCCAAAAAACTAACCTCTTCCTTACAACTTTCCTATCAGAATACTAGGGGTTTACGCAGTAAGCTCTCTAAATTGTATTCGGATAGCCTCCTTTGTATCCCAGGTGATTGTATTTACTGAAACCTGGTTGAAACCGGAGATCCTCTGCTCCGAAATTTTTCCGAGTAAGTACACAATTTACAGATTAGACCGTCTTCTCCAGCGTGGTGGCTGAGTTTTAATTGTCGGTGACTCCTGGCTCATCTCTGAACGGGTGGTATCTAATGACTTTTTGGACATCGAATTTATCTGCGTAATCTATCTTTTACAGGTAGTTGCATTTTTGTAACCTGGTCTTACATTCCTCCATCTGCGGAAGAGCCAACTTATTGGAAAGACCTTTCGGCAATTCAGGCAGTTTCCAACAGGCTTTCTGATAGGGACCAATAAGTGTCCTTCAGCCTGCGGCACAGCATGACCTCATAAATGGCTTGCTTGATTTATCCTTTATCTCAAGTTAACCATGTCTTTAATTCTTTAAACCGCTTACGGGATCTATGCTTTATCTCCGATCCTGCTGGCGTAAACCTAATTAGAGTTCCTCCAATGACGCAACCTGAAGATCCTTTTCATCCAACTTTCGATGTGACTATCGTCACTGGGACAGTTTTAGCAACAGAATCTGGTAGTAGTTTAAACAGAGTCCGCTGTTTCCGAAAGGCTGACTATCAGAGGCTAAACACTTTAACATCACAATTTGATTGGTCTAATCTTTACATGAGCTCTGACAAGGCAACCGCCGTTGATATCTTTTATAGTGCCATGAACTCATTCTTCTCCTTATGTGTTCCTGAAGCCCATCCGTCGGTCTCTAATAAATCACTTCGGTTTACCAAAGAGCTGACACGTTTAAAAAACTTAAAATCTAGGCTTTATAATAAATATAAACTCACTGGTTCAAGAACGGCTTTCTCATCTTACCTTAGTGCTCGATCTAGCTTTACTTTATTTGACTCGTTGCAAGGTCCAGTTCACGCAGGACACTAAACAGTTTTATAACTTTGTTAACTCTAAACGTAAACCCACGTTGTACCGTCCCTCTCTGTCATTTAACAGTACAGAACCACTGTAAATTCTGATCAAGAAATAGCCAATCTCTTCGCTGAGATTTTTAAAACTACATATTCTCCCACAACATCTTCAGATCATACAATTTCTCCATCTATGCCCAGTTCGTACATAATCTTCAGTCCTATTTTACACGAAAGCTCACTTATTCTTGATCTTCAACGTGTTAAGCCAGTATATTCACCAGGTCCCGATGAAATACCAGGCTCTGTGCTTAAGGATTGCTCCGAGGCGCTGTGTAACCCGCTTCTTAAATTGTTTACCTTATCTTTAGACTCCTCAGAATTTCCCCTTATTTGGAGGGAATCGTTTGTTATTCCTCTCCACAAAAAAGGTAGCAAATCGGAGGCCAGTAAGTATAGGGGTATCTCTAAGTTATCGGCAATCCCCAAACTCTTCGAGAATGTAATCACTCCTCACTTGCAACATCTATGCAGATCCGTCATTTCTCAAAACTCTCAAACCGACGTTATTTACACGGACTTTAGTAAAGCATTCGACTCGGTTAATCATTCTCTTCTGGTTAGGAAACTTGATTCAATGGGGTTTGCTAGTGATCTTCTTAAGTGGATTTCGAGTTATCTAAGTGACAGGACCGAAAAGGTTCTGTTCAGAAACGTTCTATCCAATAGCTTCAGTGTCATTTCTGGCGTCCCACAGGGTAGCCACCAGAGACCTGCATTGAGTATGATTGGGTCGGTTCGATCAGCCTCGCTCCAAACCGTCACAACTTAAAAAGTTGTTCGCAACAAAATTGTTCGATCGATCTTCATGCACAGAACGAACAGTTCGTACAATTTGATTTGATTGCTCAGCTTACTGATTCACATACTGATTGTTGCATACCGGTATGATGATCGAAAATTATTGTACAGAAAAAGACGATCGAGTCCAACGATGCAAGCGGATGCTCAGACATCGATCAAGTTGCATTTGATTTGATTGTGAGTGAGGCAATCAGATCGAAAATTTCGCTGCGAATATGTGTGTGTGTAGTTTGTACAAATTTGTAAGTTGTAAAGGAAAAAAGTTGCGATGCGTAAAATTAACGAAGAAATCAATTTTATTTATTTTTAACGCTTAAAATTAAAATTAAATTATACCTTAAAATTAATAAGCAAAGGTAATTATTAAAATTAATTAACATAAGTCATCAGTCTTTGACTAACACTCCAAGTGTTCGGTTGTCTTGCATACGTAGATCTCGCTTGTTATCTTTCGTTTTCAAATCAGCACATTGTGCTAAACAAATAAAGTCATACAAGTTTTGTCGATTGAAAGCGCACATTATCATAAACATTAAACGTCGAAAGACAGCAACTGGCGATGCTGAAGCGTCAGCCGTAATTAACAAAATGCCACGTCAAAGGAAAAACACTACTGCTAACAAAGCTCCCAGTGATGAGTTCACAAATTACTTTCGTCCGCTTCAAAATCTTGAGGACAACAACAACATTGATGACATAGATGAGGAACCTGAAGTCGTCCCTAAAGTGGATACCAAAATGCCACCTATTACTGTCCTTAAACAGTCTGCCAAATTTCTACATGAAGCACTCACCAGCAATATAAGTGAATACTACATCAAAACCATATCTATTGGTATTAAAATATTCACCACAGGTGAAGAAAATTACAACACATTTGGCGCTCTGCTGCGTGACCTCAAATGCGAATTCTATTCGTATGATTCTAAAAGCACCAAACCTTACAAGGCGGTACTTTCTGGTCTTGACAAACTACCCAATGCTGATGTCAAAACATTGCTTAATAACCTAGGGCTGAAATGCATTGATGTTAAAACAATTGAAAAAACAACAAAAAATGACAATAAGCTATTGCTTTATGTTGTTTATTTCGAAAATAAAAGCATTACTCTGCACCAGCTACGCAAAGATTACATGTATATAAACCACACCAAAGTACGATGGGAGTACAAATCAAAATCCAGCAGAAAACTGACACAATGCTACAATTGCCAGCTTTATATATCCACGCATTGCTTTGTAAAAACTTCTTGTGCCCACTGTTCCGGTCCACACAAGACCACTGAGTGCCCCGACAACACCAAACTAAAATGCGCAAACTGCAAAGGGGATCACCCCTCCACCGACCTTAAGTGCCCTTGCCGACTATCATATCAGTCGCTTCTACAAAGACGATCGTCCAGAGGTAATCGTTTCATCAAGCCGAAGTACCAGAGCCCAACAACAAGTGGAACTAGCCGAAATATGCTCGAAACTGCTGTACCTAGACAGCACTCAACTCCGCTTCGACCGCCTTCAACTCTTGACCTTTTCCTTACCAAGACACCGACAAATTTCTCCGAGCCAATTGTACATTCTGATCTCTCATCGGATCATCTACCACTAATTTGTAAGTTTACTAAAGGAGCCCGTTGCAAAAATGTTTCACACTTACAATACTCCAAAGCAAACTGGAAAAAATTTAAATATATCCTCAATCTTGCATCCCTAAGAAATCTCCAATTTTTTTCGGATTTTGAAGCGGAGCAAAATGTAGTAGATGTAATGGTCGACAATGTTCAAGTTGACATACACAATGCACTAAAACAGTGTGTACCCGAAGTGCCTGTTAGACCCATCATTTTGAAAATTCCGCAGTCCATTCAAAATATCATCAGTGATAGAAACACAAACCTAAGAAAATGGATCAGATCCAGACAACCCATCTTTAAGGCTAGGGTAAACTATTTGAACCACATGATTCGTCAGAAACTATTTGAGCATAATAATGAAAATTGGAATCTTAAGCTGTCTAAACTGGACAAGAATTCCAGGCCATTTTAGAAGCTTACTAAAATTATTAAGAACAAAAAACAGTTTATCCCAAAGTTTCATACATAATCAAAATGTGTTTTCCACACGAGCAGAAAAAGCAAGTGTCCTAGCAGAAGTTTTTGAATCAAAACATTACATTACTTACAGCTTCTCAGACTATAATACCTCAACTGCAGTCCAAAACACTCTAAACGATTTAAAACAAGTAAGAAAGCTACAGTCGAGTGAGCTCGACTGTGAGATACCCGCTACCCATACTTAAACCAGAAAAGCGTCAGGACGCCAGAAAATGCAAATGCAAGTGTAATATAATCACATGCATACAAAAATACATACACATGTATCTATGTGTGTAAAAACGCGGTATTATTGTATTTAAGCGGCTAATAATTATTATCATTTATTAAAATTGCTTCTCGAATATCTTATAAGATTCTTTTCCGAACACAATCAAGAACTGATAAGAATATTTAGTTGGTCTAATTGGTCAACCAAATGAGGCATGCTGCCAGCAGCCGTTTGTGGCCATACAAAATTATTTCTTTAATAACTTCGACAATTTTTATCTGATCGCAACCAAATTTTCAGGGATCACACAGACTATAGTTCTTAATATACATACCGAAATTCGCGATTCTAGCTTTAAAATTATACGCTTAATACACTTTTTTATGCTTTGCGGGGGCGGAAGTGGGCGTGGTAAAAATTTGAAACAAACTTGATCTGCGTGCAAGCCTAAGAAATACTGTCGAAAAAAAATTAGAGCTCTATCTCTTATAGTCTCTGAGATCCAGTGTTTCATACGGACAGACGGACAGACAGACAGACAGACAGACAGACAGACAGACAGACAGACAGACAGACAGACAGACAGACAGACAGACAGACGGACATGGCTAGATCGACTCGGCTGTTGATCCTGATCAAGAATATATATACTTTATAGGGTCGGAAATGCTTCCTTCTACCTGTTACATACATTTCCTGCCGGCACAAAGTTATAATACCCTTCTACCCTATGGGTAGCAGGTATAAAAAAAAATTCTAATGCCTTGACCTTCACCCCTGAAATCACTTCAAACGATATAGACGCCGTAATAAAGTCACTAAAAATGAATAAATCACCTGGCATTGATAAAATTCCAAACATTTGTCTAAAAAATCTACCAAAAAATGCGATAGACTTTCTTGGTCTAATCATGAATAAATGTCTTCAAATTGGATATTTCCCCAAAAATTGGAAAATTGCTAGAATTATTCCAATTCCAAAGCCAGGAAAGCCACTGGATTGTCCGAATAATTACCGTCTAATAAGTTTGCTATGTGGGTTCTCTAAAATCTTTGAAAGGTTAATTAAAGCCAACCTCTATCAGCATGTGGAAGATAATACTATTTTACCACCAGTTCAATATGGCTTTCGTGCCTTTCTTAACTGTATACACCCACTTGATCGAATCAATAACCATATAAAAGAAAGTTTTGCACGAAAAGAGTTAGTAGGCATGGTAACGCTTGACATAGAAGCTGCTTTCGATACTGTCTGGCATAATGGCCTAATCCACAAGCTTGTCACTTGTAACAGCCCAACGTATTTAACAAGGATTATTCAAAGTTTTCTCTCAGACAGGTACTTTTACGTCAGTCTTGATGGTACCAATTCGAATAAAAAACTAATACAAGCTGGTGTCCCACAGGGCTCTGTGCTCGGACTTCTTCTTCTTCTTCTTTATAACATATACACCTTCGACATTTCCCTGTTTCAAAGTTGTCATACACTTATTTTTGCCGACGATACCGCCCTATTTAGCTCTGGCACTACTTATAATTCGATAGAAAATAAGATACAAATTTCCTTAGATGCATTATCTTCTTATTTTTATAAGTGGAAAATCAAAGTAAATGCCTCCAAAACAAAAGCAATTTTCTTCACAAAAAACTGGAAACTGTGTTTTCTGCCTAATAGTGAACTTAAACTAAATAACATTGACATTAAATAGGAAAACTCAATAAAGTATCTAGGAATACATATTGACAAAAAACTTACTTTTAGTGTGCACATAAGTCATACCATTGACAAAATTAAAAGGACCATCCGATTACTGTACTCTTTTATAAATCGCAGATCAAAACTATCCATTAACAATAAACTGACAATATATAAACAAATATTCCTACCCATAATGCTTTATGGGTCTGAAATCTGTGGCTGTAGTGCAAAGACCCATATAAATAAATTACAAACTGCTCAAAATAAAATTTTAAAAATGATTTATGATCTACCTTTTTTCTATGCGACCAATCCTCTGCATTTAAAAGCAAATATCCAAATGATCGATGCAATCATCTCTCATTCAAAAAACAAATTTATTATTCGAAAATCTTATATCGCACAACTGTGTACTGACAGGTCCTTCCCTTCCTAGTATTAAACTAGTAATCACGAAGTACCAGTCCTAGTTTATCTTAGTTTTTAAGCCCATTTGGAGCCAAGTTTTTTCCCTTTTCTTGGTATTGAAATAATAGAAAAATGTACTAATAAATATTAAATAAACAAGAAAGGAAGCTAACTTCGGCTCACCGAAGTTTGTATACCCTTGCAGAGTTTAAACAAAAAATTAACAAGAAAGGAAGCTAACTTCGGCTCACCGAAGTTTGTATACCCTAGCAGACTTTAAACAAACAATTAAAAACGAAATTCTGAAATAATAATTTGTTGCCAAATCTCAAATTTGATGGCAATGGTTTGAAACACGGCTAAGCTATGGTTTTTTTTTATTTCCCTGATTGTTCATATGGTAGGATATAGTCGTCCGATTTTCATGAAATTTAAACTGAAATTCGGAAATAATGGTCAAATATCAAAATTGGTGAAAATTGGTTGAAAACTGACAAAGTTATATTTTTTTTCCTAGATTTTTCCGATTGTTCTTATGGCAGATATATGATATAGTCGTCCGATCCGGCCCGTTCCGACTTATGTACGAGTGAGAGTATATAGAAGACTAGCTACAAAGTTTCATTCAGATAGCTTTGAAACTGAGGGACTAGTTTGCGTATAATCGGACAGACGGACAGACGGACGGACAGACGGACAGACGGACGGACAGACGGACAGACGGACATGGCTAGATCGACTCGGCTGTTGATCTTGATCAAGAATATATATACTTTAAAGGGTCGGAGATGTCTCCTTCACTGCGTTGCAAACTTCTGACTGAAATTATAATACCCTGCAAGGGTATAAAAAAAAATAAAATTTAAAAAAACTTAAACGCTAAAACTTTTATTAAAAGAATATAAAAACAAAAGACTATCGACTGAACATGGTCCGAGTCTATTTCTTTTTTCTGTTATTACATTTCCGGCTAACGAAAATGAAAAAAGTAGATCGGGTTGAATCGAACCACCCGGTATGACCAAGCCGTATGACTGTGATCGATCTGAATGCAAGCAGCATTCCCAATCATTCTATGCAGCTCACACAAAGCGTTCGATCGAAGAAAATCAGGACGAACCAGGCCCGAGTGAATGTTCGCTTTGAACACCCTCGCTTACAATCAATTCATGTTCGTTGAAGCAAAGTTGTGCGTCACAAGAAATCCGAGTCAATGATCGGGTATGATTGAAAAAATTGTGATCGTTGCAGCTCTCTGGTAGCCACCTTGGACCCCTGCTATTCACATTGTTTATCAATGACTTGCCGCTGGTTCTAACTAAATCCAGAGTACTCATGTATGCGGATGACGTTAAACTTTGCTCGCAGTATAGGGACAGTTCATGCCAATCAGACCTACAATTGGATCTTGACAACTTCCAAGCATGGTATCATGCTAACGATTTACATCTCAACAGCTCTAAATGCAAACTGTTGACATTTTCACGTGTCACTCCCCAGCTTGCCACTTAAATGCTTAACGATTGCTCTTTGGAAAGATTTTCTATTGTCGACGATCTGGGTGTCCGCCTAGATCCTAAACTTTTGTTCTCAGAACATATTTCCTGTATGGTTAACAAAGCCAGAGGCATGCTTGGATTCATTAAAAGGTGGTCAAAGGAATTCGATTCTCCATATGTAACGAAGACTCTCTTTACTTCGTTAGTTCGCCCTATATTAGAGTATGGTTCGTGCGTCTCGAGTCCTCAATTCGGAGTCCATAGTAGCCGGATCGAATCTGTCCAAAAGAACTTTTTGCTTTTCGCCCTCCATGGCATACCCTGGGATGCCAACTTTAGATTACCGTCTTACTCTAGTAGACTTCTCCTACTTAATTTACCTTCTTTAGCTAACCGTAGGACGATGCTTGGCGTCGTCTTTCTACATAAACTGATTAACGGCGATGTGGAGAGCCCCTACTTGCTAGGCCAGCTCAATTCCCATGTTCCCCGTCTTTCATCCAGAACCTTTATTCACTTAGTAACTTAGTAGTTAACCACTGTAGGCGAGAGTTTGAAGTTCATGAACCCTTTAGAGTTTTATGTACTGACTACAATCGCCTCTTTAGTAGTATTGAAGGCATTGAAAGCCTTCAAAAACTTAAAACTGTATTGTTGGTAGAACTTGCTCGTAGTGTATCCTAATTTTTCCTCGTACTATTCTATTTTCTTTCTTCTCTCTCGCGTCGATCTAGAACGCGTTTGTGCCGTACGTCACACGGCTGCGTCCTTCGGTCGGTTGGGCGGGAGGTAAGCGTGGGACACCGTGCGAAAAAAAAGGTGAACAAAGAAGAGATTACCCCATGACTCTAAGCAGTCTACAGAGCTTGTATAAGCACGGGCTATATCCCTGTTCAATGGAGGACCTCTCGGATTGTCTTCCTGCCCAAAGCAGGAAAGAGCAGTCACGTGAGCCCCAAGGACTACAGACCGATAAACCTTACCTCTTTCTTACTAAAAAAGCTGCTGGACCTATACATCAAATTGTTAGAGAAGGCACTACATTCGCTATTACCATAGCCATTGAAAAAGCCCTGCGTGATAAAGAATACGGAGCGTTTGTAGACATATTCAATGCCTTCAACAACGTCAGTACAGACGCTATAATGGGCCGCCTAAAGGCAACTAAAACGCGCGCCGCCATCATCTTCTATATATACGAAATCTACTAAGTTGTAGGCGGGTGCAATCCGACTGCCACCATGGTGAAAGGAGTGCACCACGGGGTTGAAAGTTCGATTGCCGATTGTCGACGACCTGATCAAGAAATTCGAGGGGAAAGATAACAGCCTATTCGGATGATATAAGCATAATTATCACGGATGTATGTCCATCGACACTCAGTTCGATTATGGAATCAACGCTCAGGGAGATACGTGAGTGGGCGGACAAGGTAAGACAAGGTATCAAGGCGGACAAGACACACCTCAATCTCTTTACCAAGACATACCAAGAAATACATTGTACCTTTTACCAAGACATACAAGGTACAATGTAATAGAGAGGGTTAAAGAAGATGCTTAGCAGCACAAAGAATCCCTCCCCTGCTTTGAAGAACCGGGTTTACATATCGGTGGAGCGTCCGACACCGCTGTACGGAGACTTTATGAGGGGGCAAGCCACCGAAAAGGAAACATACAACAAGCTTATGGAAAGAACCCAGAACCTGCCCGAATGTCAAAACAACAACACTCATGGGACCGGAAGACTAGAAAACGGCTCAAAACCATACTGGACACCTTAACATATACAGAAGGAGTAGGAGCGGGCATATACTGCATAGACCCTGACATAAGCCAATGCAGCATATTCCATGCGGAAGTCTTTGCCATTAGGAAGGCGACAGAGCTTGCGCAGAGAATAGACCGCCCACATGAGGCGGTAAACATGTTCGTAGACAGTCAAAGGGCGATCAAATCCATGCAATCGTCGGAAGTGTACTCCAAAAATGTACTGGCAAGCAGGGAAGCCCTAGATACCCTAAGCACGACAATGTCAGTGCGGATCTATTGGGTTCCCAGCCACCAGGGCACCGATGGTAACGAGACCGGAAATGTACTTGCAAAGAAAGGCGTCGGATTGAAAACGTCCCCGTCTCCCTAAGAACGCTCCGAAGCGAGCTAGAGAGTCAGTCAGACGCACGATCAAGAAGCAGATAGAGAAAAAACTCTGGAACCTGCAAAATATCGGAAATCATGTGCAGAGAGCGAACGAACGAACAACTCAATTGCATCTCCCAAGAAAGGATAGCAGAGTACTGGTGGAAATACTCAGAGGACACTGCTTGGCTGCAACACATGCAGTCAAGCTGGGCGTCACCGACAACGGCAATTGCAGGAAATGTGATGAATTTGAGGCAAGCGAAGCTTTGGAACATCTCATCTGCAAGTGCCCGGCCCTAACACGGGCAAGAATACTGGCCTCACTAGAAGAGAACTCAAAGAGGACGCCAGGAGAACTACTTGGCTTCGCGAAATGCACAGCGATCCTCAAGGACTTCGAAACTGCCTAAACCACTCCAGGTCCAATTAAGGAAAAGTCCCCCGGGCAACTAAGGGCCATACTGGCCTATGCGTGACCCCTCACGAGGGCCGCCTGGACTAACCTAACCTATCAAACATTATCTATCCACCAAACACATACCGTTGGTTGCAACACCTTTGTAAGCTTGCCACATCCAAGAAATTTTAAAACTTAAATTAGATAGTTTATGACTTTATCTTCATTTATAAAGTAGATTTCAATGAATGCATTATTCCAAGGATATTATTATGAGTTATGTAGTTCAATTCATTCCTATTCCTAACCACTAAAATTACCCGATAACTAACTATATATTATTTTTGTAGTTGGAATATTTGGAAATATATCTACTCCCAACGCAAACGTTAGGATGCAAGCTGGACTTTTTTGCTGCAATCTTACTGAATAGGCCAATAAGTAGGCCTACCAGTTGAAAAGGTTGCTATGTTATTGTTTCGTATGCAATTGTAAATTTTTGTAAATTGTACCAGAGCCCAACAACAAGTGGAACTAGCCGAAATATGCTCGAAACTGCTGTAGCTAGACAGCACTCAACTCCGCTTCGACCGCCTTCAACTCTTGACCTTTTCCTTACCAATACACTGACAAATTTCTCCGAGCCAATTGTACATTCTGATCTCTCATCGGATCATCTACCACTAATTTGTAAGTTTACTAAAGGAGCCCGTTGCAAAAATGTTTCACACTTACAATACTCCAAAGCAAACTGGAAAAAATTTAAATATATCCTCAATCTCGCATCCCTAAGAAATCTCCAATTTTTTTTCGGATTTTGAAGCGGAGCAAAATGTAGTAGATGTAATGGTCGACAATGTTCAAGTTGACATACACAATGCACTAAAACAGTGTGTACCCGAAGTGCCTGTTAGACCCATCATTTTGAAAATTCCGCAGTCCATTCAAAATATCATCAGTGATAGAAACACAAACCTAAGAAAATGGATCAGATCCAGACAACCCATCTTTAAGGCTAGGGTAAACTATTTGAACCACATGATTCGTCAGAAACTATTTGAGCATAATAATGAAAATTGGAATCTTAAGCTGTCTAAACTGGACAAGAATTCCAGGCCATTTTAGAAGCTTACTAAAATTATTAAGAACAAAAAACAGTTTATCCCAAAGTTTCATACATAATCAAAATGTGTTTTCCACACGAGCAGAAAAAGCAAGTGTCCTAGCAGAAGTTTTTGAATCAAAACATTACATTACTTACAGCTTCTCAGACTATAATACCTCAACTGCAGTCCAAAACACTCTAAACGATTTAAAAAAATTCTAATGACTTGACCTTCACCCCTGAAATCACTTCAAACGATATAGACGCCGTAATAAAGTCACTAAAAATGAATACATCACCTGGCATTGATAAAATTCCAAACATTTGTCTAAAAAATCTACCAAAAAATGCGATAGACTTTCTTGGTCTAATCATGAATAAATGTCTTCAAATTGGATATTTCCCCAAAAATTGGAAAATTGCTAGAATTATTCCAATTCCAAAGCCAGGAAAGCCACTGGATTGTCCGAATAATTACCGTCTAATAAGTTTGCTATGTGGTTTCTCTAAAATCTTTGAAATGTTAATTAAAGCCAACCTCTATCAGCATGTGGAAGATAATAATATTCTACCACCAGTTCAATATGGCTTTCGTGCCTTTCTTAACTGTATACACCCACTTGATCGAATCAATAACCATATAAAAGAAAGTTTTGCACGAAAAGAGTCAGTAGGCATGGTAACGCTTGACATAGAAGCTGCTTTCGATACTGTCTGGCATAATGGCCTAATCCACAAGCTTATCACTTGTAACAGCCCAACGTATTTAACAAGGATTATTCAAAGTTTTCTCTCAGACAGGTACTTTTACGTCAGTCTTGATGGTACCAATTCGAATAAAAAACTAATACAAGCTGGTGTCCCACAGGGCTCTGTGCTCGGACTTCTTCTTCTTCTTCTTTATAACATATACACCTTCGACATTTCCCTGATTCAAAGTTGTCATACACTTATTTTTGCCGACGATACCGCCCTATTTAGCTCTGGCACTACTTATAATTCGATAGAAAATAAGATACAAATTTCCTTAGATTCGTTATCTTCTTATTTTTATAAGTGGAAAATCAAAGTAAATGCCTCCAAAACAAAAGCAATTTTCTTCACAAAAAACTGGAAACTGTGTTTTCTGCCTAATAGTGAACTTAAACTAAATAACAATGACATTAAATAGGAAAACTCAATAAAGTATCTAGGAATACATATTGACAAAAAACTTACTTTTAGTGTGCACATAAGTCATACCATTGACAAAATAAATAAGACCATCCGATTACTGTACCCTTTTATAAATCGCAGATCAAAACTACCCATTAACAATAAACTGACAATATATAAACAAATATTCCTACCCATAATGCTTTATGGGTCTGAAATCTGGGGCTGTAGTGCAAAGACCCATATAAATAAATTACAAACTGCTCAAAATAAAATTTTAACAAGAAAGGAAGCTAACTTCGGCTCACCGAAGTTTGTATACCCTTGCAGAATTTAAACAAAAAATTAATAACAAAATTCTGAAATAATAATTTGTTGCCAAATCTCAAATTTGATGGCAATGGTTTGAAACACGGCTAAGCTATAGGATATAGTCAGCCGATTTTCATGAAATTAAAATCAAAATTCAGAAATAATAAATATGGCTAAATATCAAATTTGGCGAAAATATGTTGAAATCTTACAAAGTTATGTTTTTTTCTTTTATTTTCCTGATTGTTCCTATGGAAGCTATAGGGTATAGTCAGCTGATTTTCATGAAATTAAAATCGAAATTCAGGAATACTAAAATATGGGTAACTATCAAATTTGTTGAAAATATGTTGAAAACTTACAAAGTTATGAATTTTTCTTTTATTTTCCTGATTGTTCCTATGGAAGCTATAGGATATAGTCAGCCGATTTTCATGAAATTAAAATCAAAATTCAGGAATAATAAAATATGGCTAAATATCAAATTTGGTGAAAATATGTTGAAAACTGACAAAGCTATGGTTTTTTCTTTTATTTTCCTGATTGTTCCTATGGAAGCTATAGGATATAGTCAGCCGATTTTCATGAAATTAAAACCGAAATTCGGAAATAATACTAAATGGGCAAATATCAAATTTGGTGAAAATTGGTTGAAAACTGACAAAGTTATAATTTTTTTTTCGTAGATTTTTCCGATTGTTCCTATGGCAGCTATATGATATAGTCGTCCGATCCGGCCCGTTCCGACATATGTATGAGTGAGAGTATATAGAAGCCTAACTGCGAAGTTTCATTCAGATAGCTTTAAAACTGAGGGACTAGTTTGCGTAGAAACGGACAGACGGATATGGCTAGATCGACTCGGCTGTTGATCCTGATCAAGAATATATATACTTTATAGGGTCGGAGATGCCTCCTTCACTGCGTTGCAAACTTTTGACTGAAACTAATATACCCTGCAAGGGTATAAAAATGATTTATGATCTACCTTTTTTCTATGCGACCAATCCTCTGCATTTAAAAGCAAACATCCAAATGATCGATGCATTCATCTCTCATTCAAAAAACAAATTTATTATTCGAAAATCTTATATCGCACAACTGTGTGCTGACAGGTCCTTCCCTTCCTAGTATTAAACTAGTAATCACGAAGTACCAGTCCTAGTTTATCTTAGTTTTTAAGCCCATTTGGAGCCAAGTTTTTTCCCTTTTCTTGGTATTGAAATAATAGAAAAATGTACTAATAAATATTAAATAAACAAGAAAGGAAGCTAACTTCGGCTCACCGAAGTTTGTATACCCTAGCAGACTTTAAACAAACAATTAAAAACGAAATTCTGAAATAATAATTTGTTGCCAAATCTCAAATTTGATGGCAATGGTTTGAAACACGGCTAAGCTATGGTTTTTTTTATTTTCCTGATTGTTCCTATGGAAGCTATAGGATATAGTCAGCCGATTTTCATGAAATTAAAATCAAAATTCAGAAATACTAAAATATGGCTAAATATCAAATTTGGTGAAAATATGTTAAAATCTGACAAAGTTATGGTTTTTCCTTTTATTTTCCTGATTGTTCCTATGGAATCTATAGGGTATAGTCAGCCGATTTTCATGAAATTAAAACCGAAATTCAGGAATACTAAAATTTGGCTAAATATCAAATTTGGTGAAAATATGTTAAAATCTGACAAAGTTATGGTTTTTCCTTTTATTTTCCTGATTGTTCCTATGGAAGCTATAGGATATAGTCAGCCGATTTTCATGAAATTAAAACCGAAATTCGGAAATAATACTGAATGGGCAAATATTAAATTTGGTGAAAATTGGTTGAAAACTGACAAAGTTATAATTTTCCTGATTGTTCCTATGGAAGCTATAGGATATAGTCAGCCGATTTTCATGAAATTAAAACCGAAATTCGGAAATAATACTAAATGGGCAAATATCAAATTTGGTGAAAATTGGTTGAAAACTGACAAAGTTATAATTGTTTTTTGAAAATTTTTTGGATCGTTCCTCTGGCAGCTTATGATATAGTGGTCCGATCCGGCCCGTTCCGACATATGTACGAGTGAGAGTATATAGAAGCCTAACTGCAAAGTTTCATTCAGATAGCTTTAAAACTGAGGGACTAGTTTGCGTAGAAACGGACAGACGGACAGACGGACTTCTGACTGAAACTAATATACCCTGCTAGGGTATAAAAACGAAATTCTGAAATAATAATTTTTTGCCAAATCTCAAATTTGATGGCAATGGTTTAAAACACGGCTAAGCTATGGTTTTTTTTATTTTCCTGATTGTTCCTATGGAAGCTATAGGATATAGTTAGCCGATTTTCATGAAATTAAAATCAAAATTCAGAAATAATAAATATGGCTAAATATCAAATTTGGTGAAAATATGTTGAAATCTGACAAAGTTATGGTTTTTTCTTTTATTTTCCTGATTGTTCCTATGGAAGCTATAGGGTATAGTCAGCCGATTTTCATGAAATTAAAACCGAAATTCGGAAATAATACTAAATGGCCAAATATCAAATTTGGTGAAAATTGGCTGAAAACTGACAAAGTTATCATTTTCCTGATTGTTCCTATGGAAGCTATAGGATATAGTCAGCCGATTTTCATGAAATTAAAACCGAAATTCGGAAATAATACTAAATGGGCAAATATAAAATTTTTTTTTTTAATTTTTCGGATCGTTCCTCTGGCAGATATATGATATAGTCGTCCGATCCGACCCGTTCCGACTTATGTACGAGTGAGAGTATATAGGAGACTAGCTACAAAGTTTCATTCAGATAGCTTTGAAACTGAGGGACTAGTTTGCGTATAATCGGACAGACGGACATGGCTAGATCGACTCGGCTGTTGATCCTGATCAAGAATATATATACTTTATAGGGTCGGAGATGGCTCCTTCACTGCGTTGCAAACTTCTGACTGAAATTATAATACCCTGCTAGAGTATAACAAAATAACAATATATTATAGTTGTAAAGACATGAAAATAAGCTAGAAGCTCGAGTGCCACGCCAAAGATCAGAGCTCGCCCAACGACGAGCTCAAAAAGAAGTCCGAGAATTGTCGTCTCCAAACCGGTGGCGAAAGCGTCGAGCGAATCTTCACTTGTGGAACAGCCAGAGAATCCCTCTGCACCCGGGACTAAATTTCTGAGGGTCACACGCGCTAGTAGGAAAATGTCGGTGACCGAGCAGCCAACGGCCGCAACCGCTGCGTTGCATAAATTCATCGCTGTAAGCGATCGTGTCAGCGCTTTCGAAGACAAGATCAACACTCCTGGTCAAGCTTCGCAATCTTTACACACATTGCAAGTCCGTCTGCAGCAAGTGCGGGCCGTAATTGCCCAGGAAGGATCCCTCAGCACCTTGCCTCTCCTACAAGCAAAATATGACTATTGCTACTCCGTATACGAGACGTGTGCAGCACAGATTAGCGAAACGCTCGAAAGAGTGACGCCTCAAGCCGTTCAAGCTCCTCCCTCTCAACCGCATATTTCGTCCGGTTGCCGGCTACCGCCCTGCGATACAGAAGTTTTCGATGGGGACTACCTCCGATGGCCCACTTTCCGGGACCTGTTCACGGCAGTTTATGTTAACAACCCCAGGCTGACACCGGTCGAGAAGCTTTTCCATCTCCTCACCAAAACTAGTGGCGAGGCAAAGGCCATAGTGTCAAAATCCCCGCTTACTAATGACGGTTAGTCAACAGACAACTCAAGCATTTGTTAAACTTGGGCTCTATTTCTCAAGAGTCGGGACATTCTCTAAAGAAGCTGCAGTCTACGATTCAGGGGTGTTTGACAGAGCTAGCACATTCCAATATCTCCACTGACAACTGGGATTGTCTGCTGGTGTTCCTGTGCGCAAGCAAACTGCCGAAGTTAACCCTCTCCTTATGGGAACAGTCCCTAACTTCGAAGTCCGAAATTCCGGCTTGGGAGGAAATGAACACCTTCCTGAGCGAAAGGTATCGGACACTGGAGGTTATAGAGGATATGAAGCCGACTTAGTCAGTTCCCAAAAGGCTGCACTCCTTCGAGACCAAGGTCAGCACCAAACCAAAAGGGTGTGACTTATGTTCAAAGGAAAATCATCCGATTAGATTGTGCCCGCGCTTTCTTCACATGTCTGTCGACGCGCGTTCCGGCTACATAAAAAAGAAGCAGCTATGCCTGAATTGTTTCGCGAGAGGCCATCAGCTACGTGATTGCACGAGCACACACAGCTGTTTGACGTGTAGGGGGAAGCATCACACTCTGCTGCATCGCGGCTCCCCAAGTTCCTGAACCACGAGTTCTCCAACCTCGGCGCCCTCTACGCAACCGTCCTCGAGACCCTCCAGTCACAATGCATCCGCGAGCACCTCAACGGTGCAAAATTATTTCGCTGAGGGTACTATAGCCGTCCTGCTGAGCACGGCAATTGTTGACGTGTGCCATCTGGGCACGAGCTACCGAGCCCGAGCTTTATTCGACTCGGGATCGGAAGTTACCTTCATCTCCGAACGCATGTTCAACCTCCTTAAGTTGCCTTTCCGAAAAATCCAAACCCAAGTCTCAGGGCTAAACCAATCGGTTTCGGCAGAGTCAACGAGACTCTGCCAGTTTGCTATCCGCTCCCCTACTATGCCGGGTCTTCAACTAGATACCGCAGCCTATGTCCTTCCGGAATTAGCGGGCAAACTGCCCTCCCATCCAGTTTCCAGGAATTCTTTGCAAGACCTGCCCGATCTCCAATGGGCAGACCCAAACTTCTTTGAAAGTTCCCAAATCGATGTATTAATCGGAGGTGATATTCTACCGTCGGTAATGATGCAGGCACTCGAAGAAAACATTTGTGGCTCACTCCTAGGCCAAGAGACCATCTTCGGCTGGGTACTTACCGGGCCGATCTCCAGTACTAAGGCCAACAGAGTCGCATCCTTCACGACTCAAGTACACCACAAAAAGGAAGATTCGTTAGACTCGCTTCTCAGCAAGTTCTGGGAGGTGGAGGATCTACCATTCCAGATGGCAAAAGAGTCGGATTCCTATTGCGAAAGGAACTTCCTCCGGACCACCAAGAGAGACGCAAGCGGGAGGTACGTGGTTACGCTCCCATTCTGCGACCCCGAAAACTCGGGGTCCGATTTAGGATATTCAAGGTCCATTGCGTTAGCTCAGTTTCTTCGAAACGAGAATCGTTTAATCATATGAAGTTCCATCGACTCATAGTTCATAGTCATACGAAGTTCCATCGACTCATAGTTCCCCAACTTACTACCTTCCACATCACGCGGTAATCAAGCCCGACAAAGCTTCGCGTTGTATTTAACGCCTCTAATCCATCTGCGAATGGAACCAGCTTAAATGATATTCTTCATGCTGGTCCAGTACTGCAATCCGATCTGACCATTCAAATTCTGAAGTGGCGATATTTCCAATACGTGTTCAGCGCGGACATCACAAAGATGTACCGTCAGATCTGGGTCGATCCGAAGCATACACCCTTTCAAAGAATCCTGTTCCGAAATGAGGAGGGGGATATTTGAGACTTTGAGTTGAAAACAGTTACCTTCGGGGTCAACTGTGCGCCCTTCCTCGCTATTCGAGTGCTGCAGCAGCTAGCAGAGGATGTCCAAGGGGCGTTTCCAAAAGCCAGCCACATTCTTCAACAACATATGTACGTCGATGACGTTCTGGCAGGGGCAAATTCCATATCTGAGGCCCATAGTTCAATCCAAGAGCTACAAGCAGCTCTTAGCTCTGCTGGTTTCCCTTTGAGGAAGTGGACTTGAAACCACACGAGCATCCTAAACAATATTCCAGCCGAACACCTCCTTCATAGCGAGTTCCTCGATATCGATACCGAAAGCACGGCCAAAACGCTCGGGATTCGATGGAGGGCTAAGTCCGACGAATTCTACTTCGTGCCGCCAGAAATAGTGGTGGAACTCTCCTTCACGAAGCGCGAGGTGTTGTCCCAAATCGCGAGGTTGTTTGATCCAGCCGGATGGCTCGCTTCGTTTATAATACGTTCCAAAATGTTCATGCAGGAGATTTGGCTACAATATTTAAGCTGGGATGAGAAGCTTCCAAGCGAAATGAGCCAGAGGTGGCAGGCGTTTCTCCATGAGTATTCCGACCTCAACCAGATCCGCGTTCCGAGATGGGTCTGCTTTCAGCCTGAAATCAAAGTGGCGTATCATGGATTCTGCGATGCGTCCCAAAAGGCTTTTGGAGCGGCGATCTACGTGCGTGTCGAGGTTGGTCAGAAAATCCTTTCTAACCTCCTCACATTCAAGACACGAGTCGCTCCAGTAAAGACCGTGTCACTTCCACGCCTAGAGCTATGTGGCGCCGTGCTGTTAGCCGAAATAGTAACAGCGATTCTTCCCAATATGCCCCCATCAAGTTCCGACATACGCTGCTGGATCGATTCGACAATCGTTCTGGCCTGGTTACGAAAGCCAGCGTGCAACTGGACCACGTTTGTTGCCAACAGAGTGGCCAAGATCACGCAGGCAGTACCAGTCGACTGCTGGGCACACGTTCAATCCGAACAAAATTCCGCCGATTTAGCTAGTCGAGGGCCACAAGAGCAGTGGCCAGCGCAAAGCGATGTGCAGCCGAACACAGAGCTCGAGCAGCGCGCGGTGAAAGTGCATTTCAGCCAGGTGCCCTCTGACGAATTTCTAGAACGCTTCTCTAAACTGGACAAAGCTCTGCGAGTCCTAGCGTATGTTCGGCGCTTCCTTAGTCGCTGCCGTAAGGGCGCGATCTCCTCTACTTCCCGACCCACGAGTGAAGAAATCCGAGAGGCAGAACGAGCGCTGATTTCCATTGCGCAACGTCGAGCATACGGCCAAGAGCTGAAGCACTTGGCAGAGAAGAAGCCCCTTCCGGGGGCAAGTCCAATTTTAAATTTATTTCCGTTCACGGACCAACTCGGCCTCCTAAGGGCGTGTGGTCGCGTCACAGCTTCTAAAGCCCTCCAGTATGATGAACGGCATCCAATAATTGTGCCCTACGGCTGTAGACTGTCTCGCCTTCTCATCCAATTCACCCACCAGATTACTCTTCATGGCGGTAGTCAGTTGATCGTACGCCTGATCCGAAAGAAGTATTGGATTCCTAAAATCAAGAATCTGGTCATGGCAGTGGTGAATCCGTGTAAGATCTGCACGATTTAAAAGAAGAGACTGCAAACTCAGCTGATGGGCGATCTTCCAAAGGATAGAGTCTCCTTCTCGAGGCCTTTTACATATACGGGCATTGATTATGCCGGGCCGTTCGAGATTAAAAATTATACCGGAAGAGCGTGTCTCATTACGAAGGGATATGTATGTGTATTTGTGTTTTTCCACGAAGGCTATCCATTTAGAGCCGACATCCGATCTCACCGCCGAAAAGTTCCTAGCCGCCTTGGCTCGTTTCGTAGCTAGGCGCGGGTGCCCTCAGCGGATTCATTCTGACAATGGCAAGACATTTGTGGGGGCAGATTCTCTACTTTCTCGGGATTTCCTTCAAGCCGTCAAAGAGTCCGTGACTGATGCATACAGCCATCAGGGACTTGACTGTCGTTTCATCCCGCCCGGGGCTCCACATATGGGGGGTCTGTGGGAAGCAGGGGTAAAAAGTTTCAAAACTCTTTTCTACGAAGCTACGGCTACGCGCAAATATACGTTTGAGGAACTCGCAACGCTTCTGGACAAGATCGAAGCGTGCCTCAACTCCAGACCCCTCTCCCCGATGTCTGAAGATTCCTCCGATCTGCTAGCCCTCACGCCGATGGCCGAGTTCGAGTGGCTGAAGTCCGTATGGCGCGCGGCACAATAAAAGGGCCCGTGCATAAAGTTATCCTTCTCCTTATGGAGAGCAAGGAACTGGCTACTTCCAGCCATTAATCTATTTCCGTCTGCGAGGTCACATACTAAGCCAATTTTTCTTCTCTTTTCCTCGCAGAACTACTTCAGCATAATGGTGCCGCGTCCTCGCACAGCCCAGGATTTGGAGAGCAGACGTACCCGAGGTACACAATCCTACCGCTGCCGAGTCTGCCGGGGCATCCATCTTCTTCGGAAGTGCAAGAGGTTCCAGAAACTGAGCGCTGAAAAGCGCCTTCGGGCGGTGCTTATCAATAAGTACTGCTCGAACTGCCTCGCCCACGAGCACTCAGGAGGGACCTGCCGCAGCACCGAGGGCTGCAAAACGTGTGGAGGAGACCATCACACGCTGCTCCACATGCACGAGGAGCTGCCATCGGCCTCTCGTCCACGCCCTGTGCGCACCGCTCGTCAGCCCGTCTCCAGGGAGCCTGCTCGTCCGGTGGCCCCCACTCCAGCTACGACTCGTCATCCCGTCCCAAGGGAACCAGCGCGTGCGGTGGCCCCCACTCCATCTCCGACCGTGGCTGTCTATCTGGACCAGAAGGTGGTCCATATCCCCCCGACAGCCTGCGTGCTGCTCGACACAGGGAACGCGACCTTCGAGATGGGGGCCATGATCGACCCGTGCATGGCGTACAGCAGCATCGACCGGTCGTTGGCGGCGGCATACCGGCCAATCACGCAGGCAGGCGAGGACGAAGTCTGCACGGCGACCCTGCGATCCCGCACGAGCGACTTCCAGCTCGAGGTCGTCTTAAGGCTTGATCCCAGCCTTAAGATCCGAACGCCCGTACGGGCTCTGAGCGACACCATCCGGGCTAAGTTCAACGACATCCGGCTCGCGGATGAACTTTTCCATCGCCCATCGACCATTTCCCTCGCGTTGTGGTCCGACTTGTTCCCCAAGCTGATCCTACCGGGGTTCCTGAAGCTGGAAGATGGGCTGCCCGTCGCTCAGAGCACCGTTTTTGGATGGACCGTCTCCGGAGTGTGCCACGAGGATTAATCCTGTTTTGCTGCCGCAAGGGGAGGGAGAATGTTCGCGCCACAAGGGCGCTTAGTTCCGAGCGGCAGTGTAAGAGCGAGCGCTGCTCTGGCGCTTGCACTCCCGCTCTCCGTTGGCTCTCCCGCTCCCGGCAAACCCACCACTCCGCGGTCCCGGGCTCTTCCACTCTTAGTTTGTAAGTTAGTCTTAATTTTGATCTGTGCCAATAAAGTGCCATCACATTGTGAAGTCGATCTCGCCGCTATCCGCGTCATTTTGGGACTTGGGATAATTTTCAGCACCAGCAACCACCCCCAACATTCTACGGCCACAATCCCGCCACGAGAGCCGGAACTATTTTGGACCCGAATCCGCCCACTCCATTTCACTGACAAAGTTATAATTTTTTTTCGAAGATTTTTCCGATTGTTCCTATGGCAGCTATATGATATAGTCGTCCGATCCGGCCCGTTCCGACTTATGTAGGAGTGAGAGTATATAGAAGACTAACTACAAGGTTTCATTCAGATAGCTTTAAAACTGAGGGACTAGTTTGCGTATAATCGGACAGACTGACAGACGGACAGACGGACATGGCTAGATCGACTCGGCTGTTGATCTTGATCAAGAATATATATACTTTATAGGGTCGGAGATGTCTCCTTCACTGTGTTGCAAACTTCTGACTGAAATAATAATACCCTGCAAGGGTATAAAAAAAAAACAAAATTTAAAAAAACTTAAACGCTAAAACTTTTGTTAAAAGAATATAAAAACAAAAGACTATCGACTGAACATGGTCCGAGTCTATTTCTTTTTTCTGTTATTACATTTCCGGCTAACGAGTCAATGATCGGGTATGATTGAAAAAATTGTGATCGTTGCAGCTCTCTGGTAGCCACCTTGGACCCCTGCTATTCACATTGTTTATCAATGTGAGTCAATAATCGGGTATGATTGAAAAAATTGTGATCGTTGCAGCTCTCTGGTAGCCACCTTGGACCCCTGCTATTCACATTGTTTATCAATGACTTGCCGCTGGTTCTAGCTAAATCCAGAGTACTCATGTATGCGGAGGTTCAGTTCATGCCAATCAGACCTACAATTGGATCTTGACAACTTCCAAGCATGGTATCATGCTAACGATTTACATCTCAACAGCTCTAAATGCAAACTGTTGACATTTTCACGTGTCACTCCCTAGCTTGCCACTTAAATGCTTAACGATTGCTCTTTGGAAAGATTTTCTATTGTCGACGATCTGGGTGTCCACCTAGATCCTAAACTTTTGTTCTCAGAACATATTTCCTGTATGGTTAACAAAGCCAGAGGCATGCTTGGATTCATTAAAAGGTGGTCAAAGGAATTCGATTCTCCATATGTAACGAAGACTCTCTTTACTTCGTTAGTTCGCCCTATATTAGAGTATGGTTCGTGCGTCTCGAGTCCTCAATTCGGAGTCCATAGTAGCCAGATCGAATCTGTCCAAAAGAACTTTTTGCTTTTCGCCCTCCATGGCATACCCTGGGATGCCAACTTTAGATTACCGTCTTACTCTAGTAGACTTCTCCTACTTAATTTACCTTCTTTAGCTAACCGTAGGACGATGCTTGGCGTCGTCTTTCTACATAAACTGATTAACGGCGATGTGGAGAGCCCCTACTTGCTGGGCCAGCTCAATTCCCATGTTCCCCGTCTTTCATCCAGAACCTTTATTCACTTAGTAACTTAGTAGTTAACCACTGTAGGCGAGAGTTTGAAGTTCATGAACCCTTTAGAGTTTTATGTACTGACTACAATCGCCTCTTTAGTAGTATTGAAGGCATTGAAAGCCTTCAAAAACTTAAAACTGTATTGTTGGTAGAACTTGCTCGTAGTGTATCCTAATTTTTCCTCGTACTATTCTATTTTCTTTCTTCTCTCTCGCGTCGATCTAGAACGCGTTTGTGCCGTACGTCACACGGCTGCATCCTTCGGTCGGTTGGGCGGGAGGTAAGCGTGGGACACCGTGCGAAAAAAAAGGTGAACAAAGAAGAGATTACCCCATGACTCTAAGCAGTCTACAGAGCTTGTATAAGCACGGGCTATATCCCTGTTCAATGGAGGACCTCTCGGATTGTCTTCCTGCCCAAAGCAGGAAAGAGCAGTCACGTGAGCCCCAAGGACTACAGACCGATAAACCTTACCTCTTTCTTACTAAAAACGCTAGAAAAGCTGCTGGACCTATACATCAAATTGTTAGAGAAGGCACTACATTCGCTATTACCATAGCCATTGAAAAAGCCCTGCGTGATAAAGAATACGGAGCGTTTGTAGACATATTCAATGCCTTCAACAACGTCAGTACAGACGCTATAATGGGCCGCCTAAAGGCAACTAAAACGCGCGCCGCCATCATCTTCTATATATACGAAATCTACTAAGTTGTAGGCGGGTGCAATCCGACTGCCACCATGGTGAAAGGAGTGCACCACGGGGTTGAAAGTTCGATTGCCGATTGTCGACGACCTGATCAAGAAATTCGAGAGGAAAGATAACAGCCTACGGATGTATGTCCATCGACACTCAGTTCGATTATGGAATCAACGCTCAGGGAGATACGTGAGTGGGCGGACAAGGTAAGACAAGGTATCTAGGCGGACAAGACACACCTCAATCTCTTTACCAAGTCATACCAAGAAATACATTGTACCTTTTACCAAGACATACAAGGTACAATGTAATAGAGAGGGTTAAAGAAGATGCTTAGCAGCACAAAGAATCCCTCCCCTGCTTTGAAGAACCGGGTTTACATATCGGTGGAGCGTCCGACACCGCTGTACGGAGACTTTATGAGGGGGCAAGCCACCGAAAAGGAAACATACAACAAGCTTATGGAAAGAACCCAGAACCTGCCCGAATGTCAAAACAACAACACTCATGGGACCGGAAGACTAGAAAACGGCTCAAAACCATACTGGACACCTTAACATATACAGAAAGAGTAGGAGCGGGCATATACTGCATAGACCCTGACATAAGCCAATGCAGCATATTCCAGGCGGAAGTCTTTGCCATTAGGAAGGCGACAGAGCTTGCGCAGAGAATAGACCGCCCACATGAGGCGGTAAACATGTTCGTAGACAGTCAAAGGGCGATAAAATCCATGCAATCGTCGGAAGTGTACTCCAAAAATGTACTGGTAAGCAGGGAAGCCCTAGATACCCTAAGCACGACAATGTCAGTGCGGATCTATTGGGTTCCCAGCCACTAGGGCACCGATGGTAACAAGACCGGAAATGTACTTGCAAAGAAAGGAGTCGGATTGACTAGTGACAGAACAGAAAACGTCCCCGTCTCCCTAAAAACGCTCCGAAGCGAGCTAGAGAGTCAGGCAGACGCACGATCAAGAAGCAGATAGAGAAGAAACTCTGGAACCTGCAAAATATCGGAAATCATGTGCAGAGAGCTCAACGAACAACTCAATTGCATCTCCCAAGAAAGGACAGCAAACTACTGGTGGGAATATTCAGAGGACACTGCTTGGCTGCAACACATGCAGTCAAGCTGGGCGTCACCGACAACGGCAATTGCAGGAAATGTGATGAATTTGAGGCAAGCGAAGCCTTGGAACATCTCATCTGCAAGTGCCCGGCCCTAACACGGGCAAGAATACTGTCCTCACTAGAAGAGAACTCAAAGAGGACGCCAGGAGAACTACTTGGCTTCGCGAAATGCACATCAATCCTCAAGGACTTCGAAACTGCCTAAACCACTCCAGGTCCAATTAAGGAAAAGTCCCCCGGGCAACTAAGGGCCATACTGGCCTATGCGTGACCCCTCACGAGGGCCGCCCGGACTAACCTAACCTATCAAACATTATCTATCCACCAAACACATACCGTTGGTTGCCACACCTTTGTAAGCTTGCCACATCCAAGAAATTTTAAAACTTAAATTAGATAGTTTATGACTTTATCTTCATTTATAAAGTAGATTTTAATGAATGCATTATTCCAAGGATATTATTATGAGTTATGTAGTTCAATTCATTCCTATTCCTAACCACTAAAATTACCCGATCACTAACTATATATTATTTTTGTAGTTGGAATATTTGGAAATATATCTACGCCCAACGCAAACGTTAGGATGCAAGCTGGACTTTTTTGCTGCAATCGTACTGAATAGGCCAATAAGTAGGCCTACCAGTTGAAAAGGTTGCTATGTTATTGTTTCGTATGCAATTGTAAATTTTTGATCCCTTTGGGTGTTTGGCATTGAAGTTTCAAATCCTTAAAAAAAAAAAAGATAAAATCGAGGTATTTTATTGTAAATCTTGGTAAAAGAAAATTTTCAGTTATTAAAACATCTGCGTGCATCCATTGCGCCAGCCGGTAAAGCGTGCTCCAAGTAGTGTAAATACTTTTAATTTTAAGGCCTTCAATAAAGAATTTAATAAGAATTTCTGCGCCTCCGTAGGGCTCTGGGCTGACGAATAGTCAGCTCTTATTGTGCCATATCGAACTTCACTAAAGTAAGATTTACTAGTAAAGTGCGCTTATAAAATAAGCATGATTTCGATTTCCTGAGCTTTGACTTATTTGCATAGTTATTTGACAAGTAATATTATCATACTAGGTATTGGTGACTTCAATTATATACCTACTTTACTGACCCTACTCCATACAAATGATCTTTCCCCTTTTTGTCTGAAATGTCAGCTTTATAATGCTAGGTATTGGTGACTTCTATTATATACATACCTACTTTACTGACTCTACTCCATACAAATGATCTTTCCCCTTTTTGTCTGAAATGTCAGCTTTCTGCGTCAATCGTCACCACCTAGTTTCCTGTTCACTACGGCACACAGTGGCGCCTCTCGAACAAATAGCGTTGCGAACATCAAAAAAGTCATAGTCGCAAAAACGATTTAAACTATACTTAATCGACAGAGAATTTCCCGACGATTCCAAATCCGCTGCTAAAACATTTCGGACCATTTTGATTTGAAGCTATAAACATTTACTAGGTGGGATGAAAAGTAACCTCCTTCACCAACAAAATGGAAAAAAAAACAATTTTCGTTCCCTCAAAAAACAATTTTTTTTTGGGAGGCAAACCAGCCACGGAAACTAACCAAAATTGGTATAAATATTATTTGGCTCATGCTCCTTCAGATTCCACCGTAAAAAAATTGGTTTCGAGAGTTTCGTAGTGGCAGAAACTCAACTACCAATGAAGTCCTTTGTGGCAGGCCCTCCGATGAGGTTACACCAGAAAATGACAAAAAAATACACCAAATGGTGTTGGCTGACCAGAAAGTAAAATTCCGCGAGCTAGCAGAGGCCACAAGGATTAGTACTGAGCGTACAGGACATATTTTAGGCAAGACTTTCGATATGAAAAAATTATCCTCCCGTTGGGTGCCGCGTTCGCTGACTGCACACCAAAAACACTAACGTGAAAACACTTCGAAGGAGTTTTTGGCCATTCTGGTGCGGAATCGGATGGATTTTTTGTGTCGATTGGTGACTGCCGATGAGTGCTCGGCAATGAAGCCGGCACGAGGGCTCCGAAGCGACCGAGGGAGGCTCAATGGGTCAGAAAGGTCCTGGCGTCCGTTTTCTGGGATTGTCGTGGGGTACTCTTCGTGGACTATTTTAAACCATCAAGAGCAAGTATTACTGTGCATTATTGAAGCGGTTGAAGGCCGAAATTGGCCTCACATGAACCGAAAAAAAATTTTGTTATTGCAAGACAATGCACCGGCACACAAGAGCTTCACAACCATGACTAAAATCAACGATTTAGGACTCCAACTGCTTCCCCATGCACCTTATTCACCCGATTTGTCTTCCTGGGACTATTACCTCTTTCCAAACCTCAAAAGATGGCCCATTAATAAAAAATTCAGCTCGCGGGAGCAAATTATCGGTGCTGCAGAGGAGTATTTTATAGACCTTCCGGAGAATTCGTTTTCAGAGGGGATAAAAAAGTTGGAAAATCGCAGGAATATGTGTATCGACCTAAAACAAGACTACATTGAATAAAATAAAAGAAAAAAAAATTTAAAAAATTTTTTCATTTCCATGGAGCTAACTTTTCAGCCCACCTAGTAAAGTTGAAAAATATTTCCGTTTTTGCAATATACAAAAAAAAAAATGCAATTGTTTGACTTTCAAGTAATATTACACAAAAACTAGGCAACCAATCGGAATAATTTTGGTTTTAAATTATAGATGCATTTATAAACTGTAAATTAAACAAAACAAGTAAGTAAGCTACAGTCGAGTGAACTCGACTGTGAGATACCCGCTACCCATACTTAAACCATAAAAGCTTCAGGACGCCAGAAAAAACCGTTAATACAATAAACATAACGGACAAATGTAAATGCAAGTGTAATATAATCACATGCATACAAAAATACATACACATGTATCTATGTGTGTAAAAACGCGTTATTATTGCATTCAAGCGGCTAATAATTATTACCATTTATTACAATTGCTTCTCGAATATCTTATACGATTCTTTTCCGAACACAACCAAGAACTGATAAGAATATTTAGTTGGTCTAATTGGTCCACCAAATGAGACATGCTGCCAGCAGCCGTTTGTGGCCATACTAAATTATTTCTTTAATAACTTCGACAATTTTTATCTGATCGCAACCAAATTTTCAGGAATCACACAGACTATAGTTCTTAATATACATACCGAAATTCGCGACTCTAGCTTTAAAATTATACGCTTAATACGCTTTTTTATGATTTGCGGGAGCGGAAGTGGGCGTGGTAAAAATTTGAAACAAACTTGATCTGCGTGCAAGCATAAGAAATACTGTCGAAGAAAAATTAGAGCTCTATCTCTTATAGTCTCTGAGATCCAGTGTTTCATGCGGACAGACGGACAGACAGACAGACAGACAGACAGACAGACAGACAGACGGACATGGCTAAATCGACTCGGCTGTTGATCCTGATCAAGAATATATACTTTATAGGGTCGGAAATGCCTCCTTCTACCTGTTACATACATTTCCTGCCGGCACAAAGTTATAATACCCTTCTACCCTATGGGTAGCGGGTATAAAAACGACAGTTTGGGTTCGGCTTGTACAGGTATATCGTTAACTGTCAGGAGTCCATTTTTAACACCTTTATCTGCCTAAAGTAGTTTATAACTTCTGAAGCACGCGACTACACTATATCTATCAGTTCCGTCTATCTTTCCTGAACCAGAATCCGTTTAAAAAGTCTGCGTTGAGCTGCGACTCCACCTTTGGCAGCAAATATAGTGAAACAACTCAAAAATATGGGTGAAAACGCTTCAGGGGTACAGTGGCTCATAAGGGCAAAACAATTTTTGTAAAATATTAAAAAAAAGTGTCAAAATATTTTTATTTAATCAAATCAATAAAAATAAAGCTAAACAAGTAAGAAAGCTACAGTCGAGTGAGCTCGACTGTGAGATACCCGCTACCCACAGTAAATAGTTAAAACATTTCTGAACATAACGGACAAATGCCAGTGCAAGTCTAAAATAAGCACATGCATACAAAAATGCATACACATCTATCTATGTGTGTAGAAACGCGTTATTATTACATTAAAGCGGCTAATAATTATTACCATTTATTAAAAATGCTTCTCGAATATCTTATAAGATTATTTTCCGAACACAAGCTGCATCTATAATACACAAATTTCGTTTTAGTAAAAAAAGACGAAAAATGGTTCAGCCTCCGAAATACTTTTGAAAGATGAGATAATTACCGACTTGATTACCAAAGCACAAAGTTTTGCTACCTACAGCAAATATCTTTGGCAATAGGCTGCAATAATTTCCTCTCCAAATAAAGTCCAATCAATGCCAGAACACCCTATGAGAAGATGTTTGTCTGATACTGTCTCAGTAAAATTTATATATGTGCAAGATTTGTTTTCTATATTGCTCCTATTTCAATAGCTATTGTTGTGTTTTTAGTACACAGTATTTTTCTCCTATATCTCTTAAGTATATATCATGTATTGGTTTTTGATTTGGCCCCATCGTATTGTTACGATAGCCCAATGAAGAACGCGCGGAAAGGCATTTCATAGAAAGTTGATATATGTGCAAATAGCTTCATTTATGTTTGGGTTGAATCCGGGCCAGGTTCTAGTGGAACAAAGATAACAAAATTTAACTGCTTGTATTCTAAAATTGAATTAAAAACAAGAAAGGAAGCTAACTTCGGCTCACCGAAGTTTGTATACCCTAGCAGAGTTTAAACAAAAAATTAAAAACGAAATTCTGAAATAATAATTTGTTGCCAAATCTCAAATTTGATGGCAATGGTTTGAAACACGGCTAAGCTATGGTTTTTTTATTTTCCTGATTGTTCCTATGGAAGCTATAGGATATAGTCAGCCGATTTTCATGAAATTAAAATCAAAATTCAGAAATACTAAAATATGGCTAAATATCAAATTTGGTGAAAATATGTTGAAATCTGACAAAGTTATGGTTTTTTCTTTTATTTTCCTGATTGTTCCTATGGAAGCTATAGGGTATAGTCAGCCGATTTTCATGAAATTAAAAGCGAAATTCAGGAATACTAAAATATGGGTAACTATCAAATTTGGTGAAAATATGTTGAAAACTGACAAAGTTATGAATTTTTCTTTTATTTTCCTGGTTGTTCCTATGGAAGCTATTGGATATAGTCAGCCGATTTTCATGAAATTAAAACCGAAATTCGGAAATAATACTAAATGGGCAAATATCAAATTTGGTGAAAATTGGTTGAAAACTGACAAAGTTATAATTGTTTTTTGAAAATTTTTCGGATCGTTCCTCTGGCAGCTATATGATAAAGTCGTCCGATCCGGCCCGTTCCGACATATGTACGAGTGAGAGTATATAGAAGCCTAACTGCAAAGTTTCATTCAGATAGCTTTAAAACTGAGTGACTAGTTTGCGTAGAAACGGACAGACGGACAGACGGACAGACGGACATGGCCAGATCGACTCGGCTGTTGATCCTGATCCAAAATATATATACTTTATAGGGTCGGAGATGCTTCCTTCACTGCGTTGCAAACTTTTGACTGAAACTAATATACCCTGCTAGGGTATAATTATTTAAAGCAGCCGAGTTTTCAAAAGAAAAGCCAAACTGCGGCGTCAAAGTGGGTGCTATTGCCAAAACAATTAATAGGCATCCAAATAGAGTAGGAAACTTCTTGAAGTCACCCCAAAAATATGCCCAGAACAATCCCAAAGCTGTAATTCCACAGGTTTATCACGCACTAATCGCCACATTTTGGCTTTGGCAACTGAAAAAAATTGTAGCTGAGCCCAAATTAAGGCACATTTGAAGTTGCCTATATGTAGGCAACGAGTGCAACAAATTTTCAGAAAGGATTTGCATCTTACATATAAAGGAAAAGACCCGAAACCTAAGCTATTGCAAGGGAAAAATACGCCCGACTTGTCTATTACGAGAATATAAATTTTCGGACACCGAAATTTAAAATGTCATCTTCAGTGGTTTCAGACCCTGAAAGACTAAAAGGCAGATATTATTAAGGAATGGGCAAATTCAATGTCGAAGCGATTGATAATATTAGAGCAGCAAAAAGGAGACATTAATAAATAGTTAATTGAAGTTACCTAGTTTAAGAGGACAGCTGTTTCAAAGGATGCCCATTCCTTATATCACAAATGTATATAATATGTCTTTTTGCCATTTATACGATTCTGCACATATATCAATTTTCTATGAATAATAGTTTTAAGTTTCTATGTGTTCACACATGAACACGTACATATACATATGTATGTACATATATATAAGAATTGTATGTAAACATCGAAACGCTGCAGTACTGTACTGATAAGCATGTGTCTGCATAGATTTAAATAGAATCGACACTAGGCATCTAGAAATGTATCTTGGAACTTTGATGGGGTTCATCCCTTAAATATGTGTACAGCAACTATGTATATCTTGCAGCGGATAACCCACGCATTCACTTGAAACGATCCCTTGACTAAAGGGATCTCCGAAGAAGTACAGAAGACCACTGCGTTGGTCTTGTTAGAGATAAAATTATGTAAATTTCATGTTAGCTACCTAATCTGGGACTTAAAGAAAATAAATTCAGTTTGAAATATCAACTCAACAAATGTAGACGTTTGCTTCATTTGCAGCCTCTCTTACACTATGTAAATTGTGACGCCCAGGGCGTACAAAATATATGTAAACAATATGCATCAAGAAATAAAGACCGAAGTATTGAAGTCCAATTCAAAATGTTACGCACGCGCGCCCAAGAAAGGGCACACTAAACCAAGGAGACGGCCACACCAAAAAGGATCGGAAGAACTACACCGAAGAGCCACACTGAACCGCCCCAGATCGCTATATAGAGCGGGCCAGATCCCTTGGAAATTCATTTGGTGCGAGCAGCAAAGCGAGCAACATCTCCTTCCAAGGACCAGGACGGATCACCGGGTAAGCAGGAGTAGGAATCGAAGCCCCTATGCTAAGGTAACTCATTAGGTAATCTGTGTCGGGAGACCGACGGATCGGACACAAACCGTTCTCATATCTAGTAGACCTCAAGGGCCTCTAATCTATTCTCTTTATCTAGTAGACCTCAAGGGCCTCTAAACCTAGTAGACCTCAAGGGCCTCTAAACCATTCTCATATCTAGTAGACCTCAAGGGCCTCTAATCTATTCTCTATATCTAGTAGACCTCAAGGGCCTCTAATCTATTCTCTATATCTAGTAGACCTCAAGGGCTTCTAAACCTAGTAGACCTCAAGGGCTTCGAAACTATTATCATATCTAGTAGACCTCAAGGGCCTCTAAACTGTTCTCATATCTAGTAGACCTCAAGGGCCTCTAAATTGTTCTCATATCTAGTAGACCTCAAGGGCCTCTAAACTGTTCTCAAGCCTAGTAGACCTCAAGGGCCTCTAAACTATTCTCATATCTAGTAGACTTCAAGCGCCTCTGAACTGTTCCCTGTACCTCAAACGGTCTCTACTTTCCCTCCCACACGCAGTTTCTCGCTCACCGACGACCCGCGACCCATAGAGAAGACCCCGGACGCCATCAACCCAAGGAGCCACGCGACTACCTAGCCCCTAGCCCTGTTACCCCTACACTGATAGAAAAAAAGTCGTCTTTTAAGATTTTGTACATTCTTAAAGTTTATTCTTAATATAAGTACGAAAATTCTATAAATAAGTTTTTTGATGGTTTATTTAAGCCCAAAAGAACCTAGATTTAAGATTTTTCACATTCTTAAAAAAAAAGCTTAAAAGAATACAAAATATTCTCAAAACAATAAAAAATATTCGTAAAACAATACCAAATAAAGATTAATATCAAAAAAAAAATGTCTTAAATTAGGATTTTTGCTTTCTTAGTTTTACAGAGGGATTACAGAGGGAGTACAGAGGGAGTACATATGTACACATCGGCGTCTTATCCCAGGTTAGCTACTTGGCGCGTTGCGTAAGCGCCTGGTCTGAGAGACACAGAGTCCAGGTTCGAACCCCACCTAGTCCAGCAAAAAATATGGAGATAAAAATTAAAATAAATTCAATTGAAAATATATAAATAAAAAAATAAAAAACAAAAATGCTTTACAAAAATTTTGTTTTTTTTTTTTTTTTGAATTGGTAATGTTTTAATTTTTCACAATTCAAGGTTTAAACTCTTATTTTAAACTCTTTTACCGTTTTAAATAAGATTTAAAAAGTCTTGAATTTAGAATGCAAAAATTCTTGATGTAATGAACAATAATCTCAAAACAAGATTGAAAAATTCGAACGCTACTATTATGACCGAAAATTCTCAATTTTATGACCAAAATTCTTGATTTTTTCTATCAGTGTAAGAAATCTTACGCCTAAATAAACTGTGGATAATCAATTACTGTGTAATTCCTCACGCCTTCACCTCTCGGAACGGATCGGGATCTATTTCAGCAACTCTGCCTGACTCAAATATAAATTTCTGAGACGACCCTGGCCACCCGCGAGCATCCGGCGCAATTGACCAACCGTCACAAAATGTCAAACAAGGATATATTAAATATATATTAGGCTTATTCATTTTGTACATTTACTACCTACATAAATAAAATAAATTAAAAAATTAAACATAAAGGAGTTTAAAAAAAATCAACAAAAACACGTTGCACATATATAAATTTTACTGAGGTATATAATTTACACAGCAGGTCTACCAACAACTTCAACATTTATCTGTTTACAGTGCCATCCCATGTCAAACGCAACAGTAGCAGATAGATAGATAGAAAGATAGAGATAGATGAAGCCGACATAGATATTAAGAACTACATGTACTACTACGTCATAATATTATAAGGAATGAAATGTAATAATAGGTATTGTTTCTTTTGGTTTAATAAATATAACGTCTAACTAATTACCGTGTCCATGCTTGGCTTTCGGGCTGGATAGTCATCAGGTATGTCACTGTTTAAAGTTGTGAGCGGATTGAGTTCCTTTTGGTTCTGGTGGTGAATTGTCTTGCTTAACGCTTGTCGATCGCAACTTTTATTCCTGCCCGGCCGATTAACCTGCACGATCTCATAGATTTCACCATCGCCAGTGTTGCGATAACTGCTTTGAAGACAGTCAAAGCCTCCCCGGGCCTTTACCTGAATATTTGAGTAAAGTGGAATTCCGTTGCCTTTCTGACATTTCAGGGATTCGTAAGAGCTGTTTAGGAGCTCGCTCCGGATGAATTTGTCGATTAACTGGCTGGAGTACTTGGAACTAAATTGAGAGAAAAAATTGCCCCCTGCGTCGCTAAGGTTACTGGTTGATCGGCGGTGCGCATTGGCATCCACTGCCGTCTTGTGGCTTATATGAGGTAGACTGTTGGTTTTCTTTTGTTGGTCGGATAGATAAGATTGCTCCACAGAAGTTGCCGGCAGATCATACGTTTGAGAGCTGATAAGTTGGTTGAACATGTTGGCTGGTATTTTAGAAAGCCAATATTTGGTAAACGGGCGGGTGTATGATATATAACCAGCGTTTGCAATTTGACTGCGTTCTTAAGGAAGTACTGAAAGTATAAGAAAAAATACTAAATAAGAGTTAATACTCAGAGCGAAATTAGAATATATTTAATTGTTAGGCTACCACCTCCAAGCTTCACAGTAGGTCATGTGTAACTGGAATTTAAGGAATTTTTAACAATGTTTTTCGGGTTAAACAAGAACATAGTAACGAGTCTGTTACTGAGTGAGGTCTGTTCGTGCTGCCGAACACATAAGAGTAAGAGAGAACACTCTATAACTTTAGTGGAAAGTTAGAAAGTGGGAAAGGAGAATGTAAAAGCAAAGTGTCGCTGATATTTTCGATGGAGCTCCCTTCGATATCAGAAGTGGTATTGGATTCGCTTACAATTAACGATTTCACCCAAATCGTCGCAACGCTTGAATTGCAGAACCGTAATCTAATGGAGATCATAAAATCTATGCAGACTTCAAGACTGTCAGCCGAGGGAAAACCTGGTAATGTCGATTTGCCAAAATTTAATCCGGATTGTGCTGGAGGTGACGCCTTAACCTGGTGTACAACGGTGGGCCTGAGACGCTGAGAATACCCTGAGTGGTGGCGCCCTTGTGATAGCATTAAGCAAAGCGCTGGAGGGCACCGCATCTCAATGGTTGTCTCAAATATGCATCACCTGGACACAGTTCCAAAAGTTATTCATTCAAAGTTTGATCGGGCTTTAGACAACTACAGCTATTTTATTAAACGTCTTAAATAGCCGTCCGTTTTCTGGAGAGGGATTTGCAGAATATGGCAGCCGCATCGTCACTTCGCTCATGTCGAAATGGAAGACTAAGAACTGTGGTAAGTTTTATTTCATATGATTTTGCTTTTGCTTTTGGCTTCTGAAAAATGCAGAAGTCGCAGTCGATGCAAATGTAAAAATCAAAAAGCGACCAAAATCAAAAATCAGCAGCAGTCGCCGCTGTTTGTTTTCTTGCTAGCGGCTTTGATGTTGCTTTCGATCATCAGCATAAGTCGATGCTGTCGCTTTTTTCGACTTCCAAGAATGCTCGGAAGTCGCAGTTTTGATTTTCATCGCTGTTGCTTTCGATCGTAAGTCAAAATTAGCAAGCTTATACAAACATTAATGCAGTAGCGTAGCCGGCGTCTTTTCATTTATTACCTATGATTTTGAAGAATTATTTGGCAATTAAGCGTTCACATTATTATGAAATTAATATTGTTCGTTTCAAATTGGTTATTTTTTTTTTTGTCTGTAAATTAAAATAATTACAGTTTTTATACCCTTGCATGGTATTATAATTTCAGTCAGTCGTTTGCAACGCAGTGAAGGAGACATCTCCGACCCTATAAAGTATATATATTCTTGATCAGGATCAACAGCCGTCTGTCCGACTATACGCAAACTAGTCCCTCAGTTTTAAAGCTTTCTGAATGAAACTTGTCCGTCCAGACGGACATGACTAGATCGACTCGGCTGTTGATCCTGATCAAGAATATATAGTTCGAAATGCCGTGCTTTGGCACTTTTTAAATGTTAATGTATACTAGAGCTGGAATCAGGCTTGAATGAAACCCTAATCTTGACACTTAAAAATTTTAAATGAATCCCGAATGGGTATTCCACAATTTTCAAATTGAAAATCGCTGGATATAGTGGAAAATAATTGCAAATAATTGGCAACATTGATTATTTCCCCTATTTGGTGTTTGTCTTTGCGGTGCGAATAGGTACATTCTCTATGGCTTCCTGCAATAATATAATTGGATTAGAAAAATTACGTGGTTTTTTAGGTCCGGCACGAGTAACAACGAACGCCGTTTTAATGCAGTTAGAGAGAGCAATACATAGGTAAATAGTCTAGAGCGAATCTTCGTGAGCGCCGTTTTAAAGAATAAGGAAATAATGCTAGAAAGTATAATGGAGGATTCATTTTCAGTCAGTCCAGAGGGGGTGCGAAAGAGAATAAAAAAATAAAACGGGTTGTTTTCCACTCTGTGCCTCTCGTTCCCCCCTTCAGTCCCTTCACACTTTTAAATTATGGATTCCGCCAGCATTTTCCCAATTAGTGAAGAAGGAGTGTATAGGGTTTTCCACTGTAGAGCTGCGAAAAAAATTGATGTCAACGCCGATTACATTAATTCTTTCTGGTTTGGTCAATTGGTCGATTCGATTTTGGAATAATCTATGAACTGAATTACCAAATCCATTTTAAAAAAAAGTAATTTAATTTAAATTCTGACTTGAAATGATTAATTATACAGGCCTACAAAAATTGAGTTTACAAAAGTACTGAGATTAAAACTTTCAGATTGTGAAAGATCTCGGTCTGTATATTGCTAGTTCGAAGCACAAAAGTTTTCATCACGTACCAATTTAGAGGAAATCGCCCTTAAAGTACTAAAAATGACCTATTTTGCTACTTTTCAAATGCTAATAACACAGAACCCAAAGTTGAAATTGGGCTTGTATGAAAGGCCAATCTTTCCCCTTTCAGATTTCAGATGGATCCTGAATGTCGGACGTGAGGTTCAGGAGCTATATTGCTTTTGTCTGAACTGCTTTTTGACACCTTTTTTTTTGCTACTTTGTAGACCTGAAACTTAGTACAAAATGATAAAATGCATGCAAATCGCTTAGGGCTAATATTATTTTAGAACATAGCATTTAATTTATGGTTTTTTTATAAGAAAAGAAAAATAAACAAGATGGACATACAGTCGGGTGTCCCGACAATAGAATACCATGTACCATTACAAGGCGCGTTCCAAAGAAAGAGAATAAGAATAAAAAACTGAGACAAATTTACATATAATGCAAATGTCTTCCCATTCAAGAGCAAAGTCGATAGCTTAGTGGGTAAAGCTACACATACATTTTTGTAAGCAATTGGCCTGGGTTCGAATCAACCGCAGGCATAAGGAATTTTTTCATTTTCAAAACATCAAGTATAGTTCTTTGCTTGCATTTTTTTATTTTTTAGTATTAAATACTGTAATTATTTTAATGTACTGAAAAAAAAAAAAAAAAATTGCTAAAAATAAAAAAGATTTCGCTCGTCGCCGACGGGATTCGAACCCGTGACAACTAACATTTCAAAAAGACTTCAGCTTAGCAAGCTGCACCACCAACCAATTCATAATAATGTGAACAAAGCTGAAATGTATAACGAACGTTTTGATTTATTTGGAGCCCTCTGCCTGGGCTGCCTCTTTTACACGTACTGTGTATAAAGTATAAAGCCTATATCTCCGCTATTTATGGCACGATCGCAATTTGGACAATCTGTGTATTTTGATAAAATGCATAAAGCTTTTTAATATGGTTTACATAACATTATAAATTTCGGAGCTATACGTTTTTTCAAATAGTTCCTCCAAAATGGGGACCAGCAAAAATTTAAAACAAACTTGATCTGCGTGCAGATATAAGAAGTCGAATTCCAAAGTTTGGTGTCTCTAGCTCTTATAGTCTCTGAGATCTGGGCGTTCATATAGATAGACGGACAGACGGACGGACGGACAGACGGACATGGCTATATCGACTCCTTTAGTGGTCCTGACCAATATTTAGATAACTTTTGGGGATCTGCCACGCCTCCTTCTGCCTGTTACAGAAAATCGCACTCGCACAAAACTATAATACCTGTGTACCTTTGGTACATGGTATAAAAATTACAATTTCTTGATTTCTTTAATACTTAATTGGTGGTACCAGAAGCTTATAGAACGAATAATGGAGAAAAGAATGCGAATCTGGCGCTTAATGTTAAAGAAAAATACTTGGAAAATTATAAAGAGTATAATTCTTCTATAGTTTAATTGATTAGTAAAGAAATCTATCGGAAAAAAATGCATTAGTCTTCTATAGTTCTGCTAAACGCAAACAAAAGCAAATGTCTGTAGCCTCAAAACTGGGTTTAATAAAAACATAAAATCAACAACCAAGAATGAAAGTGGTGAAACTGGCTTTCTTCTTTCTGCTTGGCTGCTTTCTGACGGCGAATTCAGCAATAGAGCAACAAGTCTGCCTCCGACATTTCCAAATTTTTGTAAAGCAAGCGACATCAGCTTAAAAACTGATATTTGAACATACGTACAAACGTGCGACTTGAGCTGCATACACGCACCCCCTAGGGACATTTACTTATTACACACTTTACTTATTATACGCATCTCTATATATGTCGGAATTAAGATGTGCTCTGATTTTCACTTTTACTGGTTTCTACGTTTTAGTTTTCGAAAATGAAGAATCTGTGCCCTCGTTTTCACTTTCACAAGTTTCTTTCGGACAGATACAATTTGAAGAAAATTAAGAAATTAATATTTTTCCACACTAAGTCGGGTCCGCAAACGAACAAAAAATAGTTTTATAATTGGTCTATTCTGAAAAGTATTATTTTGAAAGTCAATGTACATATACGATAATATTAAAATTCGTTTTTTATACCCTGTACCAAAGGTACAAAGGTATTATAATTTTGTGCGAGTGCAATTTTCTATAAAAGGCAGAACGAGGCGTGGCAGACCACAAATATTGATCAAGACCACTAAAGGAGTCGATAGAGCCATGTCCATCTGTCTGTTTACCTGTCTGTATGATCGCCTAGATCTCAGAGACTATAAGAGCTAGAGACAGCAAACTTGGGATTTAGACTTCTTATATCTGCACGCAGATCAAATTTATTTTCAATTTTTGCTACTCTTCTTTTTGGAGGAGCTTTTTGAAAAAAATCATATATCTCCTAAATTTATAAAACCTTTTTGTTTATTTATTTGTTATACCCTTGCAGGGTATTATAATTTCAATCAGAAGTTTTGCAACGCAGTGAAGGAGACATCTCCGACCCAATAAAGTACATATACATATATATTCTTGATCAGGATCAACAGCCGAGTCAATCTAGCCATGACCGTCTGTCCGTCCGTCTGTCCGATTATACGCAAACTAGTCCCTCAGTTTTGAAGCTATCTGAATGAAACTTTGTAGTTAGTCTTCTATATACTCTCACTCGTACATAAGTCGAAACGGGCCGGATCGGACGACTATATCATATAGCTGTCATAGGAACAATCGGAAAATTTTTCAAAAAACAAATTTAACTTTGTCAGTTTTCAACCAATTTTCACCAAATTTGATATTTTCCCATTTAGTATTATTTCCGAATTTCGGTTATAATTTCATGAAAATCGGCTGACTATATTCTATAGCTTCCATAGGAACAATCAGGAAAATAAAAGAAAAAACCATAACTTTGTCAATTTTCAACATATTTTCACCAAATTTGATAGTTACCCATATTTTAGTATTCCTGAATTTCGATTTTAATTTCATGAAAATCGGCTGACTATACCCTATAGCTTCCATAGGAACAATCATGAAAATAAAAGAAAAAACCATAACTTTGTCAGATTTCAACATATTTTCACCAAATTTGATATTTAGCCATATTTTAGTATTTCTGAATTTTGATTTTAATTTCATGAAAATCGGCTGACTATATCCTATAGCTTCCATAGGAACAATCAGGAAAATAAAAGAAAAAACCATAACTTTGTCAGTTTTCAACCAATTTTTACCAAATTTAATATTTGCCCATTAAATATTATTTGAGAATTTCGGTTTTAGTTTCATGGAAATCGGACAACTATATCCTATAGCTGCCACAGGAATAATCAGGGAAATAAAAGGAAAAATCATACCTTCGCTGTTTCTCAACATATTTTCATCAAATTTGAAAATCGGACGACTATATCGCAAAATATAGCAAATAATTTTTTTTTTAAATTTTTCCCTGTAAATCAAAATAAATACAGTATTTATTACTATGAAATGAAAAAAATGCAAGCAAAAAACAATACTGAGTTTTTTTTAATTAAAACAAGAAAGGAAGCTAACTTCGGCTCACCGAAGTTTGTATACCCTAGCTGACTTTAAACAAACAATTAAAAACGAAATTCTGAAATAATAATTTGTTGCCAAATCTCAAATTTGATGGCAATGGTTTGAAACACGGCTAAGCTATGGGTTTTTTATTTTCCTGATTGTTCCTATGGAAGCTATAGGATATAGTCAGCCGATTTTCATGAAATTAAAATCAAAATTCAGAAATACTAAAATATGGCTAAATATCAAATTTGGTGAAAATATGTTGAAATCTGACAAAGTTATGGTTTTTTCTTTTATTTTCATGATTGTTCCTATGGAAGCTATAGGGTATAGTCAGCCGATTTTCATGAAATTAAAATCGAAATTCAGGAATACTAAAATATGGGTAACTATCAAATTTGGTGAAAATATGTTGAAAATTGACAAAGTTATGGTTTTTTCTTTTATTTTCCTGATTGTTCCTATGGAAGCTATAGAATATAGTCAGCCGATTTTCATGAAATTATAACCGAAATTCGGAAATAATACTAAATGGGAAAATATCAAATTTGGTGAAAATTGGTTGAAAACTGACAAAGTTAAATTTGTTTTTTGAAAAATTTTCGGATCGTTCCTCTGGCAGCTTATGATATAGTGGTCCGATCCGGCCCGTTCCGACATATGTACGAGTGAGAGTATATAGAAGCCTAGCTGCAAAGTTTCATTCAGATAGCTTTAAAACTGAGGGACTAGTTTGCGTAGAAACGGACAGACGGACTGACGGACAGACAGACAGACGGACAGACGGACAGACGGACATGGTTAGATCGACTCGGCTGTTGATCCTGATCAAGAATATATATATTTTATAGGGTCGGAGATGCTTCCTTCACTGCGTTGCAAACTTCTGACTGAAACTAATATACCCTGCTAGGGTATAATCATTTTCTTATGCCTTGCCGCAGAGTCGAACCCAGGCCAATCCCGGTCCGTTCCGACATATGTAGAAGACTAACTGCAAAGTTTTCGTTAGCTTAAAAACTGAGTGACTATTTTGCGTATAATCGGACAGAAGGACATGGCTAGATCGACTCGGCTGTTGATCCTGATCAAGAATACATATACATATGTACATATGTACTTTATAATCTCGTAAATCACTTCTTCACGGCGCACTATGGGGCCGCGGACCGGTTTTGGTGGCCAAAAGTCATTTTTCAAAAGTTTTCAAAATAATTTTTTAAACATATCATTACGTTAAGAAAACATTAATCTTCAATGTTGCATACCAGAAATTTTGAAAAAACGGTCCAGTGTTGAGCAACCAGACGCCAAACAGCGCTGTTAACACTCTCGTTTAAAGGGGAATTAGAAACCTAATTTTTAATTAGAGAAACAAAAATTGTTTCACCTAGTTAATTCTTGTTCAAATGAATGTAGTTTCAAGGTGCACTTTTGCGCACTTTTGGAGAAATTTGAATTTTTCTGAGATAACCTTTTACCAACCAAATCGGTGTTTTTAACAATAAAAGGCCGTAAAATTTTTTTTTTTTCGAAATGGAAAACGAAATAAATGAATAATTAAACTAATAATTAAAATAAAATATAAGTTTTAACCTTTTGAGTATCATGGAATTTTGTTCTTTTTCGATTTAGCTGCACTTATGGAAAAACACAGAAATTCGGCATTTTAGTCTGATAGTTCCTACGGAAAGCGTTATCCGATTTAGCTCAAAATTGCTATATAGTATTAAATGATCAACATATTTCAGCTCCTAAAATTTCATTAATTTATCTTTAGTTTTACCCGATCGTTCATATGGGAGCTATAGGATATAGTTTCCTGATCCGAACAATTTTCATACCATATGTGCGTAGGGACAAATTATGACGATATGTTAAGTTTCATGTCGATATCTCCAAAACTGACCAAGTTATTAGTTAAGGCCACCTAAACCGGTCCGCGGCCCCATAGTGCGGCGTTGTGAACTACGTAGTCAGTACTGACTAAAATTATGATCCTTGTAAGGGTATAAAAATCTATGTATGTATGTATATGTATTCTTGATGCTTGGTCTGCTTGGCTTAAAACTGGTTTAAACAGTTTTTTAATGTGTGTTATACTTATGTATGTATGTATATTTGTATGGCTTGAAGACGTGGAAACTGTTTCCCATAAATATAACCGTAGCTCGGAATAGTATATATGTATGTACATATATACATACATATATATGTATATGTATACATATATGTATACATATACATATGTATATACATATGTACATATGGATAGGTAGTTTTGATACAAACCTCTGTTAATATTGTACTCTCGACGAAGACTTTATCGTAGAGTGTGCATTATTTAGCATTAGGAGGATTTTGTCGATTCACACAAGTATTTACACTTTTCACAACAATGCATAATTTTTTTTTTTTTTTTAGCTTAACTCATTTCTGCATAGGTATTCCCTTTAGCGCTGGCAATTTCGTTTAGAGCCACATTTATATTCAATTTCACCTTGTTTTCTTGTTGTTATCTTTATATTTTACGAGCTGCACGCTGTATTGTATATTGCGATGGCCCGTAGTGTCACGGCTTAAATTTTCACTATCCCGTTTAAACCGTCCGCGAGTCACTTTGCTGACTTGTTATCTTTTTACAAGCTGCGCTTCAATTTTCATTTAGCCAGTCACAATTCCAATTCAATTCCACCTTGCTTTTTTGTGTTATTTTACGCTGCTACCACGATGGTCACACCTGAATGTAAGCATTTTCCATGCAAGAACCTCCTCTGTTAAATCCATTTAAGAATGCTTGTTGGAATCTAACCAATACGTGACAAAGGTGGCGTATAGTAATGTTCATTTTAATAAAAATAGGAAATATTTAGTTTAATGAATTAACTTTAATATATAGCTTTATATTTGTGCTTTTGTACTATTTTTGTTTGTATCTTTTTTATTAATTTTATTAAGGAACTCCATGAAGACACATACCCTTTCAATGTAAATAAATGTATTTAAATATCCAACCACTATCGGTCGTCGTTTAAACCTGGAAGGCCAATTAAAATAACAAAAAATAGCAACATTTTTGTTTTAAGTAGCCAGATTAACAGCCGCTAGTTTTTAAGATAATATAAAATAATAATAATAATTTCCAGCGTGTTGCAATTCTACTATCTAATATTTTAATTTATGAATCACCACCAAATTGAATTAAAAAGTTTATATATATGCATAGATAATGTCCCGAAATGTTGTTTGTATTCTTGCAGACTTGCAGAACTTGCAGACATATGATTAACATATTTTGATTCTAAAATATTATTTCCTCCTTTTTGTAAAATAGGCAAAAAACGAGCTCCTGCTAAATTGAGGGTTTTCGAGTTACGGGTCTTGCCAACTAAGCAGATTTGGACAGAAAATAGCCGAGTTGGCAGGACTGTGGACGTTCACATAGTAGAGTAGTTTTGCCAGCTTAGCTTTTTTATCTATATCTGGCTTATTTAAGAATGGAAACATTTATGAATTTTCCAACTAGCTTATAGCCTTAAAACTAACTTATTTTAATGCATATTATAGCTAAAGATTTATTACATATGTAAGATTTTCGTTTATTAAAATAAAATTAAAATTCGTGTCTTAAAAATATACCTATTTCATATTAATGTAAGGGGCTATCCATATATTACGTAATCATTTAGGGGGAGGGGAGGGGTCAAGGAAATTATTATGTTTGATTACATGAGTAGGGAGGGGTCTTGGACAATGATGACGTAATCATTTTATTTTGTTGTTAAAAGTATTTATTTTATTTATTTATAGTTGTTTTGCGTCGATTACTCCGTAAATAAGTACCGAATGAAACTCTATAATTAAGTCGATATACAAATTCTATTATTTGTGTATCGAAAATCAGCTGTTCGTTGTGAAATTATGAAATTAACCGTAATCTGTTTTAAAGTTTCGGTTGTGACGTGTTCTGCAATGGAATCAAACTGTGAATTATTTATTTAAAACATACAAGCTGCGATATCCAGAAAAAAACCGTCGGATTGTCAATAGGAAGCAACGGCAATATGGAGAGCAGCAAAAAAAAGAAGAAAAAGATTTTCAAACATATATAAAATATGTAAAAAAAAACAAGAAATTAAGCAAACTTCGGCTCACCGAATTTTGTATGCCCTTGCAGAGTTTAAACAAAAATTAAAAACAAAATTCTGAAATAATAATTTGTTGCTAAATCTCAAATTTGATGGCAATGGTTTGGAACACGGCTAAGCTATGGTTTTTTTATTTTCCTGATTGTTCCTATGGAAGCTATAGGATATAGTCAGTCGATTTTCATGAAATTAAAATAAAAAAAATTCAGAAATACTAAAATATGGCTAAATATCAAATTTGGTGAAAATATGTTGAAATCTGACCAAGTTATGGTTTTTTCTTTTATTTTCCTGATTGTTCCTATGGAAGCTATAGGGTATAGTCAGCCGATTTTCATGAAATTATAACCGAAATTCGGAAATAATACTAAATGGGCAAATATCAAATTTGGTGAAAATTGGTTGAAAACTGACAAAGTTATCATTTTTTTTCGTAGATTTTTCCGATTGTTCCTATGGCAGCTATATGATATAGTCGTCCGATCCGGCCCGTTCCGACATATGTACGAGTGAGAGTATATAGAAGCCTAACTGCAAAGTTTCATTCCGATAGCTTTAAAACTGAGGGACTAGTTTGCGTAGAAACGGACAGACGGACAGACAGACATGGCGAGATCGACTCGGCTGTTGATCCTGATCAAGAATGTATATACTTTATAGGGTCGGAGATGCCTCCTTCACTGCGTTGCAAACTTTTGACTGAAACTAATATACCCTGCAAGGGTATAAATATGAAAATCAGGTGCTACAAAAAAATCTAAACGATGTCATTTTTTATGAATGTTTCAAAGGTATGTACGATAATTTTATACCCTTGCAGGGTATTATAATTTCAATCAGAAGTTTGCAACGCAGTGAAGGAGACATCTCCGACCTTATAAAGTATATATATTCTTGATCAGGATCAACAGCCGAGTCGATCTAGCCATGTCCGTCTGTCCGTCCGTCCGTCCGTCCGTCCGTCTGTCCGTCCGTCCGTCCGTCCGTCCGTCTGTCCGTCCGTCTGTCCGTCCGTCTGTCCGTCCGTCTGTCCGATTATACGCGAACTAGTCCCTCAGTTTTGAAGCTATCTGAATGAAACTTTGTAGTTAGTCTTCTATATACTCTCACTCGTACATAAGTCGGAACGGGCCGGATCGGACGACTATATCATATTGCTGCCATAGGAACAATCGGAAAAATCTTCGAAAAAAAATGATAACTTTGTCAGTTTTCAACCATTTTTCACCAAACTTGATATTTGGCCATTTAATATTATTTGAGAATTTCGGTTTTAATTTCATGAAAATCGGAAAACTATATCCTATAGCTGCCATAGGAACAATCAGGAAAATAAAAGAAAAAATCATACCTTCGCTGTTTTTCAACATATTTTCATCATATTTGAGATTTGGCAACTTTGTATTATTCCTGAATTTCGGTTTTAATTTTATCAAAATCGGACGACTATATCTTATCCCCGGCGTGGCCGCCCAGCATTTTAGTCACGCACGCCCGTAAGTAGGCAACACTTTTTATTATTTCAGAATTTAGCTCTTAAATATTTGATTTAATTTGTAATCTGCAAGGGTATACAAACTTCGGTGAGCCGAAGTTAGCTTCCTTTCTTGTTAATATATTTATTTAGTTCGCTATACATATGCATTCATAGTGTTGTCAAATTAAAAAAAAATTGTGTTATTAATTGTGACAAACACATGGTTTTGCATCGCAGAAATGGTGATTACGTAATATATGGACGGCCACTAAGATTCACTAATCTTACCTCTTCCCCACTTAAAATATTGTAACGATTCAGGTGGAATGTTGTCGCGAGGATTTAGGCGCACGCGATATTTGCAAGACTGTGCTCGTCGGCTAAGGAAGTGATCTATCTATTAATCTATGCGTGCAGCGTCGAAGGCAGTACGGGACAATCAAAATTCACACACGGACAGACAGACTCTCTCATTACCAGTGGTCCAGTGGTCCAGTGGCCCAGTGGACAGGAGTGGATGCTGCATAAAATGCGGGGAGCAGGGACACAGAGCAGCCTCTTGCACATAGGAGGCATCATGCTTCATCTGCTCAGCGGCCGGAAGGAAGGAGACGAGGCACCAGGCCGGCGGTAGAGACTGCCACGCCTCTAAAAGCGGTAGCGGGATCCACAGGCCCAGATGCAGTTGATTCAGCTCAATCTGAATCACTGCAGAGCAGCGCAGGACCTCCTGCTGCAGACGGTGCGCGAGCTAGGCTCAGAAGTGGCAATCCTCAGCGAGCCATACAGGGTTGATAGCGGCCGTGGCTGGGCACCCACAGCACGGGCAGAGCGGCCCTGTGGCTAAGAGGAGCGGAGGCGCCGGAGATGCGCGAAGTGAGAGCAGCTGAGGGCTTTGTGCGAGCCAACGTGGGTGGCACCTGGCTGTATAGCTGCTACCTGGCACCAAGTCTGTCGCTCGAGTCCTTCGGCAGGATCCTGGACGAGCTGTGCAGCGACCTGCGGGGTCGAAGCAAGGTGGTCGTCGGGGGCGACTTCAATGCCTGAGCGAAGGAATGGGGCTCCCCTCGAACTAAAGCCAGAGGCCGAGCAGTGCTGGAGGCCAATGCCTCCTTGGACATGGTACTGCTGAACGACGGATCCCGGCACACCTTCAGCAGGGCGGGAGCCGGGTCGGTTATAGACCTCACGTTCGCCAGTAGCGCGCTGGCCCGCCTAGCACAATGGAGGGTCAGCGAGGCCTATACCGCCAGCGACCACGAAGCCATCGAGTGCACGGTTGGTATCGTAGGCCTCTCGAGGAGCACACCGCCTCAGTCTAGAAAGGCGTTCCGCCAGGACACCTTCAGTCCGAGGGCCCTTGCAAGCGCCCTTGAGGGCTTCTCGGCAGACGAGGCCGATGGGGCAAATGCGCTGGCCGAAAAGCTGGCAGAGGCAGTGGAAGGCGCCTGCAGTCGGAGTATGCTCCAAAGGAAGCCGTTCCGGAAACACCACTCGCCGGTGTACTGGTGGAGCGAGGATATCGCGGAGCTGAGTCGCACCGCACACCGCACCAGAAGGCTGATACAGCGCGCGAGAGGCACCTCACGCCTGCCCGCATGCAGCGACCGATATAAAAAGCAACGGCTGCTGCTCCTGGCCAAGCCCGGCAAGCCACCAGGAGAGGCATCCTCCTACAGACCAATTTGCCTGCTGAACACCATAGGCAAGGTCTTCACAAGGGTGATCTCTACCAGGCTGGGCGGAGCGATAGAAGCAGCTGGTGGCCTCTCCCCGGATCAATATGGCTTCACGAAGGGAAAGTCCACATTGGACGCCATCTCGAGGGTCGTAAAGGTTGCCGAGGAGTCCATCGCAGGAACTAGATGGAGAGGAGGGACGAAGTCGTACTGCCTGGTGGTCACCCTGGATATCAGGAATGCGTTCAACTCGCGCGGATGCGGCCATACAGGCCGTAGAGTCGTGGCTAGCGGTCGCAGGGCTGGAGCTGGCGGCGCACAAAACCGAGGCGGTCCTGATATCGAGCCGGAAGGTGGTGGAGACGGCCAGCGTGCGGATCGGAGGGACCACAATCCGGTCGCAGCGGGCCATTAAGTACCTGGGAGTCCTCATCGACACGCGCCTGTCGTTCAAGGAGCACCTGGAGTATGCGCACAAGTAGGCTAGCGGGACCGCTGGAGCGCTATCCAGGATGCTCCTTAACACGAGAGGGCCCAAGCAGGCGACGAGGAAGCTGCTATCATCGGTGGTGACCTTCCAGATCCTGTACGCCGCGACGGTGTGGTCGGAAGCCGCTAAGGTTAAGACCTACATGCGGGGGATGGAGGCGACCTACAGGCTTTGCGCCGTCCGGATAGCTTCAGCGTTCCGGACAATCTCGGAGGACGCGGTGCTGGTCATCGCGGGACAAGTCCCGCTCACGGAGCTGGTAAGGGAGCGGAAGGAGACAGCCGTTGCCCTGACGACCAGTGGGGCGGAGCAGCCTACCAGGGCGGAGCGTAAGACAGCGGCCAGGAGGAAAAGTCTGGAGAGGTGGCAGTCCAGCTGGGACTCCTCGTCCAAGGGCCGTTGGACGACTTCTACCTCACGCAGGCGCTAAGTGGCCACGGATGCTTCCGCCAGAACCTGAAGCGGTTTGGCCACGAGACGGAAGATTGGTGCCCAGAGTGCGGTAGCGGAGTGGAAGACGCGCGGCACGTGCTCTTCGAGTGTTGCAGGTTTGGCCTCGAACGGCAGGAGCTGGAGGCGGTAGCCGGGTGCGTAATCAGCGGGGAAACACTCGTCCCGAGGATGCTGGACGACAGGACAGTGTGGGAGGCGGCAGCAACATTCACGGCGGAGGTCATGAAAAAGCTGAGGGACCTGGAGCGTAGACGGAAGGAGCAACAGGAGTAAGGGGCACTGCGCACGCGAAGCAATGCCAGGAGGCGATACCGCGTAACCGCTTCCCCCCTCCCACCATTTCTTCCCTCTATCCTCTCTGTATTTTTGTTTGTAATATTATAGTCGTATTTGTAAGCGTATATGTTATAGCAAGTAGGTAATAAAACCATGAATACAAAACAAAAAAAAAAAAAAGACTCTCTCATTACTACCGCGGCTGGGTGATAATGCTCGGATGTCGTCGAGGTTGTGTACGCCCACCCTGCCTGCGGTCATCCTTGCCATTAATGATTAACATTCTATTTAAATGACCCATTTGTCCCTACGGCCCTCTACGGGTAAGGCATGCTGATGGAGACAATGTAATAATTCATTTTAAAAATTATAAAAGGGTATTTTATTACAAATTAATATTAATAATATAAAATATAAACATTTGATACATGCTAAGATTTATCCAAATTTTAAAAATAAAGAAGTAATTATAAATGTGCGATAATAAGGGTCATTTTAAATCAAATTCTCATGAGCAGTAATGCTAAGTTTCCAATGACGAAGAAGTAAATGATAAACGAAGAAGAGATCGAAAATTAGATTCTTTAAAGTTTAAACCAAAAACCAATTCATTAGCGCATTTAGTTCGTCACTTCTCCATCAGCTTGCATTCTCGTATGTTTATTGTTGTTTGTTATTTATTTCTTCTTTTCAGCTTTGTGTTGCATACAGGGAAACTTGACAGTATAGTTTATTGTATTTATTCTTGAAATGCATATGAATGCGGTTTAACCCGCGCAATAAGTTTAAGACATTTTCCTCTTTCACCCACTCACCATATTCTTTGCCATCGAAGAAAACGCTTTCACGACGCCAGCTGAAAATGGGGAAAAAAAGAAAATAATGCACACCAAAGAATCGCCACTTTTGGCCCACTGTTTCGGCCTGGATACTGCGGCCACATAAAAAAATAAAATAAATAAATAAATTAAAACAAGAAAGGAAGCTAACTTCGGCTCACCGAAGTTTGTATACCCTTGCAGAGTTTAAACAAAAAATTAAAACCGAAATTCTGAAATAATAATTTGTTGCCAAATCTCAAATTTGATGGCTATGGTTTGAAACACGGCTAAGCTATGGTTTTTTTTATTTTCCTGATTGTTCCTATGGAAGCTATATGATATAGTCGTCCGATCTGGCCCGTTCCGACATATGTACGAGTGAGAGTATATAGAAGCCTAACTGCAAAGTTTCATTCCGATAGCTTTAAAACTGAGGGACTAGTTTGCGTAGAAACGGACAGACGGACATGGCGAGATCGACTCGGCTGTTGATCCTGATCTAGAATATATATACTTTATATTTTTACTGCGTCGCAAACTTCTGACAGAAATTATAATACCCTGCAAGGGTATAAAAAAACCATCAGTCACTTGGACTTCATTTAACATTAACAAATTACAAGAAAATGAAAAGAGACAAAACCATAAACCATAATTCGTTTCTTGATGAAAAACTCAGAGGCTGATCGCGACACTATTCGTTTTGACGCCGCTTTTGCTTCCCCTTGATCTTCCAGGTATGCAAAGGAATAGCGATACACGGATTGGAACCTTCTCCGTTTTCTTTGGGTATAACCCAGCCTATTTTCGGGGTTACTTTTTTTTTCTTTCCCGATTCCTAGGCCAGACTGGTTGGGTGCAACAACAACTTAAATACGGACAAGAAAGGAAGCTTAATTCGGCTCACCGAAGTTTGTATACCCTTGCAGAATTAAATCAAAATATTAATACCGAAATTCTGGAATAATAAAAAGTGGCCAAATCTTAAATTTGATGAACATACTATATGTTCAGTTCAGTACCGCCCTCGGAATTGATAAAAAACTTCACGCAAGTGATAAACATCTTCGTAGCTGTGTGCTTATCTCGTACACGAAGCTTCTTCTTAGTCACTGCTATTGCGGTGATGGTTCCTATAGCGAATTTTGTCAAATATAAGCAAGTTTTAAGCTGTGACTTGCTTTGCCCCTCGCCCTGCGCACCTGCGCAAACGAGAGGTTGTCACTAACTTACCTAACAGACTTATAGTGTGCGCATCAATTGCATTATAAAGGGTGTCCCAATAACAGTTACAGGTTTTGATATTGTTATATTTGGACAGCCCTTGGTCTGACAGTTGTGCAAACTTGACATAAGTAATCTAAAAACGTGATAAATTTACCATGCAACGATACACAGTGAAACAAAAAATAGAAATCGTGGAATTTTACTACGAAAATGAGCATGGAGCGACTGTCACCGTCAACGCCCTACGATACCAAGCCATGATAAACGATTTTTTGTGGCCAGAAATGATTGAAATGGACCCGGCTGACCTCTACTTTCAACAGGACGGCGCTATGTGGCACACAACTCGCGACAACATCGCCTTACTGCGAACTCAATTTCCTGGTCATGTAATTTCGAGAAAAGATCTTGCGATTTGACACCGTCTACGCTACCCATCCCGAATCGATTACGGTCTTAAAACGGAATATACGCGATGCGATTGCCGAGATAGAGCCGCAAAGTCGGGAAAAGGATCAGGGTCTGCCAGAAAAGTAGAGGCAGCCATTTGGACGATGTGTTGTTCCATACATAATTCCCATGTCTCTACTTTACATTTCAATACAAATTTCGATTGTATCTAATCGTTTGGTAGTTTTATTAAAAAAACGAACCCTGTAACTCTTATTGGGAAAGTATAATGGAGAAATCATCAGCTCAATCGCGTCCTAGTAATGGGTGTGATAATTTTGAGGAGATGAGGAAAGTAGCTGGTGCAGGCCCTGAAGAAATACCAGAAATGCCAGAGCAATCAACGATCACCACCTTGAGGGTGACAATTTGCAGCAACACCACCACTAGTGTAACCTGCACTATTACAAATGTCCAATCAAGCCTGGTTTGTACTCCTACATACACCGCAGCTGCAATAGCAGCGCCTAGCATTCACCCAACTATGCCCATTGACGACATTTTGCCAAAATGCGGCTTTCAAGCGCAAGATCGTAATGTCAATAGGAAACGAAAAGGTGTGACTCAGTCCCCGCCAAGCTAGACGGCAGGCAACTGTGCCTCCCAACCAGGCGGCCTCTACTTCCACTGCCGCGAACTTAGGGAACAATCTGTAGTATGCACTGTACCGACAATACTTAAAGGGTACACACTGTAACACTTTGTTGCAGTGTTTACATAATTCATGGTCCCGGTCATAAACTCTAAGTGGCCGAAATATGAACCGATCGCTATGGCTCAGGCCACACACAGAAAGTGTTAGCGTCGGCATAATTGCATGAACGGACCGCATGTGCATACCCCTCGCGCTCCTCACATAAGAGAGGGCATATGTTTATATACATAAGTATATAACCGTCTCTCTGCCGCTGCCTGCGAGCACCGCAGCTACGAGACTTAGCCTTAATTAGAATTAAAAGAATATTATAAGAACAGATTCAATCCAACCCTTCGAGCGGCACCATAGCTGCTATCAATATTAAAAACCTTGAATAAAGAAACACTTTAAATCAAACCAAACGAATCTATTTACTTCATGGCGACCGTGACTTGGTCCGCTTGTGGATGGTGAACAAAAAGAATTAATTAAAAATGATCCATGGCCAAACATATAAAAATGAACAAGGAGATGGAGCAGGAGTCAATAAAATCCCTGATTAAAACGGCATAAAAATAATAAAACTGCGACCTCAAAATCAACAGCGAATCTACAGCGGACACACACAAAATAATATGCATAAATCTGAGTGAAAGTGATGGGCCGGGCTGGTGTGAAACATAAAATACAGAAGAGAATAGCGCACTTGAAGTGGCTATTGTACACTAACCAACCACCCCCGCCATGGGCCACAGCAGTAAAGCTGCAAAGTGAACTTGATTTTCTAAAATCAAATATAAACAAGCCCAAGATCGCAACCCACCAAGTTACAAAATCAATAAACGGAACAAAAACGAAGCCTCCATCGCCTAAGGAAATGCCCAGGAGGGTACACAGATGCCCCGCCGACTGCCCTGGACCACTAACAGTGTGCATTGTAAATATACATGCACAAGGAAAACAAAGGCCAGGACAACAGCAGCAGACACCAAGCGCGGGAGGCAAGACCGCCGCCTGCGCCATCGAGGGAACGTCAGCAAAGCCAAACCGGCGACGACCACCTGACGTGGGCCAAGGAAGAGCACCACGACCACAGCAGATGCAGAGCGTTCCAGAATAAACCCATGCACTGCGTTGCATACTTTTTTTGATTGCACTACGATGCATATTTTTTTTTATATAATATAATATAAATTGTAAAATTGAGCGGAACCTTCTCCGCCCAATTAGTCGTATGGCCCGTAAAGCTATGCAAAACAATAGGTAGAAATCTGTTAAAATAGATGAAAAGTAATGCAATAAGCAAATTTTCAATAGAAAGTTACAGTAATAATAGCCCAAAGTATAGTTTAAAGGTATATGTACCACCTACAAAAATGACGTTGGATATAAAAACAGTGGATTCCACTGCAAATGTTATTAACAAAGTAGAAGCCAACAATATCAACTTGTATTGGGTACATGTACTTTTAATAATAATTGTTGTAATAATGTGCGCAAATTTTTTCTACAAAATCTATAAGCTGCACAATAAATGTCTTAAGAAAAGATACATGAGCCGGGCTAATGACCTGGATAAAATCTAAAACAAATCATACTGCTAATATTAAAGAATGTTATTATATCAAAAATATAAATACAATATAAATACAAACTAGCAAGATGAAGTTGGCCAATAGTAACGTTGTCAATAATACAATTTATACTTAAAGATGAATTAAATAAATCACAAAAACAATTTTTAATTAAATACAGACAAAATCTTTTTGCTACATGAACACAATGGCTAAATTAACTACAATAACCATGAGATAATGGATTGGAATGAGCTGTATAAAGAAATTAATGATATGAATGATACGAATACTAATACATGGGCACAGGGAGAGATTGAATAGAGATCATTGGTCCCAAGTATCTAAACTTCTGATACGACTACGATCTAATTTAATATCAATTAAACGAAAGTTCAAGCTAGAAATAGTGGTACCGAATGTACTAAACACTCCCATAGCAGTTGACACTGCTCCTAACCCAGAATCGGCTGATACGAACGAAGTAGAAGCAGAAGAGACTAGTGGAACTAAACCCAAAATAGAAGAGGAAGATTTAAATAATCTGATCATTCCAGCGGTTTACACCGATACTGACATCTACCCAGATTCTGATACTCCAAGTGAGGAAAGCACTCCAAGTGAGGAAAGCACTCCTGTCGCAATGGCGCAAACTAACATTGATTTCATAAATACCGCATCCAAGCTGATACCAGTTTTCGATGGTAAAGCAGAAAACCTAACAAGTTTCGTAGATGCGTTGGAAATAGTAGAATCAATTAAGGGCGAGCATGAACAACTCGCAGTGTCAATAATAAAAACCAAATTGAAAGGAGCTGCTAGAAATCTGATAGGAAACGAAACAACGATTTCCCAGGTGATTTCTAGGTTGAAAGCCAATGTCAATGGCGAAACTGTTGAAGTATTGTCAGCAAAGCTGATGAATCTACAGCAACGCAACAAAACTGCAAACCAATATACGCAGGAAATTGAACAAATGACTAAAGCCTTAGAAGGAGCTTATATATCAGACGGATTATCATTAGAACTGACAAGGACCTATTCTACTCAGCATGCCGTAAAGGCAATGACAAAGAACTGCACAATTGATAAGGTAAAACTTATCATGCAGGCGGGAACATTCAATACAATGAATGATGCCGTTTCCAAGTTTGTAAGTAGTTGCACTGAAGCAACTGGACAGCAAAACACTGTCCTGTATTACAAAAACTATTCACATCGCGGTTCAGCGCGGACGTGGAAACTCCGGAAACAATAATTATAGAGGCAATTCCCGTGGGTACCAAAATAGCCAAAATAATAACTACCAAGGCCAAAATAGAGGCCGTGGCAACGGAAATCGAGGCCAAAAAAATAACAACCAAGGCAATGTGCGAGTTGCCCAAAACACATCGGGAAATTCCCAAAATACATCGGGAAACTCCCAGAACCCTTCGAATACTCAGAATTAAAAGAAGCCAGAGTCCATACTATTAATCTCAGTCAGAACATATTCGTTTCATTTACCAATGTAAATACAGGGAAAGAACTAGTTTTTCTAATAGACACGGGTGCAGACATTTCAGTTTTAAAAGAAACTTCAGATATTTTTGATAACATCCAAATTGACAATGTTATAGACATAAAGGGAATAAGTCAAGAAATAACCAAATCCAAAGGTTTAGTTTCCATTGAAATACAAACTACAAAGTATGTAATTCCACACGATTTTCATATCGTAAATTTCCAATTTCCCATTCCATGCGATGGAATATTAGGCATCGATTTCATTAAAAAGTACAATTGTCAACTAGACTTCAAGCCATCTGAAGATTGGCTTATAATTAGACCCAATAATTTGAAATATCCAATTAACGTACCAATAGCTCACAGTTCTGGCAACAACTCAATTCTTCTGCCAGCAAGATCCCAAGTTATTAGAAAAATTCAATTAAACTCTCAAGAAGACAGTGTACTAATTCCAAATCAGGAAATTCAGCATGGTATTTACATTGCAAATACCATAGCAACGTCTAGTAACGCTTTTATAAGGTTACTTAATACGACGAACACTGATCAAGTAGTCAGTACAAATGGCCTAATATATGAATCAGCTTCGAACTACGATGTAGTCCATACAAATCTTGACAATAGAGAAAAAGCTGTATTGTCACAACTTTCGAAAAATTTCCCTCCGCAGTTTAAGTCACAGCTTTCCAGCTTATGCACTCGGTATAGTGATATATTCGGATTGGAAACCGAATCAATATCAACAAACAATTTCTATAGACAAAAACTGAGATTAAAAGATGAAGAACCGGTTTATATAAAAAATTATCGCAGCCCACACAGTCAGCTTGATGAAATACAAAAACAAGTAGGAAAGTTAATTTCCGACGGGATAGTTGAACCATCCGTATCTGAATACAACAGCCCATTATTACTCGTTCCTAAAAAATCATCTCCAGGGTCAAATGCAAAGAAATGGCGATTAGTGATTGACTATCGTCAGATTAATAAAAAATTACTATCTGATAAATTCCCATTACCTAGAATTGATGATATTTTGGATCAACTAGGTCGCGCTAAATATTTTTCATGTCTTGATTTAATGTCAGGGTTCCATCAAATTGAACTAGAAAAAAATCAAGAGATATAACGTCTTTTTCAACGAACAAATGCTCATATCGCTTCACGCGATTACCTTTTGGACTGAAAATAGCTCCTAATTCATTTCAGAGAATGATGACTATTGCATTCTCTGGTCTGGAACCTACCCAAGCATTCCTTTATATGGGTGATTTAATCGTAATCGGTTGTTCCGAAAAACATATGCTTAAGAATTTAACAGATGTTTTTGAGGAATGTTGGAAATATAACCTAAAATTGCATCCAGAAAAATGATAATTTTTTAAGCATGAAGTGACTTTTCTAGGTCATAAATGCACTGATAAAGGAATACTTCCAGACGACAAGAAGTACAATGTCATTATGAACTACCCAGTTCCGCATGACGCGGACAGTGCTAGACGGTTCGTAGCATTTTGTAATTATTATAGGCGTTTTATAAAAAACTTCGCCGACTATTCACGGCACATAACTAGATTATGCAAAAAGAATGTTCCTTTCGAATGGACAAGTGATTGTCAAAATGCATTTGAGTATCTAAAAACAAAACTCATGGAACCCACATTACTTCAATATCCAGATTTCTCTAAAGAATTCTGTATAATTACAGATGCAAGCAAACAAGCCAGTGGAGCGGTTTTAACTCAAAACCATAATGGACTCACACTTCCCATTGCTTATGCATCCAGATCTTTCACTAAAGGAGAGAGTAATAAGTGTACTACTGAGCAGGAATTAACTGCAATACATTGGGCAATACTTCATTTTAGACCATATATATATGGAAAACACTTTTTATTAAAAACCGACCATAGACCTTTAACTTATCTATTCTCGATGATCAATCCCAGCTCAACAGTGACGCGTATGAGGCTAGAATTAGAAGAGTATGACTTCACAGTCGAATATTTGAAGGGTAAAGATAATTATGTAGCTGATGCGTTATCAAGAATAACCATCAAGGAACTACGAAACATAACTGGCAATATTAACCAAGTCACTACGAGATATCAAAACAGACAGAAAATCCGCGCGGAAAACACAGAAATAGAATTGCCCAGGCAAACTATTGAAAAAGCTTCTAAGCCCAGCGTTTACGACGTCATAAACAATGATGAAGTACGCAAAGTAGGGACCTTGCAGATTAAAGATATGCTATGTTTCCTTAAGCATGGTAAGAAAATAATCGGAAGATATGATGTGAGCGATTTATATACTAATGGAGTTATTGATTTAGGTCAATTTTTCCAAAGGCTTGAAACGCAAGCCGGTATGAATAATATCAGCCACATAAAATTGGCACCGTGGGAAAATATCTTTGAAAACATTTCGATAGATAATTTCAAGTTAATGGGCAATAAAAAATTAAAATCATTAAGAGTAGCGCCACTCAACCCGGTGACCCAAATAAAATGTCTTAAAGACAAAGAAGCTGTTCTGTCAAAATTTCATGATGATCCTGTAATGATGAGCTACGGCCGAGATGATCCTCAGCGGCCGAGAGCCCCATCCAGAAACATTTGTTTTTGGAAACGCCAGTACATGGAGGTGCCGTTTCGTATAAAGAATTTTTAAAGGGGTGGGTTTTGCCGGCGGCCACTGCGATTTGCGAACTCGGCCACACACACACACCTACACACATGCACATGCCCCTTATAGACTCCCTATTGCCCACGCTGGGCGGGACGAAACTGCCGGCTCTGGAGTCCCAGCGGCCGGACCATCCACTAGAGACTGGAGACGTGGCTCTGGAGTCCCAGCAGCTCGCTCCCGCGCCCACAATCCTGACCTAAAACCACGGCCTGGATTACCCAAGCACCGCGGCCCGGCGGCTCCGCCTGGTGTATCCACCGGCGGGCTGCCTCCCAGCTATGCCCCGTGACTCGCGGTAGCCCGCGTTCCGCCCGGGCTAGTCCCTGTGGCGGCTCCCCGAGATTAGGCTAGGCTTAGGAAGACCCCAGTGGCCGTCACCTCGCCAACGCCCGGAATTAATCTCAGCAGCGTGGCGCGTCTGGTCCCGTCCTGCTTGGTTCGCCGCCCTGGAGACCCAGCGGCGGACGAGGCGAGGAGGAGGGGGCCCAGAGGGTCGTGGTTGGCTAGAGAGGGTAGGGAAAGTAATAGATCTGGTGACATTTAATATGCCTAGCTTAGATGTGTATTTGCTTCATGTTTTCTCTGTACTGTTTGTCTATCTTATTTCCTATTTGCCTGGTTTCCCTTCCTTCTCTTTCCCCTAGCTCACACACACCCCGTTGCTATGTTTTGGGCCGGTGGCCGTGCTCACCGTTAGCCTGTGTCGTATCGTTTTCCTTTCCAGAAGCTTCTATGTCCGTGTCGTGTCCTGTTTTCCTCGTAGTCCTAGTGTATCCTTGTCCTTGTTTCTCTACTGCTGAGGGTCGTCGTCGGGTTTGGGTTCTTATTTGTCACTTGGCACTTGAAAGTTAACCTTATGGCTCGGTGGGTCCACCGTGAGTGATTGTAGATATCCGATTTCAATCTGATCTTGACCCAAATTCCTATTGTCTCTGCGCGACCGCGCTTCATGGCACGCGCCGTTCTGCATTCCATGCATTCTTGCATGTCTGCGATCTTCCGTCTTGCTCTGTCTGCAGCTCGCAGGTGGCCGCTGCGAATTCCGTTTTGCATTGCTGGGCTCTGCCGCTGCCGACGCTATCAGCCCTCTGCCGCGATCGTGGCTCGGCGGGCCCCTCTGCTGGCCGCTGATTGGCTGGCCCAGCGTTCCATTCTCCGGGATGTGGCTCTGCCGGCCCATCCTAGTTCCTTGTCCCGTGTTGCGGTACCGTCCCGCAATCGGCGGTGTCCAGCGATGTTGCTGGCGGAGTAGCCGGTGGTATCCAGCGACGTTGCTGGCGGTGATGGCCGGCGATGTTGCTGGCGGTGATGTGCGTTTAACCCTACTTCCCTAGCTCCTAACTTATACCTAATATATATACAACTTATACCTAATATTTATACAACTTACAACTAATATATACAACTTACAACTAATATGTACAACTTATACCTAATAGTTTGTGACCTCGTCACACTCCCCCCTTACGATCGGGTGGGGCGGAGAGTGACCTTCACGTGGCCCCGCAGATTGATCTGGATCCTGGATCTCTGCCCTTACTCGATGTCCAGATACCGCCAGACCCGTCGTCCTGGGAGGAGTGTCCTCCCATGGTGTGGCTCGGCGGCGTCCTGACCCACGCGGAGGGCTTGACTCCTGTCGCCGGGTGGTACGACACAGGATCTCCTGCGCCGCGGGGGTGGTGCTCCAGAGCGGTCCGGGTCCGAAAATAGGGATGTGTTGGTTTGGTGTCGAGGGCCTGCTGGGTGGGGAGTCGTGGGGGTCCAGTGCCCGCATCTCCGGGCTTGGGGTCCTGGACTCCGTGGAAGAGCTCGGCGGACTCCTTTGCGGCGTGAAGGGCCGGTAGTCCTCCCGCCACGGGCTGTAGGAGCGCAGGGCGCGCCTCGGGGGTGCCTCCTCCTCCGGGGGCGGTTCGGCCTCATCCCCGGGTATTGTCCCGTACTCGCCCAGAGGTCTTGGCGTAGCCGTACGTGGCGTCGTCGGCCGATGGTCCTCCCGCCACGGGCTGTACATGAGGTCTCCGAGGGAGACGTCGCGGGGGCTGAGAGGGGGTATCTCCCCGAATCTCTCGCGGAGTATCCTCCCCAAGTTTATTTCCCCCTGGGTGCTTCTACCCGGCGGGCGGAGTGTTGGACAGGCGCACCTGTCACCAAGTGATTCCGTGAATCTCTAACCCTTGGCCTGTTGAGAGGCTATTTATGCCTGTTTCTCCGTCATGGAGTCTTCTCCATAGTCCCGGATGGTTTCCTCGAGTTGTTCCTCATCCTCGTTGTCCTTATCCTGATGATATGGCTTCAGTTGGTTGAGGCTGGCGGTCCGCCGTCGTCGACTGCCGCGTATGTGCAGCTGGACAATGTTAGGCGATGGAAACTTGGCCACCTTGAACGGCCCATCATATTTCGCTGCCAATTTTGCTGCGAATCCTTCAGCTGCGTTTGATAAGTGATGGCGCCGCACCAATACCAGTGATCCTACCGGCGGTCTCCAAGTCCGTCGGCGAAGATTATAGTGGCGGCTCTGATCCGCGGATGCGCGATCAGCGTTGTTCCTAACCACCTCGAAGATGCTCTTCAGTCGCTCGCCACGCTCCGTTGGGGTTATCTCGGGGGTTCCTCGTCCCGGTGTAACCTCGTCATAAAGTGCGTGCGGCAGTCGTGGTTCCCTTCCTTGAACCAGGAAGGCTGGGCTGAATCCTGTCGTGTCGGAGATACTGCTGTTTATTGCCAGCGATATCTTGGGCAATAATTGGTCCCACTCGTTCTGCGGGTGTCCCTCTAGGTACTGCGCGATCATCGTCTTGATCGTCCGGTTGGCCCTTTCCGTGGGATTTTGCCTCGGTGTGTATGGGGCCGTATGCTGGAGTTCCATTCCCAGCATCTTGCAGAAGTTCCGGAACGATCTTCCCGTAAATTGGGTACCGTTGTCGCAGACAAACACCCTGGGCACGCCGAAACGGCTCAGGATCCGTTCCCTAAATGCGAGCTCTAGATGAGCTCCGGTGGCCTTTCGTAATGGTATCAACTCCACCCATTTACTGAAGGAGTCCAAGAAGACCAGGAGCATCGTGTTCCCTTGCTTTGAACGAGGCAAAGGTCCGACGAAATCCGCGCAGAGAACGTGGAATGGCTCCTCCGCTTGCCGGGTGAACATTTTCCCTGCCGGCTTTTCCTGGCTGACTTTGAACCGTTGTCAGCTCAGGCAGTGGCGTAAGTAGCGGGCGACATCGCGAAAGAGTCCCGGCCAGTAGTATCGTTGGGCAATTCTATTGCTTGTCTTGCGAATTCCCATGTGTCCGGCGGTGGGCGTATCGTGATTCTCCTGTAGAACCCGATGGCGATAGTCCGCTCCTACACACAGCTTCCATGGTGTGTACTCCTCCTCCTGTGGCCGTAGCCCGATGCGGCGATAAAGCTGTCCGCTTTCTTCCCTGTAGTCTGGGTACTTTGCCGGTTCAGTCCGAACTTTCTCCAACATCCTTGTGAGCCACTTACAGTTTGTTCCCTGTACCTGTGCTTGCTGCGCTACGGGCAGCGGTTGGCGTAGGAGAGCGTCGGCCACTAAGTTTTGGGCCCCTCTCCGGTAGTGAACATCGTATTGATACTGCTGCAGCTCGAGTGCCCAGCGTGCGATTCGGCCGGTCGGGTTATCGATGGAGTTCAGCCACTTTAAGGCCTGATGATCCGTGATAACTTCAAAGCGATATCCTTCAACGTAACAGCGCATCTTCCTGATTGCCCACACGATGGCGAGACATTCCTTCTCGGTCACCGAATAGTTCCTTTCTGCGCCGTTCAGGCGACGGCTGGCATTTTTTTTTTTTTTTTTTTTCGACCGAGTCCCAACGAGGCCCACCTCCCGCCCAACCGACCGAGGGGCGCAGCCGCGTGACGTACGGCACGAACGCGTACTAGATAGACGCGAGAGAGGAAAAATAGAATAGAACGAGGAAAATTAGGATACACTACGGGCAAGTACTACAAGCAACACAGTTTTTAAGTTTTGAAGGCTTTCTACGCCTTCAATACTACTAAAAAAGCGATTGTAATCAGGACATAAAACCCTAAAGGGTTCATGTACTTCAAACTCACGCCTACAGTGGTTAACTACTAGGGGGATAAAATTTCTAGAAGAAAGACGGGGAGCATGGAAATTGAGCTGCCCAAGTAGGTAGGGGCTCTCCACCTCGCCGCGAATAAGTTTATGTAGAAAGATGACGCCAAGCATCGTCCTACGGTTAGTTAAAGAAGGTAAATTAATTAGGAGAAGTCTACTAGAGTAAGACGGTAATCTAAGGTTAGCATCCCAGGGTAGGCCACGGAGGGCGAAAAGTAAAAACTTCTTTTGGACAGATTCGATGCGGCTACTATGGACTCCGTATTGAGGACTCCAGACGCACGAGCCATACTCCAATATAGGGCGTACTAACGAAGTATATAGGGTCTTCGTTACATAAGGAGAATCGAATTCCTTCGACCACCTTTTAATGAATCCAAGCATCCCGGCGGCTTTATTAACCATACAGGAAATATGTTCTGAGAACGAAAGTTTAGGGTCCAGGCGGACGCCGAGGTCATCAACAATAGTAATTCTTTCCAAAGAGGAATCGTTAAGCATATACGTGGCAGGGAGAAAAGTGGTGCGAGAAAATGTCATCAGTTTGCATTTAGAACTGTTGAGATGTAAATCGTTAGCATGGCACCATGCTTGAAAGTTATCGAGATCCGATTGTAGGTCAGATTGGCGTGAGCTGTCTCTATACTGCACGCAAAGTTTAACATCATCAGCATACATAAGTACTCTGGATTTGGTTAGAACCTGCGGCAAATCGTTGATAAACAATGTAAATAGTAGTGGTCCCAGGTGGCTACCCTGTGGGACGCCAGAAGTGACACTGAGGGTATTGGATAGAACATTTCTGAACAGAACCTTTTGGGACCTGTCGCTTAGATAACTCGAAATCCACTTAAGAAGATCACTTGGAAACCCCAATGAATCGAGTTTCCTAACCACAAGAGAATGATTAACCGAGTCGAAAGCTTTACTAAAGTCCGTGTAAATGACATCGGTTTGAAGGTTTTGTTGGAAACCCCTAATAACGAAAGAGGTGAGTTCCAGAAGATTGGTCGTGGTTGATCTTCGCCTCATAAAACCATGCTGACATGGAGAGATGACGGATCTGCATAGATGTTGCAAGTGAGGAGTGATTACATTCTCGAAAAGTTTGGGGATTGCCGATAACTTAGAGATACCTCTATAGTTACTGGCATCCGACTTGCTACCTTTTTTGTGGAGAGGAATAACAAATGATTCCCTCCAAATAAGGGGAAATTCTGAGGATTCTAAAGATAAGGTAAACAATTTTAGAAGGGGGTTACACAGCGTCTCGGAGCAATACCTTAGCACAGAGCCCGGTATTCCATCAGGACCTGGTGAATATACTGGCTTAACACGTTGAAGATCAAGAATAAGTGAGCTTTCGTTTAAAATAGGACTGAAGATTAGGTTCGAACTGGGCATAGCTTGAGAAAATGAATGATCTGAAGATGTTGAGGGAGAATATGTGGTTTTAAAAAACTCAGCGAAGAGATTGGCTATTGCTTGATCAGAATTTACAGTAATATTATTAAATGACAGCGAGGGAGGGTACAACGTGGGTTTACGTTTAGAGTTAACAAAGTTATAAAACTGTTTGGGGTCCTGCGTGAACTGGACCTTGCAACGAGTCAAATCATTTTTATAACACGGTAAAGCTAGATCGAGCACTTAGATAGGATGAGAAAGCCGTTCTTGAACCAGTACGTTTATATTTATTTTAAAGCCTAGATTTTACGTTTTTTAAACGTGTCAGCTCTTTGTTAAACCAGAGTGGTTTATTAGAGACCGACGGATAGGTTTCAGGAACACATAAGAAGAAAAATGAGTTCATGGCACTATAAAAGATATCAACGGCGGTTGCCATGTCTGAGCTCATGAAGAGATTAGACCAATCAAATTCAGCTATTAAAGTGTTTAGCCTCTGATAGTCGGCCTTTCGGAAACAGCGGACTCTGTTTAACCTACTACCAGATGTTGTTGCTAAAACTGTCCCGGTGTCGATGGTCACATCGAAAGTAGGATGATAAGGATCTTCAGGTTGCGTCATTGGAGGAACTCTACTTAGGTTTACGCCAGCCGGATCTGAAACAAAGCATAGATCCAGTAAGCGGTTTAGAGAATTAAAGACATGGTTAACTTGAGATAAGGATAAATCAAACAAGCCATTTATAAGGTCATGCTGTGCCGCAGTCAGGAGAATATTAGACACACCGTCAGAAGACCAGTGAGCTCCAGGTATGTTGAAGTCACCCAAAGTCACCAATTGGTCCCTATCAGAAAGCCAGTTGGAAACTGCCTGAATTGCCGAAAGGTGTTTCCAATAAGTTGGCATTTCCGAAGATGGAGGAATATAAGAGCAGGTAACATATATACAGTACAGCCTGTAAAAGATAATTTAACGCATATGAATTCAATGTCCAGAAATTCGTTAGATACCACCTGTTCCGAGATGAGGCAGGAGTCAACGGCAATTAAAACTCCACCACCACGCTGGACAATACGGTCTAATCTATAGATTGTGTACTTACTCGGAAGAATTTCGGAGCAGAGGATCTCCGGCTTCAACCAGGTTTCAGTAAATACAATCACCTGAGATGCGAAAGAAAGACTATCCGAATACAATTTAGAGAGCTTACTGCGTAAGCCTCTAGTATTCTGATAGGAAAGTAGAAAGGAAGAGGTTAGTTTTTTGGGACAGAAGGTACGGCAGTGGACGCTGAGGATTGTGACGGCCTGGGCAGTTGTACTCCCGCAGGCCGAGTTCTCTTCTTTCGAGCCTCGTACTCCTTAACTATTACGTACTCGGGCCAGAAGTCACCCGAGCAAATAGTGTCAAAGAGTTGGGTTGAGACATTTATCTTAAAAGATGAAATGTCTCTGGCATACGAAAATTGAAATTTTTCCACCTTGATATGTCCGGCTTGGGTTTTGCCTTGTATAAAGGCTAGAACATCTTCCGATGCGAGATCAGGGGCAAGCCTCGAAACAAATATTGTTTTCGAAGGTGGGACTGCTGAGATGGTCTTGCGTAACGAATTGTTACCAACTACGGCCGGTATTCCGGGCATTGTTGGACCCTGGGTTGATTTATCTACGGAGATTTGCGGAGCCAAAGATTTGGGCTCCGCATCGGACACAACGGACGACGCGGAAATTGCTGGCTGAGCGGCTGCTTCAGATTCGGTAACCGAATCTTTCCTAGTTCCTGATCTCAGAACCATTGGAACGGGGACCAAGAGCTGTGGCGCAGGGGAGTGGCAGGAAATCGGTTTCTGCGTCACACACAGTTGCTGTCGACCAGCAGCAGATTTTTTGCGTTTCGGCGACTCATTTAATAGCTTCATACTATTAAATTGAGCGTCAAGCGCGGAGAACATGTTACTCGCCTTGCGGAAAGTGGCCATGATCTCAGAAAATCCACTTCTGGTCTGACGCGTGAAGGATGATATCTCCTTCTCAACCGGTCGACAGGCCTCACAGCAATAACGCAGGCCCTTTTTGCTGGACACTACGTCAGCTAATCGACCTGTCATCTCGATGCACTTAGCGTGCACTACTGCCTCGCAAAGCCAACAATGGAAACTGGGCTGGTCTGCCAAAATATTTTTTTGGCAGTTCTTAATTACACAGACAATATTTTGGGACATTTTCGCAAACCCTAGAACCACTGTGCACACTATCAGTACCAAAAAGCTAAGAGAGAGAGAGAGAACAAAAGAGCGCAAGGTTAAGAGAATGAGCAGCAGAAATCAACAAGAGCGATGAGAGCTATAACGGCTTAGTTGCAGCTAACAGCAAACGACACTCAAGCGGGGGAGAGAAAAATAAGTAAAAACGAGAAAAAGAATAAGGAGGAAAATAAGATAACCGTCTTAGCACAAACTAAAAAGTGATTATTAACACAAATTAATTACACAGAAAAGTGCATGCACGCGCGAATGCGAGACGGTATATAATTTTAAAAATTTAAGTGATGAATTCAGAGGAAACCCCGGTGGTTTACAATAAAATTAACACAAAAATCGGAGCGCAAAACAAAAACACGACCGTCCGCTATGAAAGAGAGAGATCGAATGATCTGAATGTGGCATAGGCCACAACTCGTTCCTGTCCCTCGATGGTCTGCGTCAGAACGGCTCCGATGCCATATTCGCTGGCATCTGTTTGTAATACGAACTTCTGTTCGAAATCCGGGCAGACTAGGACGGGTGCCTCCCGTTTTGGCCCTTCTTCAGCAGCGATGTCATCGGTTCCACAACATCGGCGAAGTTGGGAACAAATCGACGATACCAGGAAGCGATTCCCAGGCATCTCCGAAGTTCCTTCAGGCAAGTTGGCGGCTGCAATTTGCGGATCGCGGCCACTTTGTCCGGGTCCGTGTGAATTCCTTCTTCACTAATTACATGCCCCAGGTAGGCGATGTGTCGCTGGAATAAGTGACATTTTTCCTTGTTCAGCCGTAGATTGGCTCGTCGTAGCCGGCGGAACACTTCCCTCAGGTTCGTTACATGTTCCTCCAGAGTCGATCCAATGACGATGATGTCGTCCAAGTAAGCGAACGCGTGCGGTTCCATGTCTGGTCCTATGACCGTGTCCAAGGCCCGTTGAAAAGTTGCCGGCGCCGAGTGAAGTCCAAAAGGCATGACTCGCCAGTGGAATAAACCTCGGCCCGGGACCGTGAAGGCTGTGCATTCCCGGCTCTCCTGAGCCACCGGGATTTGCCAGTATCCGTTCTTCAAGTCCAGCGTCGATATGTACTTTGCGTTTCGTAACCGCTCCAAGATCTGATGGATCCTTGGCAGCGGGTATGCATCCGGCACAGAGTTCTCGTTGAGTTGCCTATAATCGATGCATCTCCGTTCTTTTTGGCCGCGATCACAATGGGTGCACTGTGCGGGCTTTTCGACGGCTCGATGCGTTCATCCCTGAGTCGATCTGCTTATCTATCACGGCCCTCATGGCCGGATTCCGTGGAAAATATCTCTGCTTTATCGGTCGGTCGTTACGCATGATGATCGGGTGCTCCGCGATGTGAGAGACTCCGGATAGGTTGTCGAATTTCTCTAATTCCTGCTCGAGGAATCCTTTTACCCATGGTTCTGGGTATTCTGACACGGGATGTGTCGGTTCGAGTGAGTCCAGCTCTTCCTCTGGGGCATGGTTCACTGAGTTGACGGTACCGCATAGAGACGCGTTTGGTTCCGGCGTTTCCTCGACGTGGTCCTGAAAACGGACACGTTTCTTGGAGGTGCGAAAAGGGTTTCGCTGCGCGGCGGTGGCATCAGCCACGGGTAAAACATGTTTCCAGCTGGTCGTCGTATCTGTATCCCGACTTGTTGTCGCGGGCGTGCTCGAAGTCTGCTCTCGTGGTTGGTTCTGCCTAGTGCGTGGCTGTGGCACTGGCCTCTGTGCTTGTCGTTTTTCCTGATGGGTGGCAGTTGGCCCCTCCTGCGTAACCGTGTCCGATGATTCTTGCTGTCCAGAGCGTGGCTCTGCTGGTTGTTCCTCGTGCGTGGAGTGTGACTCCTGTTGTTCAGAGCGTGGCTCTGTTCGTTGTCCTCGATGTATGGCAGCCGGCCCCTCCTGGGTAACCGTGCCCGATGATCCTCGTCGTGTGGAGCGTGGCTCCCTCTGCTGTTCCTCGTGTATGGAGTGTGACTCCCTCTGCTGTTCCTCGTGTGTGGAGTGTGACTCCCTCTGCTGACCCTCGTGTATGGAGCGTGACTCCCTCTGCTCAGAGCGTGACTCTGCTATGTCTCCCGTCCTGGTGGACCTCGTCCGTGTCCGTGCCCACGGCGGCATCTCTTCTGCTTCCCTTGACGTCCGTGTCCGTGCCCACGGCGGCATCTCTTCTGCTTCTCTTGACGTCCGTGTCCGTGCCCATGGCGGCATCTCTTCTGCTTCTTCTGTTGTCAAGTGGAGGGCTTGTACCCCGCACTGAATGGTGGCTCCGATTCCGCACAAAAAAATCCATCCCTAACAGCACATCATCCAGCACGTCCGCCATCACTAGCAAGATGGTCGGCGTGCTACGATTCCCGCAGTGGATATCTGCTGCTAGAGCCTTCGGAAGCTGTCGACTGGTCCCGTCGGCAAGCTTGACCTGTGTCCGTATCTCCCGTGTGTTATATGTATTGTCCAATTGTTTTGCTAAGTCCTCGCTGATGAAGCTGTGAGTAGCTCCGGTGTCTAGGGTGGCTACGAATCTTCGTCCCACCATGGTGATGGCGGCTTGGATGCGCCCCCTGCGTTGCTTGAGTATTATTTCTTCTAGTTGTTCGGGTTGGCTGGGTTCCTCGGGTGATTCCCGGTCACACGAGGCCCGTTGCCGTTTCCCGATGCCCGTCGTCGACAACATTCCATTGTCCGTACCTCCCGTCGTCCACAGTCCCAAAAGAAAGTTATTCTGGGGTTCCGGCAGTCCGCCGCGAAGTGTCCAGGCTGGCCGCAGTTCCTGCACGCCTCCCGTACGTTTATCGGTGCTTGTCCCGATGGTGATGCCGTCGCTCGGCCCATTCTCGCATTCCTACTCATGAGTGGAGCCGGCGGCTGACGAGCCGTGCGATCCATGCTCATGTTGACAGCAGGCGGTGCCCGAGAGGGTATATCTCGATGATTCCTTGTTTGTTCGCCCCGACTGCGAGTTACCTCGTAGTCGACTACTAAGCGAGTTAATTCCTCCAGGGTACGAAAATCCTGTCTTCTTGTGAAGAGTTGGTACTCCAGCAGCATCTTGTCGTAAACACGCTCCAATTCACGCTCCGGTGTGAATCCTGCCCGACGCATTTGTAGGCGCAGGTCTACCAAGTATTCCTTGAAGGGCTCGTTAGGCCTCTGGAAGCGTGCCCTAATCTCGTCCTCCAACCGCTGGTAGTAGCGCGGTGGCAAGAAGAAATCCAAAAACTCCTTGCGTACTTCCGTCCAGGTGGCTTCTCGCAGTCCACTGGTCCTATACCAGTTTTCGGCGCGGCCGGTTAGTAACACGACTAAAGCTACAGCCAGATACTTCCGGTCGATCCGGCAGGTATCGGCCCGTTCCTCGATGTGCTCAATGAATCCGAGCAGATCCGTCGTCCCGTCGAACGAGAGTCCCCATCTGGTCATCCGATCCAGTAAGGCTCCCAGGTCCCCATGATAATTCATCGTACGCGGTGGGTCCTCGGTCTTCGTCGGCAGGCGTCGTCCTGCGGCAGGCGATGTGCTCCGTGGCAGCAAAAGTGTAAGTGGTGCCGTCGGTGCTGCAGATCCCGGTGAGTTAGTTTCCGAGTCCAAGTACATCGGCGAAAGTAACTTCGCATCTCCGGTGGGGGCCTTTCCAAAGATTCTCTCTAGTTCCTCAAGACGAATTCGTACTCCTTCGTCGTGATCCGGTTGCCTTGCGAAATTGATCAGCCGCGATCGCTGTTCTTCCACGGTGCCTCCGCGTTCCAATCCGAATTCGAGGAGGATTGTCTCCAACCCCAGCTTCTTTCTGTAGCTGATCCATGTAACTCCCATGTTGTCGTTGTTTTATTCCTCTAGTTTCCGATGCGTATGATTTCCTTTGCTGTTTCCTTAATATTAGTTTCCAATTCCTATTTTGTTATCTTGTTTGAATTTCTTATTTCTCTGTTCCGGGTGTCTAATGTTTTAATTTTTCCTTTGTCTCCGCCTGTGGTTTTCCTTATTTATTATTTCCTACGTATGTTTTTCCTTCTTGCTCGTGGCATTCTTAATGTTTATGTTTATTAGTTTTATTAGTTGGTATTATTATCTATTTACTTTAGTCGTTTATTATATATATTTTTCTTCATATATTTTCCTTTTATTATTTAATTGTGCTAAGTTTTATTTATTTTAGTTAATGTTAATTTTATTTATTTTATTATTATTTTTATTTATTTTATTAATTGGTATTATTTTGTTTAGTTTATTTTTTTTCGTAGCCGGATATTTTATTCCTATTTATATTTCTTCCTGTTCTTATGTTCTTATTTTTATTTTATTATTTAAACTTCTTCCTTTAGATTTATTTTATTTTTATTCTTTTTAATTTATTACTTGAATTTAAATTTTATTATTATTTCTTTAAGTTTTATTTTATTATTTGAGTTTTATATTCATTGGTTTATTATAGGCTTATTATTTATAGATTTATTATGCTAGTCCGATGTTTTCGTTATTAATTATCCCTAACCGATGCTTTCCTTGTACGATGATTCCTAATCGATGTTATCTAATCGATGTTGCTCCTAATCGATGTTTCCTTGTCGATGTTTCCTTGTCGATGTTATTCTAATTGTCCCGCGCGTTTTGATTTATTAGTTTTTATTATTATTTAATTTATTACTTTTTTGCTTTATTATTTATTTATTTTTTTTTTATTTTATTCGAGACCGAATTTATTTTATTATTCTGACTCCCGTAGTCCGGGTATCCTTGTTTTATTTTATTATTTTGATATTTATTATCCTTGCTGCTTCTGTTTTATCCTTGTTTTGTCCTTATTTTAAATTTTCCTTGGTATCCTTGTTTTTGTCCTTGTTTTAAATTTTCCTTGGTATCCTTGTTTTTGTCCTTGTTTTAAATTTTCCTTGGTATCCTTGTTTTTAAGTTTTCGAATTATCTTCCCGATGTGTTCTTTGCGACATGGTATTACTGAGTGTCATATTGCTAATCAAAGGGCCAGTATATATACTTGCTCCCTGCCCTGATGGCAGCGCAAGCAAAAGCGGATCATTAGTATATATATACTATAATATGTGTATGTCAATTATGTAAATATGTGGATGTACTACAATGTACATATGTACTCGTATGTCTACACCCGTCGCGTGATCTGCACGTGCAGCCTTCGGTTCTGCTCTGCTCTGCCGGCGTCGGCAGAGGCAGTAATTCAAGTAATAAAATAAAAAGAAAAAAGAGGCAGCAATGCAACGTTTCTTTCTCTCTTCTTATTGTCTAAAAATGCGAATCTCGCTGCCTACTTTTGACGAGACTGTATTTCTCATGAATGGAATTTTCCTATTGCCCTTTTTGCTTTCCCCTTTTCGCTAACTTTGGGCAAAACAAGGTACCGTTTGGCGGCTGCATGTGCGTCGCAATTACGATTTTCTGGTCGTTTCTGTACATGCGTGTATGTATGTATGTATGTATTTGGTGGCTGCACGTGCGTCGCAATTTCTGGCAATTTCTGGCTTTGCCTATGCATACATATATGTATGTATACCCTCCGCTAAAAATCTCTGTTCGGCCGGTGGGTCTTTAATCCACCGTAGTAGGTATTCCTACATCCTCCATGTCCTGACGGTCCCTGTTTACGGGCGCCATTCTGTAATGATGCGCTACGGCCGAGATGATCCTCAGCGGCCCAGAGCCCCATCCAGAAACATTTGTTTTTGGAAACGCCAGTACATGGAGGTGCCGTTTCGTATAGAGAATCTTTAAAGGGGTGGGTTTTGCCGGCGGCCACTGCGATTTGCGAACTCGGACACACACACACACCTACACACATGCACATGCCCCTTATAGACTCCCTATTGCCCACGCTGGGCGGGACGAAACTGCCGGCTCTGGAGTCCCAGCGGCCGGACCCTGCACAAGAGACTGGAGACGTGGCTCTGGAGTCCCAGCAGCTCGCTCCCGCGCCCACAATCCTGACCTAAAACCACGGCCTGGATTACCCAAGCACCGCGGCCCGGCGGCTCCGCCTGGTGTATCCACCGGCGGGCTGCCTCCCAGCTATGCCCCGTGACTCGCGGTAGCCCGCGTTCCGCCCGGGCTAGTCCCTGTGGCGGCTCCCCGAGATTAGGCTAGGCTTAGGAAGACCCCAGTGGCCGTCACCTCGCCAACGCCCGGAATTAATCTCAGCAGCGTGGCGCGTCTGGTCCCGTCCTGCTTGGTTCGCCGCCCTGGAGACCCAGCGGCGGACGAGGCGAGGAGGAGGGGGCCCAGAGGGTCGTGGTTGGCTAGAGAGGGTAGGGAAAGTAATAGATCATTTTTACATTTAATATGCCTAGCTTAGATGTGTATTTGCTTCATGTTTTCTCTGTACTGTTTGTCTATCTTATTTCCTATTTGCTCGGTTTCCCTTTCTCCTCTTTCCCTAGCCTGTGCACACACCCCGTTGCTATGTTTTGGGCCGGTGGCCGTGCTCACCGTTAGCCTGTGTCGTATCGTTTTCCTTTCCAGAAGCTTCTATGTCCGTGTCGTGTCCTGTTTTCCTCGTAGTCCTAGTGTATCCTTGTCCTTGTTTCTCTACTGCTGAGGGTCGTCGTCGGGTTTGGGTTCTTATTTGTCACTTGGCACTTGAAAGTTAACCTTATGGCTCGGTGGGTCCACCGCGAGTGATTGTAGATATCAGACTTCAATCTGATCTTGACCCAAATTCCTATTGTCCCTGCGCGACCGCGCTGCCGCGCTTCATGGCACGCGCCGTTCCGCATTCCATGCATTCTTGCATGTCTGCGATCTTCCGTCTTGCTCTGTCTGCAGCTCGCAGGTGGCCGCTGCGAATTCCGTTTCGCATTCCTGGGCTCTGCCGCTGCCGGCGCTATCGGCCCTCTGCCGCGATCGTGGCTCAGCGGGCCCCTCTGCTGGCCGCTGATTGGCTGGCCCAGCGTTCCATTCTCCGGGATGTGGCTCTGCCGGCCCATCCTAGTTCCTTGTCCCGTGTTGCGGTACCGTCCCGCAATCGGCGGTGTCCAGCGATGTTGCTGGCGGAGTAGCCGGTGGTATCCAGCGATGTTGCTGGCGGTGATGGCCGGCGATGTTGATGGCGGTGATGTGCGTTTAACCCTACTTCCCTAGCTCCTAACTTATACCTAATATATATACAACTTATACCTAATATTTATACAACTTACAACTAATATGTACAACTTATACCTAATAGTTTGTGACCTCGTCACAATCCAATCCAAGGAAGTCATACTGGCATATCGAAAACTTTGGCCAAAGTACGAAGATATTATTACTGGAAAGGTATGTCTAAAGATATAACTGAGTACGTAAGAAAATGTCCTAAATGTCAGAAATCTAAAGTTACATCTCATACAAAGACCCCTTTTACGATAACAGACACACCAATAAATGCTTTCGACAGAGTGATAGTGGACACTGTTGGTCCACTTCCCAAATCAGAAAATGGTAATGAATATGTAGTCACTTTAATATGTGATTTAACAAAATATTTAGTTGCCATACCAATTGCAAACAAAAATGCAAAAACTGTCGCTAAAGCAATTTTCGAATCTTTTATTCTGAAGTACGGTCCAATGAAGACGTTCATTACGGACATGGGAACAGAATATAAGAATTCAATTATAACTGATCTGTGCAAATATTTGAAAATCGAAAATATAACATCTACAGCACACCACCACCAGACAGTTGGAACAATAGAAAGAAGTCATAGAACTTTTAATGAGTATATACGATCTTACATATCGGTTGATAAAACTGATTGGGACGTATGGCTTCAATATTTTGTCTTTTGTTTTAACACGACCCCCTCTATGGCACATAGTTATTGTCCATATGAGCTAGTTTTTGGTAAGACAAGTAATCTACCAAAACACTTTAATAGCATAGATAACATAGAACCTATATATAATATAGATGACTATGCTAAGGAGAGTAAGTATAGATTAGAAATAGCTTCCAAAAGAGCTAGAGTTATGTTAGAAGCAAATAAGAATAGAAATAAATTACTATACGATCAGAAAGTAAGGGATATAGATATATCCGTAGGTGATCAAGTTTTGTTAAAAAACGAAACAGGTCATAAACTAGATCATAAATATATATGTCCGTATAAAGTAACGGAAATAAGAGATAGAGATAACATAGTAGTAACAGGTAATAAAAGTAAGAAACAAACAGTTCATAAGGATAGACTAAAAATCTTTATTTCATAAATTGTACTTAGTATGGCCATACGGAGACAAATAAATATATATAGCTACACACTTACATAATTCCATACATAGCTAAACACTTAGATAGTTACATGCATAGTTTCATGCATTTTTTCATACAACTTTTTATAAATAAAATTATATTAAAATAACTTCATAATATAACGTTATTTTTCAAAAGGAGGGAGATGTAGTATGCACTGTACCGACAAGACTTAAAGGGTACACACTGTAACACTTTGTTGCAGTGTTTACATAATTCATGGTCCCGGTCATAAACTCTAAGTGGCCGAAATATGAACCGATCGCTATGGCTCAGGCCACACACAGAAAGTGTTAGCGTCGGCATAATTGCATGAACGGACCGCATGTGCATACCCCTCGCGCTCCTCACATAAGAGAGGGCATATGTTTATATACATAAGTATATAACCGTCTCTCTGCCGCTGCCTGCGAGCACCGCAGCTACGAGACTTAGCCTTAATTAGAATTAAAAGAATATTATAAGAACAGATTCAATCCAACCCTTCGAGCGGCACCATAGCTGCTCTCAATTTTAAAAACCTTGAATAAAGAAACACTTTAAATCAAACCAAACGAATCTATTTACTTCAAATCGCTTTGAGATTTTGCCTGCCGAAGCGGAGAGTATGGAGCAAGACCTGTCGGATGCCGACTGTGACAATGATGACCCTGCTGCCCCCCATGTAGTTGGACAACCCGCAAAAGCAAATAGGCCCCCAGATATATGCGTATCGAGTGTAAGCGATCCGCTTTCCTTAGAACAGGCCCTTAATCTGAGTATTGGTTCCTCTAATTATAACATACGTACCTCTAGATTTGGTGTTTCCAGACTCTATACAAATAACTCTGATGCATTCCGTGCAGCTGTTAAAAAACTTACTTCTCTGAACTGTCAATTCTGGCATCATCAACTTTAGGAAGATAAACCCTTCAGAGTGGTGCTAAAAGGCATCCACGCAAATGTTCCTAAATCACAGATAGAACAATCATTTAGTGACCATGGCTTAAACCTGAAACAATGCTCGAACGTTGCAGAAGCCCTAAAAATAACTCAACTTGGCAGATACAGAGTCACTGTGGAACGTGCCTCCCGTAGAAAAGATTACAATGTCAAAGATGCCAAATTTTTGGGCACTCCAAAAACTATTGTGTTCAGGCCCCTATTTGTGGTAAATGTAGTGGTCCTCATATGACTGGCTCAGTACTCTGCACAAGCGATATATATTTGTGCATAAATTGTGGAGGTGATCATGCCTCTACTGACAAAGTCTGACCTGTCAGAGCGGAGAAATATAAGAAACTAAAGCCGAGGCCTAGGCTCCCGATGGCTGATAGCCCTGCGATAAACAATCCCGATCACCGCTCCTCTCGTGGATACATAGCAGGTTAGGCCTTAAGAACCAACATATCTTATGCGGATATTGTTAGACCCAATAAGACCCAACCAAGAACTCATTCAGCTCTGCATAGTGATGCAAGTTCACCCTCTGACTCCAGCCTCAACAACAAATTCGTTGCGCTTGAAAACTCCATTCGTGCCATCAACTCCAGAATGGACCAGCTATTTAAGCTTGTACAGGAAACTGTAGAGGCCAACAAAGCTTTTAGAGAACTTTTCCAAGTTCTTATTTCACGGATGCTGAAGTGACTCAAACAATCCTAAAAATCGGATTGTGGAACGCTCGGGGACTACGAAGAGGTTCTGAAGAGCTTAGATTATTCCTCAGCGACAATAATATAGATATAATGCTTGACACAGAAACGCACATGCGCGATGGTCAGCGCATCTACCTGCCAGGGTATCTTACCTATCATGCTCTCCACCCCAGTGGTAACTCTAAAAGTGGCTCTGCAGTCATTATAAGATCTTCTTTAAGTCAAAGCCCCCTGCCACCTACCACTAGTAATGACAAGCAGATAGCTAGCGCTCACCTACAAACATCAGAGGGGACAGTCACAACAGCTGCTGCATATCTCCCACCAAGAGAAAGATGGACAAAAGCATATTTTGAATCCATGTTTTCTGCATTAGGTAACAAATTTATTGCTGGAGGTGACTATAAGGCAAAGCATGTATGGTGGGGTAATTCAAGAGCCTGTGCTAGAGGTAATCTGTTACAAGAAGTCATTGGGCAATACCAAGTTCTTGCTTCGGGAGTACCCAACTTCAACTCCTACAACCCCCTGATAACACCGTCAGCTCTAGACTTCTTTGTTTCCAATGGGTTCACAATGAGCAGGCTAAATGTAAGAATGCTCCACGAACTTTCGTCGGACCACTCACCCATCTTGGCTGAACTGCATACCACGCCGTTGAGAAAACCTCAATGTCCTAGACTACTTGCCCACGGTGCTGACGTAACTGCATTTAAAGCCCACTTTGAACAGCTATGTGAGGCTAATATGCAAATGCTAGGCGCCGGGGATATCGATAATGCCATTAGCCTTTTCATGAGCGAACTAAATTAGGCTGCTGAGATTGCTGCACCCAGAAATCGGCATGAAACATACGCTCCTAGACCAATCCAGTTGCCGCACAGAGTTGCGGCACGAATTAGTCTGAAACGCAGAGTTAGGAGGGAATATGCAAGAACAGGAGACTACCGTATTCAACAGATCCACAATAGACTGGCCAACTGTCTACATAAGGCCCTTGCTCGAAGAAAACAGGACCAAATAGACAGCATTCTTGATAACTTGGGAACAGATGACAGGGCAAACTACTCATTGTGGCGCATTACGAAACGATATAAAGCTCAGCCCACCCCAAAATCAGCTATTAGAAATCCTAAAGGTGGTTGGTGTCGCACAAATCAGGAGAAAACTGAATTGTTTGCTAACAACCTTGAGCAGCGTTATAGGCCTTACGTGTATGCCCCGGAAAGCCAGTGTAAACAAGTTGAGGAGTACTTGGAATATCCGTTTCAAGCCCTGTAACATTGACAGAAGTTAAGGGTCTTGTAGCTAAAATGTCTCAAAAGAAAGCTCCTGAGGAAGACCTTCTTGACAACAGAACCATTAGACTTCTTCCAGATCAAGCCATGCAGTTCCTTGTGAAGATATACAACAGTATCGTAAATATTTGATACTTTCCGAAAGCCTGGAAATCGGCGAGTATAATAATGATACTCAAGCCTGGAAAACTGCCGACAAATGTGGACTCGTCCATTCCTGGAGAAAATCATGGAAAGTCGAATCCTAAACAGGCTACTATCTTTTGAGAATGTTACCAAAGCGATCCCGAATTCCAGTTTGGATTTCGCCTACAGCACGGCACTCCTGAGCAACTACATAGAGTAGTCAACTTTGCACTAGAAGCCATGGAAAATAAAGAGTATGCAGTAGCTGCCTTCCTTGACATACAACAGGCTTTTGACAGAGTCTGGCATCCTGGGCTCCTGTATAAAGCGAAGAGTCTGTTCACGCCTCAGCTATTGCAGCTCGTAAAAAGTTTTCTGGAAGAACGCACATTCCACGTCTCTGACGATGGGCACAAATCGTCAGTCAAACCTATTTCTGCTGGAGTCCCGCAGGGTAGCGTACTTGGCCCTACCCTGTACTCCATCTTCGCATCGGATATGCCAAACCATACACCAGTCATTGAAGTTGAAGAAAAAGATGTCCTAATTGCTACCTACGCTGATGACACTGCTGTACTTATGAAAAGTAAATGTGTCTTAACAGCCACATTTGCGCTGCAAGAATACCTCGATGCATTTTACCAACGGGCGGAGAACTGGAATGTGCGAATTAACTCTGACAAATGCGCCAACGTGACATTCACAAACCGTTGAGATAATTGTCCAGGAGTCAGTCTCAATGGAAACACAATTAGGCACCATCTGGCCTACAAATATCTAGGTATCACTCTAGATAAAAAAATTACCTTCAAGAGGCACATCACGGCCATAGAACACTCCTTCAGGGGGGCTCGTATGGCATGGCTACTTGCACCACGCAATAAGCTATCCCTTGGCTGCAAGGTCACTATTTACAAGGCCATACTAGCGCTCAGCCTCTTCTACGGTCTTCAGGTCTACGGAATTGCGGCGAAAAGCAACCTGAACAAGATCCGTATTCTGCAGTCAAAGACCTTAAGAAGGATAATTGGGGCTCCCTGGTACATGAGAACCAACAACATTGAACGCGACCTCAAGGTACCCAAAATCGGCGATAAGCTGCAGTCCATCTCGAGGAGGTACATGGAAAGGCTTAATGAGCATCCCAACAGCCAGGAAGCTAGGAACTTCTGCCATCAACAATGCGGACCCTCAGGCAAGAGTCAAAAGAAGACTCAAGCGGCATCACCCTCTAGACCTACCTGACCGGGTTTTGACTTAATATAAACTCATAATTAACTCATTATTACTAATTTTCCCCATCAAATGCAAAATTTAAAGTTATTTATCTTAAGTAAAATTGTAGAAATATTGTAATCTTACTAACTAAAACGGATTAGATTGTTTGGGGGCCTTTGCCGCAAAAAGATATCCAGTCGGTGAAAGCAGGCTCAGTTGAAACATCCCACTTCGCGATCGGAAATAACCCGCAGGGTCGAAATTAGAAGTTGGGGGCGTCGTGTGTAGAACAAATGGGCGCATTCACGTCAGCTTTATTCTGCTGCATACATGGAGCTCAAAATCTAGCTTAACATAAGGGCTACGCTCCCGTCCGATAAGCTGAGCTTAACAGTGCGGGAGCGGGCCCGAGTGGCGGAAAGCGGGCCAGCCATCCCTAGCTCGCCTCACAGCGAGCGCAGATCGGGATTGACGAGAAGCGGAAAGCGGGAGAACATAGGTTCGCTCAGAAGTTGGTGCGCGGAGGGCCGAAATCCGGGAGCGCAAGAAGTGGACGAGCCCTTTGATTGCCGGTGGGCAGAGACGGCGCTGAGCGCGCCGAAAAGGGCCTCCTGGCATGAACATAGATTAAGGTGCCACTTGGGTAGCAGTGCGCTAATCAACTAATAAAAACTTTCAATACTTACTTAAAAAACAAAAAAAAATACTATATGTTGGGAAACAGCGAAGTCATGATTTTTTCTCTTTTTTTCCTGATTGTTCCTCTTCACTATGGTCATGCCGACCACTTTAGTTTGCCAAAGGTAATTTTTTAAAAGTTGTTGAAATTAATTGATATTGGTATTGATCGATTAGAAATAGAGTGACCGTCTACGTGGCATGTCCCGATTTTTTTAGGTGGCGCCACTGTCGCTGTTAAAGGCAGCTGTTTGTTCACAAGAAAATGGGCAGAGTTAAAGTGCGTAAAAAACCACTATTTTAAAATTATGAAAACTCGGAAAAAAACATTCAAAACTATAAAATTTTTTTGCTGAAATATATTTTAAAATGTTTGATTACTTGTATATGTCTTCCAAAATATTAATTGTTTTTTTAAACCTCTTTTTGGAGTGGTAAATCTAGTGAGTCCCACCAAGTCCCACCTTAAAACCAAATGTGTGTTGTAGAATATTTAATTCTCTTTCAAATGCATATATTCACTAATACCACATTTGACCACATTTCTTAATATTTTTTTTAAAGATTACCCTATTTTACATATATATGAAAATTACATCTTAAAATCATTAAAAATGTCCTAAAACTAATGCAAACTTATAAAAATTCACTGAAAACTATAGACTATAGTCAACTAGATATGATACAATGTAAAAACAAAATTGGCACTATACTCTGATTTTTCGTATGAAAAGCTATAGTTCGTTATCCGATTTTGATAAAATTTTTAAAACATAGTTAAAATTAAATAATCTTAAAGTAACCGAAGTTTTATAATTCTATCTAAAACAATTTTTTTGTTCCTATGGAAGCTATAGGAAATGGGTTTCTGATCCGCATTATTTAAATCCAGAATGGTACTTAACTGTTTCAATACTTCTGATATCGATACGTAAATAAGAAATACAAAAATTAAATTAAATTTAAAATATGGCGACGACAATCATCCTATAATTACCAAAATACGATTGGTAAAGTTTCAAGTGTATACCTTTTAAATTAAAGGAGTTATTAATATTGGCCAAGAAAAGTGGTCCGCTGGACCAATGACATAGGAATACAAAGATGAGGAACGTCCATACATTAGTTTTGCAATATGACGCTGATTTTTTGATGGCAACGACCATCGCTCTCTATCCGCTCTCATAAAGTTGAGAGCGTAAAAATCTAATGCGGTTGCTGTATGAGTAAACACAAGAACAACAATTACGATGCATGAGAATATGTGTGCGTTAAATACAGCAGCTGGCTCTAGAGTGCTCTCTCACTGGCTTTTTAACAAAATTTAAGAGAGCCTGGAGCCTGCTAAAAAGCCAGCACGAAAAAGTCGTGTGCAAAAAAATCGTATATATTCCAATAACTTTGGCTGGACCATAGTGCAATGGCAGCTATAGGATATAGTTGTCCGATTATCATATCCTTTAGTTCCGCCCACAACCATGACTTTGGCTGGACCATAGTGCAATGGCAGCTTTAGGATATAGTTGTCCGATTATCATATCCTTTAGTTCCGCCCACAACTCTATGTATTGAGCGAAATCGGCACGGTGCTGCGGCTCACTAGATGGCGCTAGAGAAGTATCTTAACCTGCGACCTGCATCAGGCGCTACAACATAGACGGTTGGCTTGTTAAAAATTTTGTTTCTGAAATTTATACCCGAAACAAAAAAGGAAGCTAACTTAGGCTCAGGTTTGTATACCCTTGCAGATTACAAATTAAAACAAAAAATTAAAAGCAAAATTCTGAAATAATATAAAGTAATGCCTACTTAGAGGCGTGCGTGACGAAAATGCTAGGCAGCCACGCCAGGGATAAGATATAGTCGTCCTATTTTATAAAATTAAAACAGAAATTCAGGAATAATACAAAGTAGGACTTAAGTAGGTTTGGTTCGTTTATTCTGGGAGAAAGAGAAAGAGAAAGAGAAAGAGAAAGAGAAAGAGAAAGAGAAAGAGAAAGAGAAAGAGAAAGAGAAAGAGAAAGAGAAAGAGAAAGAGAAAGAGAAAGAGAAAGAGAAAGAGAAAGAGAAAGAGAAAGAGAAAGAGAAAGAGAAAGAGAAAGAGAAAGAGAAAGAGAAAGAGAAAGAGAGACGCGGCGGACTCGAAAGTCTTCGGTAGGCGACTTTTATTTACATTTCTTTTCCATTGTGCACGGCACGCGTCACAACAATCGGAAAATTTTTTGAAATAAAATTATAGCTATCAGTTTTTAACATATTTTCACAAATTTTGACATTTGAAATCGGACAACTATATCCTACAGCTGTCATAGCACTACGGGGTTTTTGACCATTTTTTGTGGCATTTAGAAGTTTGTTAATTTACAAAAAATTAGTGGGAATGTTTTAACAGAACCTCAAACGGTTATGCCTCATACTCAAAATCTTAATAGTTAACAGCATATGTATGTTAGCATAACAGCTTCAAAGTCAGCAGTTGCATCCCAAAGCGCGAGCGCTAAAGTTGCAATTTTCGCTGCGTGATTTGGGAAATTCAATAAGTCGCTTTAAACACCATTCAAATGAAAAACAACTAGTGGACACTAATTTCCCATGTTTGTACTACATGCTAAATGTATTAATTCTTCAAATTGTGCGTGTCTATACTAACATTTTTTCATTTTAAAAATGCTCCTTAAGCTGAATTTTAACAAACAAATTTCAACTGTGGGTAGAGTTTTGAAATAGAAGCCCGCATTGTCCTTCAATGTGTCTAAGTGTATGTTGTAGCGTTGTCAATTCTGAGCAAAAGGCTGTTTGTCTTATTGTGCGCACTATTGGTGCAATTTTTCTTAGATAACCTCACTGTTTCCAACGCCGATTTCGTTGGAAAAACACTGCAATTCGGTATTTTAGTCTGATAGTTCCTACACTGATAGAAAAAAAAGTCGTCTTTTAAGATTTTGTACATTCTTAAAGTTAATTCTTAATATAAGTACGAAAATTCTATAAATAAGTTTTTTTATGGTTTATTCAAGCCCAAAAGAACCTAGATTTAAGATTTTTCACATTCTTAAAAAAAAAGCTTAAAAGAATACAAAATATTGTCAAAACAATAAGAAATATTCGTAAAACAATACCAACAAGTAAGAAAGCTACAGTCGAGTGAGCTCGACTGTGAGATACCCGCTACCCATACTAACCAGAAAAGCGTCAGGACGCCAGAAAAAACAGTTAATACAATTTTGAACATGACGGACAAATGCAAATGCAAGTGTAATATAATCACATGCATACAAAAATACATACTTATGTATTTATGTGTGTAAAAACGCGTTATTATTGCATTAAAGCGGCTAATAATTATTACCATATATTAAAATTGCTTCTCGAATATCTTATAAGATTCTTTTCCGAACACAACCAAGAATGGATAAGAATATTTAGTTGGTCTAATTCAGAGGTGGCGCGTCGCTACCACATGTGGCTGGAAGAGCCTCTGCCGGCAGCGCTGCCAGCACACAGACAGACAAAGCATCAGTTACATTGCTCTGGCTAAATCTAGCCACTTTTAGCGGAAAATAGCTATTTTTATAGTAAGAGCTATTGATTTTGCATAGAAAACCAAATGCTAGCTATATTATTCTATAGTTATATTATCATATCTGGCCATAGAAGTCATTTATTCACTCACACATATGCAATTTTGGATTGCAATTGCGATAGTGCCGACCACTGGTCTAATTGGTCAACCAAATGAGGCATGCGCCAGCAGCCGTTTGTGGCCATACAAAATTATTTCTTTAATAACTTCGACAATTTTTATCTGATCGCAACCAAATTTTCAGCAATCACACAGACTATAGTTCTTAATATGCATACCGAAATTCGACTCTAGCTTTAACATTATACGCTTAATACGCTTTTTTATGATTTGCGGGGGCGGAAGTGGGCGTGGCAAAAATTTGAAACAAACTTGATCTGCGTGCAAGCATAAGAAATACTGTCGAAAAAAAATTAGAGCTCTATCTCTTATAGTCTCTGAGATCCAGTGTTTCATACGGACAGACGGACAGACAGACAGACAGACAGACAGACAGACAGACAGACAGACAGACGGACATGGCTAGATCGACTCGGCTGTTGATCCTGATCAAGAATATATATACTTTATAGGGTCGGAAATGCTTCCTTCTACCTGTTACATACATTTCCTGCCGGCACAAAGTTATAATACCCTTCTACCCTATGGGTAGCGGGTATAAAAAGAGAGTAATATCAAGAAAAAAGTGTCTTGAATTAAGATTTTTGCATTCTTAGTTTTACAAAGGGATTACAGAGGGAGTACAGAGGGAGTACAGAGGGAGTACAGAGGGAGTACATATGTACATATTGCCGTCATATTCCACCCAGTCCAGCAAAAAATTATAGAGATAAAAATTAAAATAAATTCAGTTGAAATATATATATAAAAAAAAAAATAAATTCATCAAAAAATCTATTTTTTTTTTTTAATTGATAATGTTTTAAGATTTTTTTTCACAATTCAAAGTTTAATTTTCTTATTTTAAACTCTTTTACCGTTTTAAATAAGATTTAAAAAGTCTTGAATTTAGAATTCAAAAATTCTTGATATCATGAACAATAATCTCAAAACAAGATCGAAAAATTCTAACGCTACTATCATGACCGAAAATTCTTAATTTTATGTAGGGAAAGCGGTATCCGATTTAGCTCAAAATTGCTACATAGTATTAAAAGAGCCACAAATTTTAACTTCCCAAATTTTATTAATTTATTTATTTAGTTTTACCCGATCGTTCCTATGCGAGCTATAGGATATAGTTTTCTGATCCAAACAGTTTTCAAACCATATGTGCCTAGTTACAAATTATAACGGTTGGTAAAGTAACCGAGTAACCGAGTTATTAATTAATGCCACAAAAACAGTTCAAAACCCCAATAGTGCATAGGAACAATCAGGAAAAATTAAATACAATATTTTCATCAATTTTAAGATTTGGCAACTTATTCTTATTCCAAAATTTCGGTTTTAATTTTTATACCTTTGCAGGGTATATTAGTTTCAGTCAAAAGTTTGCAACGTAGTGAAGGAGGCATCTCCGACCCTACAAAGTATATATATTCTTGATCAGGATCAACAGCCGAGTCGATCTAGCCATGTCCGTCTGTCCGTCTGTCCGTTTCTACGCAAACTAGTTCCTCAGTTTTAAAGCTATCTGAATGAAACTTTGCAGTTAGGCTTCTATATACTCTCACTCGTACATATGTCGGAACGGGCCGGATCGGACGACTATATCATATAGCTGCCATAGGAAAAATCGGAAAAATCTACGAAAAAAAATTATAACTTTGTCAGTTTTCAACCAATTTTCACCAAAGTTGATATTTGCCCATTTAGTATTATTTCCGAATTTCGGTTTTAATTTCATGAAAATCGGCTGACTATATCCTATAGCTTCCATAGGAACAATCAGGAAAATAAAAGAAAAATTCATAACTTTGTCAATTTTCAACATATTTTCACCAAATTTGATAGTTACCCATATTTTAGTATTCCTGAATTTCGATTTTAATTTCATGAAAATCGGCTGACTATACCCTATAGCTTCCATAGGAACAATCAGGAAAATAAAAGAAAAAACCATAACTTTGTCGGATTTCAACATATTTTCACCAAATTTGATATTTAGCCATATTTTAGTACTTCTGAATTTTGATTTTAATTTCATGAAAATCGGCTGACTATATCTTATAGCTTCCATAGGAAACAAGATGGACATACAGTCAGGTGTCCCGACAGTAGAATACCCTGTACCATTACATGGCGTGTCCCAAAATTATATAAAAGAAAGAGAATAAGAAGACTAAGAACCGGAGACAAATTTACATATAATGCAAATGTCTTCCAATTTAAGAGCAAAGTCGATAGCTCAGTGGGTAAAGCTGCACATGTATTTTTGGCCTTTTTTCGTAATATTAAGTACTGTAATTATTTTGATTTACAGAAAAAAATACGAACCCGTGACAACTAACATTTTGAATAGACTGCAGCTTAGCCAGCTGCACCACTAACCAACTCGAAATGCGTAATCTTATTTTTATAATTATGTGAATATAACTAAAATGTATAATGAACGTTTTGGTTTATTTGGAGCCCTCTGCCAGGGCTGCCTCTTGTATACATAATATGTATAAAGTAAAAATCATATATCTCCGCTATTCATGGCACGATCACAATGAAATTTAGACAATCTGTGTATTTTGATATATTACATAAAGATATAAATATAACCCAAAAAGCAAAAAGCATAAAGCAATAACCTAAAACAAACTTGATCTGCGTGCCAAGTCTGATGTCTCTTTTCAACATCGGGCTATGTAAAAGAACAAATTTAGAAAAAAATTTTATTTTTAAATAAAAATATTTCTTAGTTTGTTTTTCATTAAATACATAATAATATTAAATATACCTTAATAAATATGCACTTATATATAATATATGTATATATAAATTAAAAATTCCTTTTAAGTTTCGTGCCGGGCCGTTTCTTTTCGTGCGGGCCCGGGCCTCAAAGTACAGGCCCACGCCCGTCTAGTGCGAAGCCCATTCCTTAGTTTTTGTTGTCGCAAACTCGGGACCGCGGGACATCCGAATTTGTGTTGCATTGTTTTTGTAAGTGTGCGCGGATCGCTGAACGCGAGCCGTGATCGTCTGGCCGAACTTGCTGGCGCCACCAAATTCGAATAACGGAGGGAGCTGCGAGAGCCCGAGGTTTCATGGGCTTGCCCATCTAGGGTTTACATGATGCAGCAGCTCATGTCCGGGTACGGCAAAATTCTGGCTGACAAATACTGCGGATTACGATACTTGGAGAGCGCTTGAGGAAAATCGCGGGCCAGAGCTTGATCGGGATACTGTAACGTCTGTAAATTAGTATTTTAGTACGTAGAATAATAAACGTTGAATTGCCGTCGGGAAACACAAACTTTACTGGTCGTCTGGCGGGTCTCTCGCAATTGTAGATGAACGCAGGGGAGTGGGCGTCAGGTCCACGGTTGGCTGCTGGCCGGTTGGCCGAAGATTTTCCAATGATGATTTAAGGAGATTAGGTTGGGAGGGTGACTGCCCTTCTTTTACCTGCTGGCCTAGAGACTCAGACAGGTGGTAAAATAATAAGGTTTTAACGACAGATTGTCCGGCCCGTTCCGACATATGTACGAGTGAGAGTATATAGAAGCCTAACTGCAAAGTTTCATTCAGATAGCTTTAAAACTGAGGGACTAGTTTGCGTAGAAACGGACAGACGGACAGACGGACATGGCTAGATCGACTCGGCTGTTGATCCTGATTAAGAATATATATACTTTATAGGGTCGGAGATGCCTCCTTCACTGCGTTGCAAACTTTTGACTGAAACTAATATACCCTGCAAGGGTATAATTAAATAGATCTCAAAATTGAATTGACGGTAGAGGTAAGTTGATTAATTTGGTTTTGGATTTTAGTTTTTGTTTGGATCAGTCTATTGCTTGACTCGACTAACTTCATTTCGGAAAACTAGATTTTTTCTAAGTCGCTGGCATCAGGTGTCCCTGCTACGACCTTTAGCATAGACCGTAAGAAATCCAAGCTCCTAGCTACTCTGTAATGAACGCCCAACGACTCTAACAAGTCCTGGAGGTGGGCGGTATCCACGCTCAGAAGCTTATTCATATGGGATAGCGGAAATATGTTGGTTGTCTCCTCTATTATGCGCCCGTAAGCGAACTTCTCCCATACTAGGATTTCACCATCTACGACAGTGATGTACCTGGCCTGTGAATAATCAGTAACGTGGGCCGACGCCAAGGACAGGAGTATGCAAAATGTTAGTCCGATCCTATGAAACTAAACTTTAGCTATTTTTATGCTTATAGAGGGGTTTCCCACCACCGATAAAATGAACTTAAAATAAACTATGCCAGTGGCTATAAACCTTATAGAAAACAAGTAAGAAAGGTACAGTCAAGTGAGCTCGACTGTGAGATACCCGCTACCCATACTTAAACCAGAAAAGCGTCAGGACGCCACAAAAAACAGTTAATACAATTTTGAACATAACGGACAAATGCAAATGCAAGTGTAATATAATCACATGCATACAAAAATACATCCACGTGTATCTATGTGTGTAAAAACGCGTTATTATTGCATTTAAGCGGCTAATAATTTTTACCATTTATTAAAATTGCTTCTCGAATATCTTATAAGATTCTGTTCCGAACACAACCAAGAACGGATAAGAATATTTAGTTGGTCTAATTGGTCAACCAAATGAGGCATGCTGCCAGCAGCCGTTTGTGGCCATACAAAATTATTTCTTTAATAACTTCGACAATTTTTATTTGATCGCAACCAAATTTTCAGGGATCACACAGACTATAGTTCTTAATATACATACCGAAATTCGCGACTCTAGCTTTAAAATTATACGCTTAATACGCTTTTTTATGATTTGCGGGGGCGGAAGTGGGCGTGGCAAAAATTTGAAATAAACTTGATCTGCGTGCAAGCATAAGAAATACTGTCGAAAAAAAATTAGAGCTCTATCTCTTATAGTCTCTGAGATCCAGTGTTTCATACGGACAGACGGACAGACGGACAGACAGACAGACAGACAGACAGACAGACAGACAGACGGACATGGCTAGATCGACTCGGCTGTTGATCCTGATCAAGAATATATATACTTTATAGGGTCGGAAATGCTTCCTTCTACCTGTTACATACATTTCCTGCCGGCACAAAGTTATAATACCCTTCTACCCTATGGGTAGCGGGTATAAAAATAAAGTGCGACAAGTGGCTTGAAGGTGTAATAAACTAATGCATAAAAAAAATGATTAAAAAAACATAAAGGACATTGTTGGTTTCATCATTTAAGATTGGCCTTGTAGACCACCCTCCCCTTAATGAGGACCGTGGTCCCCAGGTATACTTTCATTTTCGCATCGTACAGGCTCTTAAGAACCCAATCTACGTGCTTGATGTGAGATTCTTCGTCTTCCGAATAGATAATGACGTCATCAACGTAAACGTAGCAGAACTTGCCGATTTGTTCCCGTAGGATGTCATCGATTGTCCTCTGAAAAATGCTGCCTGCATTTTTGAGGCCAAATGGTAGTCTGTGGAATTCGTATTCCCCCCCATTCACTGAGAAAGAAGTTTCTTCTCTGTCGCGTTCTGTGAGAATGACACATTTTTCGGTTGCCATGCTCATCGGTCATTTTTTTATTCACAACCCATATCGGATTGTTGTAAGGGGATACCGATTTCTGAATTATCCCGTTTTTAAGCAGATCTTCAATCTCTTGGTTGACGAAACTCATGGGGTTGACGCTGCTCTCATGGGGTACGGGTATAATTTCGCGTATATGGGCTCCTCACTAACTTTTCTGATGGTAGCTACCACCGATGTGTTGTAAGGTAAAGCCTCGTTAGGGTTTGCAAAAGCCTTTTTCCTGGTCTGCAATATTTGTGTGGAAATTGATTTTTTTGTCTCGGTGCCCCAATTTAGGCTACCGCAAGCTAGGCATAGAGTTGCCCCTGCCTGTTTTAATAGGTCAAGGCCGATTATTCCATCAAAGGAGGATAAGTCTGGAAGTATAAAGAACGTAATCTTTAAATTAAATAATGAATGTAGAAAGGGGAATCGACGGGGCGAACGCCTTTTAAACCTTTGTGAGACCGGATGAAATTTTTTGACGCGCCCGTATCGATGAGGAACTTCATTTTTTTCCCCGCTACTCTTCGTCTGATGACGAGCAGCAGGGATTTTCCCCTACAAATTGATCATTTCTAAATCGTACTCAGAAATGGCGTCGTCGTCGACTTTGGCCGCCGCGCTGGAAGCTGCGTACGTGCCCTCGGCCTGATCTACGCTCTTAGCGATATGATTAACCCTTTGTCTTTTGTGAGGGCCTGAACGACCGGAGGGGGCCGGCTTCCCGTTTTGGTAAGCCTGTGCCTGGGTGGGTTGTCTCATCCTGGAAAGAGAAGGGTCAATGTCCATCGGTTCCTGGGTATTCTCTTGCGGTACATGATGTACTTGCGCCCTGTGCTGTTTGCTAAAGAACGGGTTTTTACCGGCACCGAATTGTTAATTTGTGTGGGAAAAGGATTTTTCTTGTTGACGGTCTTGTGGCTTTGAGGATTGCCTGCGATCCTTATCCTCTTAGCTTTTTCCAAAGTTGCGAAGGTGTATATTTCGTGGTTCGATTCCACCTCTTGAGCTAATGCCAACGCAGTTGGCATGTCTTTCGGCTTCGCCGAGAAAAGGACATCGGAAAGACTACGTTTGAGTCCCGAAATAAATATAAGGAGCGCGTCATCTCGGAACATTTGGCATAGAGTTCTTGCCGCCGACGCTTCGTACGACATCGTGGCTTTGTTAGTGAGCAAGGTGAGCTTTTCTCAACCTCGTCATAATACTGTAGGAGGGTGAGGGCTCCCTGTCTGAGGTACCCATCTCCTGTTCGATGACGTGAATCTGGCGTTTGTCACTATATGTGAAATCGAGGCGGTCTATGATCGCATCGAAATTTAATATAGTGCCAAACGAGGATAGCACCGCATCGGCAGGGCTTCTAATTTTGCTCCTAATTATTACTACCGCCTGGTAGTTGCGCGAGCTATTTACGTATTCTTCGAAAATAAAATATGCGGGTGTTGCTGCTTGCCGCCACGAGACACATGTCTCCTGTGCTCTCGTAAATTCGGGTAGGCATTTCACTGCGTCTAGTGGTTCATTGCATTGAACATTGCCTTCGATGGTAATGGGCTCGTATACATGAGTTGCCGCCTGTGCGGGTGTGACTTGCACCGCCGCCACCTGAGCGGCCAACCGATTTATGGTTTGGCGCATTTCCTAGTTTGGCCGGAGCGTAAATATAACGTCGACTATGGTCAACGACTCTGGTCTGGTTGACCACAGTTAACTTGTACACGCGAAATAGCATCCGGAGGAACGATAACGAAAACAGAAGCAAAATACTGTGGATAACGCTACCTTAAGAGAGCTCGAAGAAAATCCAGGGAGCAAGAAAGGAACAGATGCAGCAAATTCAGTTAATGGCAACTCCTGACATAGAGGTCTTTTTACCCAAATCGCCAGGCAGAATCTTAGAGGCATCGAAATATTGAAATTGTAGCAGAATTTTCCACGGACGATAGAGGATGAACAACAATAACAACTTAATAGGAACAGAATCACTGCGGGGAAATAAAAACTACGAAATATTAAGATCAGAACAACTGAACAGCTGGGTATGCTGTGGAGAAACATGGTTTCCATCTCAGGTCAATGGTTCCAATAAAATTTCCATATATGTTAAATCTCAAATATGGACAACTCATTTTATTTAAGTAATAAATTTGAGAGTCCAAGCATCAAATATCTCTGAGTGCTTTAAAAATATTGCCAATGTTGAACATGTTATGACCTGCTCAGCCACCTCAGGAGGGATTTTTCCCCGTCCACCCACAGGTCGCACCATAATCCCAGCTGATCTGAAATCCACAAACAAACAAAAAAAAAGGTAAACAACATCGAAAATACCTCTTTTTCCCAGATGTAGGCCTGTGGGCATGGCCCCTTTGACGCACCCTCCCATCCTGGAATCCGCATCATATCGCCGGATTTAACTTGGCAGTCGGTTATTCCGGCTTCTTCCTGGTCACCGAATCATCATCCTTCTCCCTCACGTAAGACAATTAGCAACTCATTGTTATAAACTTTTAATTATCCAACATGTTTGAACTTAATTTGAATAATATACAAATTTGTTTCTAAAGCAAACCGCAAACCAAACAACATTCCTAATATAGGTAACGACGACGAAAAGAATAAATATAATATATAAACCTTTCTCTCTTCCAAGTGAACGGTCGTGTTTTTTTCTTGCGCTCTCGTTTTGTGTAATTAATTTGCGTAAAAACAATCGGGGTTTACTTAAACTTCTACAACGACGACGCTCTCACTCTTCCAAGTGAACGGTCGTGTTTTTTTCTTGCGCTCTCGTTTTGTGTAATTAATTTGCGTAAAAACAATCGGGGTTTACTTAAACTTCTACATTGTGATCTGCCAGCCACGTCATCTTCAAGATATCGCTGCCACTGGTGTCTGTAACAAAACAGGAAATATTCGGCATCATGGCAACGATTCAGGCTACAAACAGAAATCATAGCCGTCAATGCCCATAGAGATCAGTTCATGGGATTTACCAAGGAGGAGTTCAATCAGTGTCTAGAGCTGCCACGCGACGAACACATCTGCTTCAACCATCAAGCCACATTCAGCGTGGAAAACCGGTGTGAATTCCAGTTGTCTAAAATAAGACGGAAACTATCTGCGAGGTCTCTCAGTCGAGGGCCGAGCTGTGGTGGTCAGCAACGCATCAGCGAAACAGATGGATGTTTGCCACACGCAGGCACGTGGAACTTCAAGCGGTGTGCAACGGAACATCGTTCACAGTACAGCTTAACGGAACGGGCTTATTATCACTGGCCCCGTCGGGGTCACCAAAATGTAAAGTGTAAGAAGGCTTAGATGCCTGGCAAATAGTGCATAGACTATTTGCCTGTTTGTTGTCGCAACTAGCACTTGAAACTAGGTGGACTTGTTTGAGGGGTTGAGTGCACGGGTCGTTCTAAAAGAACAGCATGAATAAAAGCTCTGGGTCTGCGTTAGAACTCTTACTGACTTTATTAATGAAACTTAACAATATATATAGGTACACAAACGCTTATGCTAACAGAAATAACGTATAAGAAATAGTGTGCGGTTACTTGAGAATGTGGGTTAGTGTCGCGAACTGAGACCATCGCCCCAGTTCATTTCCTTGTCTCAGTTGACCATGCATGTTCGCTTGACCTGGTAAATGATACTTTATTTACGACAAATGCAGGTCACTGTGACTGAAGAGTTGTTACATAATGAGTGTTGTGTTTTGAGATATTCTTACTTATGACTACATACTGCTGCGACTGAACAATGTGATTAGTGTTCAAAAGAGAACCATACACTGCTGTTATGTCCACGCATCCTACAGATGACGATAAACGATCGAATATCTTATATCCAAAGAAAGCAGTTGTGCTTAAATTGTTTTGCAAGGGGTCATCAACTCCACGATTGTACAAGCGTCCACAACTGTTTACGTGCCACGGTCGGCATCACACTTTGCTGCATCCAAGCAAGTCAGTTAGTGTTCCGATTCCTTCTAAGGTTTCAAGGCCAGTATCCGCGCCGATCCAAAGGATTTTCTCCTTCTCCACGCGAGTTACGACTCATTCCGAGTCCTTCAATTACTGGGTTCCATACGAGGACATCAACAGCAGACGTTCCCGAGGTATTTTGTCCTACCCATGCGAGTCTGCCAAGGAAACCATCCTCTTCGGAAATGCCACCGTTTTCTTAGGCTTAGTGCTGAGAAACGGCTCCAGGCAGTCATCGAGAAGAAATACTGCGTCAACTGTCTGGCCCACCACCATTCCGCAGGATCTTGCTGCGGTAACGACCGATGCCAGTCGTGTAGAACGGATCATCACACTCTTCTACTTGTCGACGAACGCTCAGCGTATCCAACGCGTATCCAATTAGCGGTCACTCTTGAAAAGATTAAACATTTTTTCGCTGCGAAACGTTTTACTGTCTGGATACTATCCTTAATATACTTTTCTATTGCAATTTTCTTCTATTAGATCAGTCATCGGACAAATTTCGTATCTAGTATATTTTATGTAGATATATCGATTTTGGCCTGTAATGCATTGGCTAATGCATTGACAATGCATTTGAAGTGCCGTATAGTCATCTTGCTCGCACTTTTGTAAAACACTGAGCTGTCAAATCTTTAATGAAGTCTCTAATTAATGCGGTAGTATCATAACAGCATTATTAGTGAACTGTAAATACTTCTATATAAATTTGTAGTCTATCATAATCGAAAGTTTTGTAAGCCAGTGATAGGGTTCTTCCACAAAGATACATCGGTCTCCGTCCGTCCGTTGAACGGATGGTCCATAAAGTTGTGCCGTTCCGAAATATCAAAAATAGAAATTTAACTAAATAAATATATAATATAACTAATATTTTATTAGTTACGAAATTAGTGGCTTCCGCACTCCATCTTACATATATACATATAACAAGATTGTCATACAGTCAGCTGTCCCGACAGTAGAATACCCTGTACCATTACAAGGTGCGCCCCAAAATTATATAAAAGAAAGAGAATAAGAATAAAAAACGGAGATAAATTTACATATAATTTGAATGTGTTCCCATTTAAGAGCAAAGTCGATAGCTCAGTGGGTAAAGCTGCACATAAATTTGGTAAGCAATTGGCCTGGGTTCGAAGCGACCGCAGGCCTAAGACATTTTTTTAATTTCAAAAAATTAAGTATAGTTATTTGCTTGCATTTTTTTTATTTCTTAGTATTAAATACTGTAACTATTTTGATTTACTGGAAAAAAAAATATTTGCTAAAAATAAAAAAGCTTTCACTCGTCGCCGACGGGATTCGAACCCGTGACAACTAAAATTTCAAAGAGACTTCAGCTTTGCCAGCACCACCAACCAATTCAAAAAGAGTAATCTTATTTTCAAAATAATGTGAACAATAAAATTTATAATAAACGTTTTGATTTATTTGGAGTCCTCTGACTGGGCTGCCTCTTGTACACGTAATGTTTATAAAGTAATAAGCCTATATCTATTGCCGCTATTTATGGCACGATCGCAATGAAATTTGGACAATCTGTGTATTTTGATATAATACATACAGATTTTAAATATGGTTTAAATAACTTTATAAATTTAGGAGAAATACGGTTTTTTTCAAAAAGCTCCCCCAAAAAGAGGAGCAGCAAAAATTAAAAACAAACTTGATCTGCCTGCAGATTACCTTTCTCTCTTCCAAGTTAACGGTCGTGTTTTTTTCTTGCGCTCTCGTTTTGTGTAATTAATTTGCGTAAAAACCATTGGGGTTTACTTAAACTTCTACATTGTGATCTGTATAGTTACCGATCACTTCGCATGTGCATGCAACTTTATAATTTTAGGATCAAATCCCTTTTATTTACATTATTTAACTTGTGCTGCCAGTGTTTGTTTTTCTTGTTCTTTTATATTCCTCTTTTTGCCTTCTTCGTTTAGCCGTTGTTGCTCTGTTGCGATAGCTAAACGTTCTCTAAGCTCGCTTAATCTCACGCTCTCCCCCTCTCTTGCTCATCAACTCTCTCTGTGCAGCTGCACTGTTTTTTCATTATCTATCACCCCCGCTCTCTTAAGTTTACAAGTACAGTGGTAAGTCGAAATAATGTCTTCTGATATCGTCTGCTTTTCCAAAACCTGTAAAAAGGTAATTTTGTCCACCGATCTCACCATCGGCTGCTGGTTGTGCGACAACATTTTGCATGAAAAGTGCATTGGGGTTGCCGGCCGGACTGTCGATGACGTGAGAAAAAACATTGGCTTGCGCTACTGTTGCGATGCCTGTCGTGACGTTGAAAGGGAAATTATGTCTTTCATGCGGCAAACCAAGGGCAGTTTTAAGGAGCTATTATCGAGTTTCAACAAAACTCATAACATCTTCTTAGCGCTTGATAAGCAATTTAATAGCCTTACGCTATTAAATGAGCCTCCTAGGCGTAAAAAAACTGCAACTGGAGTGCAGCATGGTGACGGATCCCTAAAACCCGCGGCGAGCTCTCAACAGCAGCAAGCCACGGCACAGCCCTCGATCACTGAATTAAGTCCCAGAATTCTGAGATCGAGTGCTAGGAAGGAGTCGGTATCTGAAGGTGCGGGGGGACTGAGCGTTCCCCCGTTAACTTCTTTTTCGTCCCCTATGGGACCTCAAACTCGGACCCCCCATAGCCCCATAAATATATCCCCCCAGGGATTACCGGCCGACAATTGCACGGCAGGCACTCAGTCTGTCTTGCCACAAGCCCTCATTGCTATCCCAGAACAAGAAACAGATATTTGTTTCGCGGCTCTCCCCTGGTCAAACATCGGAAGATGTCATTGCCTTTATACGAGGCAAAGAGCTGAAAATTTAAAATTAAAGGTGGAAAAATTCAAAATTTCTTATGCTAGGGATATTTCATCTTTCAAAATAAATATCACAAATGAATTCTTTGGTACGATATGCTCAACCAAATTTTGGCCCGAGTATGTTGTCGTCAAAGAGTATGAAGCTAAGAAAAAGAAACGGCCTGTGGGTATAACTCTTCCCAAGCCCGACCTGACCACTGTGCCCTCTACATCCTCCAACTCTGCCCAAAAAAACTAAATACTTCGCTGTTAATCTCCTATCAGAATGCAAGAGGCTTGCGTAGCAAGCTGCATAAACTATATTCTGATAGTCTTGCATTTACCTCCCATGTTATTGTGTTCACAGAAACCTGGCTAAAGCCGGAGATTCTTAGCTCCGAAGTTTTCCCAGCTGCGTTCACGATTTATCGGCTAGATCGGCCTATCAGGCGCGGGGGTGGGGTCCTCATAGCGGACAACTCCACTCTCACTTCAGAATTATTAACTTTCGAGGAAAGCAACGAAGTTGAATTCCTTTGTGTGAAGCTATCATTTAAAGGTCGCTTTGTTTTTATTACATATTCTTACATTCCTCCATTGTCGGAACTGCCTATTTTTTGGAACCACCTTTCCGCCATTCGAATGGTTTCCAATATGCTTTCTAATAGAGATCATTTAGTAGTCTTGGGTGATTTTAATATCCCTGGAGCTATTTGGTCCCTAAATAACTCCTCTAAAACACTATAATCCTCTACACAACATGATTTTATTGCTGGCTTGTTCGACATTTCGTTGTCCCAAGTCAACCATGTACGAAATTCCTTAGAGCGCTCGCTTGATCTTTGTGTTGTCTCAGACCCGGCGAGTGTTAGTTTAGCGAGGGTGGCGCCTCTGACGCAACCGGAAGATCCCTATCATCGCACTTTCGATGTGACACTCGACATTGGTACTGATATACAGAAAATACCTGATAGACCAGCCAAAAGAGTTTACTGCTTTCGCAAGTCTGACTTCGACCGGCTAAATAATTGTATTTCTGACTTTAATTGGTCTGATTTATATATGTGCACTGACATGGCTGCTGCCGTGGACATTTTTTACAATGCGATGAATTCATTCTTCTCTGAATGTGTTCCGTTATTTTATCCCTCTACTTCAAATAAACCACCTTGGTTTACTAAACAATTGAGTCGCTTGAAAAATGTAAAGTCAAGGCTGTACACGAAATTTAGAAAAACCAGTTCTAGTTCTGACCTCTCTAACTATATATCGGCTCAGTCAAACTTCACTGTACTGAACGCACAGTGTTACAAAAACTATTTGACTCGTTGCAGGGTCCAATTTTCTCAGGATCCTAAACAGATTTATAATTTTGTTAATACTAAACGAAAGGCGGTAACTCATCCTTCATTGATTTCTTTTGAAAATGAAACTGTAAAGGGCGATCAAGCAATTGCCGATCTTTTTGCCCAGTTTTTCCAAACTACATACTCTACTTCCACTGACCCAAATCAGACTTATTCTTATAGCATGCCAAAATCGAACCTAATTTTCTGTCCATGTTTAAACGAAAGTTCTCTCCTTGTATATCTTCATCGAGTTAAGCCAGTTTATCTGCCAGGTCCCGACAGAATACCGGACTGCGTGCCATTTCCCTTATTGTTTACTCTATTTATCAATGATCTGCCCGAAGTTTTGACAAACTCTAGAGTACTCATGTACGCTGATGATGTCAAGCTTTGTGTGCAATACAAGGACGTCGCTTACCAGTATGATTTACAAACAGATCTTGTTAGCTTCCAAGCCTGGTGCCTCATAAACCTACTAAACTTGAATGGCTCTAAATGCAAGCTAATGACATTCTCTCGTGTCGTTCCCAATCTTGCAACTTACACGCTAAACTGCTGCTCTTTGGAAAGAATTAACTCAGTTGATGACTTGGGTGTCCGCTTGGATCCCAAACTTGACTTTATCGATCATATTTCGTGCATGGTGAATAAAGCCAGAAGTATGCTGGGGTTTATTAAACGGTGGTCGAAAGAATTCGATGACCCCTATGTAACTAAAACTTTATATATTTCATTAGTTCGTCCTATCCTAGAATATGGATCGTGTGTTTGGAGCCCCCAGTATGGGGTTCACAGTAAACGCATCGAATCGGTTCAAAAGAACTTTTTGCTTTTCGCTTTACGCGGTTTAAACTGGGATGCTGAACAAAGATTACCCTCCTATCATAGTAGACTTCTCCTAATTAACTTGCCCTCCTTAGCCAACCGTAGAACTATGCTAGGCATTTCTTTTATATATAACCTTATTCACGGCGACGTGGAAAGCACTGACTTATTAGGTCAGCTCAATTTCCACGTCCCGAGTAGAAATACTAGATCGTATATACCCTTAGTTTTGCGCCATTGTAGAACCTCCTTTGAACTGCATGAACCCTTTAGAGTACTGTGTGCAAGTTATAATGACTTGTATTCATTAATTTCACATGTCGATGGTCTTCCCAAACTAAAAACTTTAATCCTAACCCACTTAGCTCGCTTGCAAGCACGCCGGTTGTTAATTTTTCTCGTTTTCTTTCCTATATTTTCCATCGCGTCTACTAATACCTAACCCTAACAGGCACGTGCCTGGTTTCATGGCCGTAGTGCATCAACGTCCAAATATAAATATAAAAAAAAAAATATATATATATATATATATATTAGTTAACCCTACCTTCTTTTCAGCATTTCATCCTAACCGGAGCTCCAATACAGATCAGGGGGTGATACGGGTCGTGTACAAAAGGATGGCTACTGATACCCCTACATGGATCGGCCTGGGCAGATCACCACTTCGTCAATTTCGATTTTAGGTTTAGATAAGGATAATTGTTTGCTTAGTTTCAAGTGTGATTGCAAGTTATTTATATTAGTATTAGGCTTAGATGCCTGGCAGATAGTGCATAATCTATTGCCTTTGTTGGTCGCAATTAGCACTTGGAACTAGGTGGACGGTTGGGTTGATTTGGTTGAATGAGGGTCTGAAGACACAGTGACAGCCTCTGATGCATGCATGAATAAAAGCTCGTGGTTGAGGTAGAACTTACTGATTTTATTAATGAAACTTAACAACATTTATATGTACAACAGTGCTTATGTTAACAGAAATAACGTATAAGAAGTAGTGTGCGGTTATTGTGAATGTGGGTTAGTGTTAGGATCTGAGACTATTGCCCCAGTTCATTTCCTCGTCTCAGCAGACTATGCATATTCGCTTGACTTGGTAATTGACACTTTATTTACGATAAATGTTTGTCGCTGCGACTGAAGAGTTATTACATAATATGTGTTGTGTCTGTAAACAAAATAGAAAGAAGAAAATGAAGTAAAAGAAATATAATGAAAACATAAATATAATTATAAATCAAATGTCAATAAATGAAGTCAAGGAAAGTCCAAATCATTCTCTCTCGCTCGCCACCGACGACTTTCGAGTCCACCGCGTCTCTCTCTCTCTCTGAAGACGTTCGAGTCCAACCCATTCTCTCTCGCTCGCCACCGACGACTTTCGAGTCCACCGCGTCTCTCTCTCTCTCTGAAGACTTTCGAGTTCAAACCGTTCTCTCTCGCTCGCCACCGACGACTTTCGAGTCCACCGCGTCTCTCTCTGAAGACTTTCGAGTCCAAACCATTCTCTCTCGCTCGCCACCGACGACTTTCGAGTCCACCGCGTCTCTCTCTCTCTCTGAAGACTTTCGAGTCCAAACCATTCTCTCTCGCTCGCCACCGACGACTTTCGAGTCCACCGCGTCTCTCTCTGAAGACTTTCGAGTCCAGACCATTCTCTCTCCCTCGTAACCGACGACTTTCGAGTGCACCGCGCCTCTCTAAAGACTTTCGAGTCCCACTAACCTCTCTCTGCAGACTTTCGAGTCCAACCGATGTACCTCCGGGAGACTTCCGAGTCCGCATACCCGCGGGGAAGACTTCCGAGTTCCCCCCATCTATTTCTTTTTTCTTCTCTCCCTCTCTAAAGGTTCCCGGGTCCCTCGGCTCCCCCGGATTGGCACATCCGCCTGCTGCCGACAACTGGCAGATCCAGAACCGCTGGCAGACGACCCAGAACTCGGCCCAGAACTCCGTCTACCAACTCTGTTAAAAAACGTTGAATAAACATAAACCCTCTTTAATTTAACCGAATTCTCTTCACTGCTCTCACTGGGAAACGGGCAACTTCTCTTACAGCTACCACTCGGACTAACTATTGTAGGCGGATCCTGGCCGTCCCTGAGCTATCTGGGGAACTGAGGCGGCAGACCGTCACATTGGCGCCCGAACAGAAAGAGTGGTAGTAAGAGGAACCCGGAACCAGGAGAGCATGTCCAGCTGGGTGTACATGGCAACAAAATCCGAGCTGACCGAATACGCGAAGGAATTCGAGTTAGACCCGACGGGAAGAGTAGAAGACTTGAGGAGGGAACTAGCGGCGTTCTGTAAGAACACGGACCACACGGAGAGCATAAGGCCAGAGGCTAGCAACCTTGGCAGAGCAATATAAGAAGGAAAAAGCCCGGCAAGAGTACCGGCGATCATAGTAACAAGAGCCGAAGAAATGGAGAGCCCAAGGAAGAAGAAGCAAGGAAGGAAGGTGGACATGGAAACCATCTACCGAGTGCGAGGATGGGGGATTAGGTACCAAGGAGTAACAAACCCACTGGAGTTCTTGGAGAAAATAGAACAGTGGGCGAAGGGGTACGGGATGGAGATGGACCAGTTAATCCCAACCATGCCATTTATCCTCGAAGGACTCGCACCGGATTGGTGGAACACAACGCCAACCGAGATCGAATCCTGGGAGCATTTAAAAGAGGAGCTACAAGAGTACTTCCTGCCTCCGAAGTACGAGGAACAGTTGGAACAAAAGATCGCTCAGATGAGGCAACGAGAGAACGAACCAGTAAGGGAATTTGCGACCGAATTACGAAAGCTAATGCAGTTTACGAAGCTGTCGGAAAGAGAGAAATTGGACAGGGTATACAAGAATTCCAGAAGCAAAATAAAATTATACACCCGGAGGAAGCTGGCAAAGGAGGTGGAAGAGATTGAAGCCACGGAGAGCGTAATACGACCATTACAGCAACAACAGATAAACCAAGAATTATGCTTCAGATGCGGGGGTACGGGTCACGCGGCACGCAACTGCGGGAATCCGCCAAGACTATTCTGTTGTAAGATGGACGGAGTAAGGACTACACAATGCTGTAGGGCGCCGACGGGAAACGGGTAAGGCCTGAGCAGGTAAGACTGGCAGCTCAGGCCACACACCAAAGGCCAGACCCGAGAGACGATTTAACGTGTGACGAGGATCGGATTCGGAGAGAGAACAGTAAAAGGGATCATAGATACGGGAGCGTCACGAAGCGCAATTAGCAAGAACTCGTACCAAGATCTCCGAGAACACGGGAAATGGAACGGAGTGCGAGCGGAAATAATACTCGCCAATGGGATGAAGCAGCGAGCAATTGGAGAATTTCACGCCGAGATCGGGTTCGGAGGAGCCCGGATCAAAATTTCGTTCATGATTATGTCAGAAGTAGCGGGCGGCATCCTGTTGGGGATGGATTTCCTGGCAAGGGCACGGAGCGTGCTAAGATGCGGGAACCTCGAATTGGAAATAAAGGAGGCGGGAAAGGGAAACAACGAAGCGATGGAGGTAACGGAGACACCGAAGCATGAGGACACCCTGGAGGAAAGAATAAAGGACTTCCTGCGGGAACACAGGCAAGTATTCGAGAGGATGAAGGGGGTCAGTAACGCCGCGACGCACAAGATATACCTAACGGACGAAAAGCCGATTAAGCAGAGGTCCTATCCAAGAAACCCAAAACAGCAGGCAATTATCGACGAACAGGCAGATGAACTGCTGTCGCTGGCTTATAAAAAGGTCAAGGAGCCCCTATAGTGCACGAGTGGCGGATGTGCATCGATTTTCGGTTACTAAACGACAAGACTGAGAAAGACGCATATCCGGTGCCAAGAATGAACTTTATCCTGGACCAACTGCGTGAAGCAAAGTATATAAGCACAATAGACCTTAAGTCAGGCTACTGGCAAATCCCGATGGACCAGGACAGCAAACAATATACAGCATTTACGGTACCGGGGCGAGAGCTGTTTTAATGGAAGGTGATGCCGTTCGGGCTCACTACAGCACCCGCGACGTTCCAGCGGACATCCGGATAAACCCGGATAAATGCCACTTCTTTCAGGAGGAGCTAAAATACTTGGGCCACGTCGTCAGCAATCAGGGCATTCGGACAGACCCGGAAAAGGTGGCAGCAATTCAGGAACTACCAGCGACAAAATCTACGAAGGAAGTCCACAGCTTCTTAGGGATGGCCTCGTGGTACCGAAGATTCGTGCCGAACTTCACGGAGCAAGCCGGGCCGCTGCAGGAACTAATCCGGAAGGGGCAGAAATTCGAATGAAACGAGAGACACCAACACGCGTTCGACGGTTTGAAAGAAAGCTTAACACAGGCACCAGTCTTGGCATGACTTCTCGAAACGGTTCAGGTTGCAAACAGATGCGAGCGACTTCGGATTAGGAGCAGTCCTGACACAGGAGGCAAAGGACGGAGAGCACGTGATATCATTCCCAAGCCGGAGACTGAGTAAGACGGAGCAAAAATACAGCGCGACGGAGAAGGAGTGCCTGGCCATTTACTGGGGTGTCGAGAAGTACAAGATGTACCTCGAGGGATATCCCTTTAGGGTGATAACGGACCATATGGCACAGAAATTGTTAAATTCGATCAAGAGTCCGGCAGGGAGAGTCGCCAGGTGGGCACTGGGTTTGCAGCCATACCAATTCGATATACAATACAGGAAAGGAAAACTCAATGTGGTAGCGGATGCTCTGTCGAGATTGCCACGGGTAGAAATCAAGGGATTGAGACACCAGGACGACTGGATACGGCAAAATATCGAAGAGTTACGGAAGGAGCCACGGAATCAGGAGTACCAGATGTCAGAGGGCCGATTATACAAACCAAGCGAACAAATGAGGGACGAACAACGGTGGAAGCTGTGCGCAACGGCGGGCGAGATTCCACAGATCATGCAGGAAAAGCACAGTGCCGCCGAAGCGGGGCACCTGGGAATATTTAAAACAATAAAGAGAATAAAGGCGAGATATATTTGGCCGGGATTAACCAGGGACGCGAAAAAGATTGTGCGGTCATGCGACAGTTGCCAGAAATATAAGGTCTCGCAACAGAAGGCGGCCGGGAAGGTGCTGACACGAGTGGCGGAGGCACCGTGGGAGACGATATGTGTCGAGTTTCTGGGACCACTGCCACGCACGACACATGGAAACTCAACCCTAGTGGTAATGATGGACAAATACTCGAGATGGGTGGAGTTGGCAGCGATCCGGCAGGCGACGGCAGACGCATTTCTAAAGGTAATCCGAGAGCGGATAATTGCTTGGTTCGGCGTACCGAAGATACTGGTATCGGATAACGGGGTACAATTCACGGGGAGAAAAACAAAACAAGCAATGGAACGGTGGGGCGTAAAACAGCAGTTTGCGGCACCATATACGCCGCAGGAGAACCCTACAGAGCGGATGAACAGGACTGTCAAAACAATGATTGCGCAGCTAACGGGAGATAACCAAACAAAGTGGGACGATCGACTACCGGAGTTAATGTTAGCATTCAATAGCAGCACCTCCGAGACGACGAAATTCAGCCCCGCACAGTTGATACTGGGGAAGGAGCTACGGCTGCCCGGTGTAACGTTAAACAGGGCCACTGAAGGGTCGGGGTTGCAGGAGGAAACAGTGGAAGACCGATGGAAAAGAATGGAGAAACGAAGGGAAGAAGCGATCGAAAATATGCTAGACGCGGCGGAACAGCAAAAAATGCTTTACGACATATTGTGACGGTGAAAAGTAGACAGACGGGAAAAATAAAACAGGCGCACATCGGGGATATAAAACGGTATGTAGAAACACCACAAATATCGGAAGAGCCCGGGCACGATACGCCAATACACACAGGGGTGGGTCACGATACATCGATACACGCGGGGCTAGAACGCAATACATCGTCACGTATAGGGCGGGTGGCTACACTCAACTGGCTTTCTAACGATAAGCGCCCCCTGGTCACACTTAGCTCATTTTTTAACCCCTATCGAATAACAAAATTGTTGGTTTCTTTACAGGAACGATGCCCAAGTTTGAAGAAAGTGTGCGAAAATTTAAGGAGAGGCACGCGGCAGTGGCAGCAGCAGTGCGGGCGAGGCTGATCGAGGCACCAGCAGCACCGGGAGCAGGGAGGAGGCGAACAGAGCCGGCCAGGATGGGCCGCAGGCAGGAGGCTAGGAGTACGGAGGTGGTTCGAGCGTCGCCGGCGACAGCCGGGGCAGCGTATCCCCACCAGGGCAAGCAGCGGGTAGCCCATACGCCGCGAGGAGACATCGGAGGGCACGGCAGGGCCCCGACGGTGGCGACGGCACCCGCCAAACCGGTGCTGGTCTCCGCTGGAGTGGCAGGCCCAAAGATGCCGCCGATGGAAGAGTCCGACGCCGAGTCGTGGGAGGACGACACACCGCCCCCGCTAGTCCGACGCCCACAGACGCCAACGACACCAAGCCGACGCCACCGACACCCACACCAACACCAAGCCGACGCCCACCGACACCAACACCAACGCCACGAAGCCGGCGCTCACCAACGCCGACACCACGAATCCGACGTCCACCGACCCCGGACGCGGACCTCCTAGAGATACACCCGGTAGAGAAAAACGCCTGGGGGTGGCGCCTCCCCGAGGGGGCGACGCTCTCCGCGGCCGGAGTAGCAGCGATAAAAAGGAAGCTGGAAGGGAAGAAGTACGGCCAGCAGAAGCGCTGGCTGATGGAGGATGGAGGCTTTCGAGTCCCAAACCACCCTCTCTCGCTCGCCACCGACGACTTTCGAGTCCACCGCGTCTCTCTCTGAAGAATTTCGAGTCCAAACCATGCTCTCTCGCTCGCCACAGACGACTTTCGAGTCCACCGCGTCTCTCTCTAAAGACTTTCGAGTCCAAACCATTCTCTCTTACTCGCCACCGACGACTTTCGAGTCCACCGCGTCTCTCTCTCTGAAGACTTTCGAGTCCAACCGCTGTACCTCCGGGAGACTTCCGAGTCCGCATGCCTGCGGGGAAGACTTCCGAGTTCCCCCCATCTATTTCTCTTTTCTTCTCTCCCTCTCTACAGGTTCTCGGGTTCCTCGGCTCCCCCCGGATTGGCACATCCGCCTGCTGTCGACGACTGGCAGATTTAGAACCGCTGGCAGAGCTGTTCTCTCGAGACGCGAGAAGCCCAGACGACCTACGAAGCAGCGGCCCAGAACTCCGTCTACCAACTCTGTTAAAAAACATTGAATAAACATAAGACCTCTTTAATTTAACCGAATATTCTTCACTGTTCTCACTGGGAAACGGGCAACTTCTCTTAGCTATCAGTGATAGCTAGCAGCTATCACTCGGACTAACTATTGTATCCTATTGTATTGGATCCTGGCCGTCCCTGGTCTATCTGGGGAACTGAGGCGGCAGACCGTCACACAGTGTCGAGGAAGGTTCCCAAGAGTTACGGAACTTTCCTGTTTGGTCTCACCAAATGTTTTTATGGTAAGAGTAAAATTTCAGGAATATTCCCAAGAGTTACGGAATCTTTCCTGTGAGTTCGTATTCGTAATCAGGACAATTTACTGTGAGTCAGAGCTCCCCAAAATGTTTCTTTGGCGAGTGAGAAAAGATCGGGAGAATTCCTAAGAGTTGCGGAACTTTCCCGGGGTTGGCGTCCACGGTTAACGTGTTCGTCAGGGTCACCAAAATGTTTGTGTGAGGAGGCTTAGATGCCCGGCAGATAGTGCATAAGGTATTGCCTTTGGTTGTCGCAACTAGCACTTGGAACTAGGTGGACGATTGGTTTGGTTTGGTTGAATGAGGGTCTGAAGACACAGCGACAGCCTCTGATGCATGCATGAATTAAAGCTCGTGGTTGAGGTAGAACTCTTGCTGATTTTATTAATGAAACTTAACAACATTTGTAGGTACAAAAGTGCTTATGTTAACAGAAATAACGTACAAGAAATAGTGTGCGGTTACTGTGAATGTGGGTTAGTGTTAGGAACTGAGACCATTGCCCCAGTTCATTTCCTCGTCTCAGCAGACTATGCATATTCGCTTGACCTGGTAATTGACACTTTATAAATGCATGTCGCTGCGACTGAAGAGTTATTACATAATGTGTGTTGTGTCTGGAATATTATTACTTATGACTAAATACTGCTGCGACTGAACATAAACAATAAATAAATATATAATTTGGATAAATAAATTAAATAAGTTAAATAAATTAAATAAATACGTTAAATAATTTAAATAAAATTTGGTGGCCAAATCTGTTTTTCTGGCAGTCGATCCCTTCTTGTTTTGGGCTTTGGAGTTTGGAACCTCGTACTCGGGCCTTCAGAAAATGGTTATCCCGGATCCAAAATGGATGGGAATGTTCAATTGTCCTGGTCCCTGTTTCCTATCCTTTAGCTTCTGTTTTCTGTGGACTTTTGGTTATTATTAACCTTCACTTTCACCTGGTCACTACACTCATGTTTTTTTGTATATTTTTCTTTCTGACACAATTCGGAATGCGGTGAATATGCTCGCGGGTCGCAAAGTTCTGCCAATGGCCGTCACCTTGCCCTATTTTTGGGCTCGGCTTCTGTCGATTCCCCTTTCCTCTTTTCGAATCTCTCTCCATCGAGGTCGAGAGCCGATTTTAAGTCCATGGCCCTGCTTCTGCCTTAGTATGAGTGGATGCACTCGCTCCGGGCTCGAGAAGCGAGAAGCCCAGACGACCTACGAAGCAGCGGCCCAGAACTCCGTCTACCAACTCTGTTAAAAAACATTGAATAAACATAAGACCTCTTTAATTTAACCGAATATTCTTCACTGTTCTCACTGGGAAACGGGCAACTTCTCTTAGCTATCAGTGATAGCTAGCAGCTATCACTCGGACTAACTATTGTATCCTATTGTATTGGATCCTGGCCGTCCCTGGTCTATCTGGGGAACTGAGGCGGCAGACCGTCACACAGTGTCGAGGAAGGTTCCCAAGAGTTACGGAACTTTCCTGTTTGGTCTCACCAAATGTTTTATGGTAAGAATAAAATTTCAGGAATATTCCCAAGAGTTACGGAATCTTTCCTTGAGTTCGTATTCTAATCAGGACAATTTACTGTGAGTCAGAGCTCCCCAAAATGTTTCTTTGGCGAGTGAGAAAAGATCGGGAGGATTCCTAAGAGTTGCAACTTTCCGGGGTTGACGTCCACGGTTAACGTGTTCTCAGGGTCACCAAAATGTTTGTGTGAGACTTAGATGCCCGGCAGATAGTGCATAAGGTATTGCCTTTGGTTGTCGCAACTAGCACTTGGAACTAGGTGGACGATTGGTTTGGTTTGGTTGAATGAGGGTCTGAAGACACAGCGACAGCCTCTGATGCATGCATGAATAAAGCTCGTGGTGAGTAGAACTCTTCTGATTTATTAATAAACTTAACAACATTTGTAGGACAAAAGTGCTTATGTTAACAGAAAAACTACAAGAAATAGTGTGCGGTTACTGTAATGGGGTAGTGTTAGGAACTGAGACCATTGCCCCAGTTCATTTCCTCGTCTCAGCAGACTATGCATATTCGCTGACCTGTTAATTGACACCCCCTTCTTGTTTTGGGCTTTGGAGTTTGGAACCTCGACTCGGGCCTTCAGAAAATACCCACCAAAATGGATGGGAATGTTCAATTGTCCTGGTCCCTGTTTCCTATCCTTACTCTGTTTCTGTGGACTTTTGGTATTATAACCTTCACTTTCACCTGGTCACTACACTCATGTTTTTTGATCACACAACAACGAAATGCTCCCCACTCAATGCCTCCCTTGCCCTATTTGGGCTCCTTCTGTCATTCCCCTTTCCTCTTTTCGAACTCTCTCCACAGGTCAAGCCGATTAAGTCCATGGCCCTGCTTCTGCCTTAGTATGAGTGGATGCACTCGCTCCGGGCTCGAGAAGCGAGAAGCCCAGACGACCTACGAAGCAGCGGCCCAGAACTCCGTCTACCAACTCTGTTAAAAAACATTGAATAAACATAAGACCTCTTTAATTTAACCGAATATTCTTCACTGTTCTCACTGGGAAACGGGCAACTTCTCTTAGCTATCAGTGATAGCTAGCAGCTATCACTCGGACTAACTATTGTATCCTATTGTATTGGATCCTGGCCGTCCCTGGTCTATCTGGGGAACTGAGGCGGCAGACCGTCACACAGTGTCGAGGAAGGTTCCCAAGAGTTACGGAACTTTCCTGTTTGGTCTCACCAAATGTTTTTATGGTAAGAATAAAATTTCAGGAATATTCCCAAGAGTTACGGAATCTTTCCTGTGAGTTCGTATTCGTAATCAGGACAATTTACTGTGAGTCAGAGCTCCCCAAAATGTTTCTTTGGCGAGTGAGAAAAGATCGGGAGGATTCCTAAGAGTTGCGGAACTTTCCCGGGGTTGACGTCCACGGTTAACGTGTTCGTCAGGGTCACCAAAATGTTTGTGTGAGGAGGCTTAGATGCCCGGCAGATAGTGCATAAGGTATTGCCTTTGGTTGTCGCAACTAGCACTTGGAACTAGGTGGACGATTGGTTTGGTTTGGTTGAATGAGGGTCTGAAGACACAGCGACAGCCTCTGATGCATGCATGAATTAAAGCTCGTGGTTGAGGTAGAACTCTTGCTGATTTTATTAATGAAACTTAACAACATTTGTAGGTACAAAAGTGCTTATGTTAACAGAAATAACGTACAAGAAATAGTGTGCGGTTACTGTGAATGTGGGTTAGTGTTAGGAACTGAGACCATTGCCCCAGTTCATTTCCTCGTCTCAGCAGACTATGCATATTCGCTTGACCTGTTAATTGACACTTTATAAATGCATGTCGCTGCGACTGAAGAGTTATTACATAATGTGTGTTGTGTCTGGAATATTATTACTTATGACTAAATACTGCTGCGACTGAACATAAACAATAAATAAATATATAATTTGGATAAATAAATTAAATAAGTTAAATAAATTAAATAAATACGTTAAATAATTTAAATAAAATTTGGTGGCCAAATCTGTTTTTCTGGCAGTCGATCCCTTCTTGTTTTGGGCTTTGGAGTTTGGAACCTCGTACTCGGGCCTTCAGAAAATGGTTATCCCGGATCCAAAATGGATGGGAATGTTCAATTGTCCTGGTCCCTGTTTCCTATCCTTTAGCTTCTGTTTTCTGTGGACTTTTGGTTATTATTAACCTTCACTTTCACCTGGTCACTACACTCATGTTTTTTTGTATATTTTTCTTTCTGACACAATTCGGAATGCGGTGAATATGCTCGCGGGTCGCAAAGTTCTGCCAATGGCCGTCACCTTGCCCTATTTTTGGGCTCGGCTCCTGTCGATTCCCCTTTCCTCTTTTCGAATCTCTCTCCATCGAGGTCGAGAGCCGATTTTAAGTCCATGGCCCTGCTTCTGCCTTAGTATGAGTGGATGCTCTCGCTCCGGGCTCTCCTCTTATGATCCTTATCTACCATCCACTTTCCCCTCTTTCTGGGTGTGGACGGTAGGTGGCGTCTTGGCTTCCCCTCTTCCCCTTTGTCTTGGCCCTGCCAACCTCCTTTAGGTGCGCATTCCAGGCGATATTTGTCTCGCTACGACGGCTATCGATCACCGTCAGAATGCAATAAACATTATATAAAAATACAAGAAAGGAAGCTAACTTCGGCTCACCAATGTTTGTATACCCTTCCAGAATTTTCTTATATTCCAGATTGGAACTCCATCATGGCGAATCCGAGGGCGTTGTCGGCAGCTCCAGCTCTTCCACGCATCTGGACAGAGTATCGGCCACCACATTGTCGGCTCCTTTCCGGTGTGCGATCTGAAAGTCGAAACCTTGCAGTCGGAGGGACCATCGCGCCATTCATGGGCATTAACCACTTAAGACTGGCGTGGTCGGTGATCACCGTAAACGGCATCAACTGAACGTACGACCGGAACTTCTCTATCAGCTGGTGTTTATTCAGCTTTGCAGAGAAGAAGGCTATCGGGCGCTCGTTCTTGTCCTCTTCGTACTGGTACAGGACCGCTCCGACCCCCTGGTGTGACGCGTCCAACTGGACTACGAGCGGCGCTTAAAGTCGGCGTGAACCAGCACCGGGGTCGAGGTAAGTGCTGCCTTCAACGCCTGTACAGCGCTCTCGGCCTCCTTGTCTAGCACTAACCGCGTGTTTTTTCCCCTTTTTAGCGCATTCGTCAGAGGAGTCGCCGTGGCCCCGAAGTCCTTTACGAACCGGCGATACCACCGTGCGGTTTCCAAGAGGCTGCGCAATCTGCGGAATCTTCTGGATCGCGAGGATCCTTTCCGGATCCATTCGCAGTGTCCCTCTGTCGATAATGAACCCCAGGTATTTCAGGCTCTTAAAGCAAAATTTTGACTTCTTCAACCCTATTGTCAAATTTGCCTTCTTCAGACATTCCACCACTAATCCGAGATACTTCATGTCCGTTTTGAAGTCCAGTGCGATGATCAGCAGGACATCCAGGTATACTAATACGTTCGACCTCAGCTGCGCGGGAATCACCTTTTCCATCAGCCGGCAGAGCCTCTGCGTCCGAACGGCATCATCGCGAACTGATACAGCGGCCTTCCTTCTACCGTGAATGCTGTGTACGGGCGACTCTCCGGATCCAACTCAACCTGCCACAACGCAAACTTCAAGTCGACACTTGAAATGTAGTCTGCTCGATCCTGGCCAGGATTCCTTCGATGTAGGGCAGCGGGTACGCGTCCTTTACGGTGAGCTGATTGAGCTTCCGTGCATCCAAGCAGAACTGATTCTTCTGGTCCAATCACGCCAAGCTCCAGCATTTTGTCCACTTCCGCCCACACGATCTCCTGAATCGCTGGCGGTAGGAGGTAATGCCGATCCATGAAGGGTTCTGCGTCTTCCACTAGATGGATTCGGTGCCTCTCCACCGATGTCTTTTCCAGCCCAACATCCTCGAAGGCAAGGAACTCCTTTTTGACAGCTTCTAACCGTTTCTTTTGTCTCTCCTGCAGGACGCACTCCTCGACTACGGACTCCTTAGCAGCCTTCCCATCGAGCCACGGTTTTTTTGCATCCCACATTTCCGCTCCCCGATGATGGCTGGTGCCAACGCGAACCGCCTCCAGAAATCGATCCCGAGGTACATGGCCGGTTCCAAATATGGACACACGTAAAAGGTGAGCACCTTCTCCACTCCCTCAAACTGCACCGGCACATGCACTCGTCCGATGATTGACCTGTCTCCTCCCGCAGCAGTCTTCACCACGGACAGGTACTTTTCCATCCTCACGCCGATCTCCTCCAGCAGCTCCCGGCTCCCTTTTCCAAGGACATTGACGGACGCGACGGTGTTCAGTAACCCGGAAAATAGCTTTCCCCGGATGACCACCGCGGCGAATACAATGGGATCGTCCCCATCCCTCGACGCACGGCTTCGACCACGGCTCGACGGGTCGGTGCCTCTGATGGAATCGGGATCTGGCCTTCAAGATCGTCCGGCTGACGCTCCGCATTCCATCTAGTTGGTGATTACAAAATATACGGTTCCGTGCCTCCAGGTACTTCTCCATCCGCTCCGCCGCTGGAAAATATCTTAAAAGGTTAGGCTTTACCTTACCCCTATTTACGTATACTTTACTTTGTTCATCTCTAGGTACAGTTACTCCTGGCATTGGTAAGACATTTAGTTGCGATTGGGCCTGTATCCCGAGCGCGGGTCTCCCACCTTTCCGGCGCTCGTTCTCCCGTTTCCGGCACAATTTGGGTAGTTTGGAGTGACCACCTCCTGTTCACCGCAGCGGAAACAGAAAATTTTCCTTTCCGGCGACGGGCAGTCGCGGAACCCGTGTTCTGCTCGGCCACAGTTCCAGCAGACCATCCTGTGCCGCGAGACCTCCTCGACGACTAGCTCCTCCGTTTCCGCTTCACCATCGGCTGCCACTTCCTCCACTTGTCGTCCGCTGGGCTGGAACTCTCCTTTCAGGCCCTCGGAGACCCTCGCTGCCGATTGCCCGCGCCTCGTACGCCGTTGGAAATCGTTGGTGCTATCAGCCGTTCGCCCGCTGTTGCCCGCCTGGGTACCATCCGGCGTCGAATCCTTGGTCCGAGTCGCTGCCCAGGAGCTTTGGCTGGCGATTTCCTCGCCTCCTCCACTTCCGGCATGGCCTTGGGATACGCTCCAGTCGCGATAGCCGGCTCCGGGCATCCGCTGGCTCTGCCGCCGCCGTCGGCTCCGTCGTCCCCCTACCTCGCCGGCTCCTGCAATGACCGGACTGCGGCTGCCGTTTCCTTCAAAATCTGGACCACCGCGTTGATCATCGCCATCATCTCCATGAACCCTCGGCGAATCTCCTCCTGGAGTTTCCGGCTAACGTTGTCCGACGCCGCCGCCCGGTGTGTCTTATACGCCTATGCCACCGCGGCGTTCACCGAGGATGCGATTTCGTTTGTGATTCCACGACGTGGTGGATAATTGTCCCAGCTGTCTCCTGCTGCACCGCCAAAGGCTCCTTCTGCCGCTCCATCTTGCGGACTTTCGGACCTACCTATATTCCGAGCATTTAAGACGCTTTACTTTATTTTTCAGACGACAAACACCAACCAACTCTATCTGGACAACAAATGTGGGGGGAAGGGACTGATGCTTAACCGGAGCCATCAAGCGTGTGCCTTTCCTGCGTCTGCAGCTCTACACCGTGATCGTAGTTCCTTTCCTGCGAGCTCCGTCGGATCCACTATCTTCTACTCCGAAGATAGGGCATAGAGGGCGCTCACCTACTAGCGGCGTCTGTCCGATTACGCTGTGGATGTGTACATCAAAATTTGATGTACTTGTTTTGGCGATAGTCACGCGATAGTTTTCCAAAGCCAATTAGATTTATTCTTATTCCCTGAAAAAAATGTTTAAAATTGACAGTTGGAACAATGGAATTAGTGCATTTCAAAAATGGAAGGCTCCGAATATAAATATAAAACTGGAGCCAGAACATTCTCCCTCCTCAAGGGGAACTCAGGCCTCCAATAATCTGCCGCTTGCAAAGCGCGATAAGCTGGGCAACGACAAGAGGCTTATGGAAATTGCTCGCGAAGTGGCAGACATTTGTGTATAATAAACATCCTACAAAACTCCAAAAAACAAAAGAAATAGCTTTTAATTTCAAACATTTATTTAATTATTGGGCAATTGCAAATCTTATTTTTTCTGCAAGGATGTTACTGCGATTTAGGTCATACGCTGGCAGCTGCCAATTATCTCTGATAACGCTGTTCGGCTCCTTTTTTTGAGAACTCTACCATCCACAGGCTTCTTGGCATTTGATCAATAGCCTTGAAGTCGGACTGCCAATTGTCGTAACTGATTCTCAACTCGTGTTGACTCTAACGTCATATGCCGTTATCGCCCCATACGAGATTTCGACGCTAACTTTAAAGAGGTCGTGCGAAAATGCACGGTATGCCAAACGATAGGGAATAATGAATATAATATTCAGTTTTAATTTCATTAGGATCCCAACGACAGATTTTTCAAAATTTATGTTTTTCTTTTCCGACTGGCAACGTGTTGACTCTAACTCTAACGGCCGCTATCGCCGCCATACGTAATTTCGACGCTAACTTGAAAGAGGTGGTACGCTGTGGATGTGTACATCAAAATTTGATGTACTTGTTTTGGCGATAGTCACGCGATAGTTTTCCAAAGCCAATTAGATTTATTCTTATTCCCTGAAAAAAATGTTTAAAATTGACAGTTGGAACAATGGAATTAGTGCATTTCAAAAATGGAAGGCTCCGAATATAAATATAAAACTGGAGCCAGAACATTCTCCCTCCTCAAGGGGAACTCAGGCCTCCAATAATCTGCCGCTTGCAAAGCGCGATAAGCTGGGCAACGACAAGAGGCTTATGGAAATTGCTCGCGAAGTGGCAGACATTTGTGTATAATAAACATCCTAAAAAACTCCAAAAAACAAAAGAAATAGCTTTTAATTTCAAACATTTATTTAATTATTGGGCAATTGCAAATCTTATTTTTTCTGCAAGGATGTTACTGCGATTTAGGTCATACGCTGGCAGCTGCCAATTATCTCTGATAACGCTGTTCGGCTCCTTTTTTTGAGAACTCTACCATCCACAGGCTTCTTGGCATTTGATCAATAGCCTTGAAGTCGGACTGCCAATTGTCGTAACTGATTCTCAACTCGTGTTGACTCTAACGTCATATGCCATTATCGCCCCATACGAGATTTCGACGCTAACTTTAAAGAGGTCGTGCGAAAATGCACGGTATGCCAAACGATAGGGAATAATGAATATAATATTCAGTTTTAATTTCATTAGGATCCCAACGACAGATTTTTCAAAATTTATGTTTTTCTTTTCCGACTGGCAACGTGTTGACTCTAACTCTAACGGCCGCTATCGCCGCCATACGTAATTTCGACGCTAACTTGAAAGAGGTCGTGCGAAAATGCACGGTATGCCAAACGATAGGAAATAATGAATATAATATTCTGTTTTAATTTCATTAGGATCCCAACGACAGATTTTTCAAAATTTTTGTTTTTCTTTTCCGATTGGCAACGTGTTGACTCTAACGTCATGAGCCGCTATCGCCGCCATACATACGTGATTTCGACGCTAACTTGAAAGAGGTCGTACGAAAATGCACGGTATACCAAACGATAGGGAATAATAAATATAATATTCTGTTTTAATTTCATTAGGATCCCAACGACAGATTTTTCAAAATTTATGTTTTTCTTTTCCGACTGGCAACGTGTTGACTCTAACTCTAACACTTTTCCTTGTTCAGGCGAAGATGCGCTTCCCTCAGCCGTCGGAATTTTTCACGCAGGTTTTCCACGTGCTCCTGTAGCGTGGAACCGATCACGATGATGTCATCGAGATACGCGAAGGCGTGGGGCTCTATATCCGGGCCGATGACTGTGTCTAGGGCGCGTTGGAAAGTGGCCGGGGCAGAGTGTAGGCCAAAAGGCATCACTTTCCAATGGAAAAGTCCGCGGCCAGGCACGGTGAATGCAGTGCACTCACGGCTGGCGGGAGCTACCGGTATCTGCCAGTATCCGTTCTTCAAGTCCAGCGTCGAGATGAAGCGTGCGTTGCGAAGGCGCTCGAGGATGTGGTGTATCCGTGGCAGCGGTTACGCATCAGGAATGGAGTTTTCATTCAGCTGGCGGTAATCGATGCACATGCGTACGTCGCCGTTCTTCTTAGCGGCGATGACGATCGGCGCGCTATGCGGGCTCTTGGATGGCTCGATCCTCCCGTCGCGGAGCAGCTCGTCAATTTGTTTGTCGATGACGGCCCTCATGGCTGGGTTCCGCGGATGATAGCGCTGTTTGATCGGCTTATCATTCCGCATGATAATGCTGTGCTCGGCGATATGTGATATGCCGGTCAGCTGGTCGAAACGCGCGAGTACCTGATCGAGGAATGCACCGATAGCTTTCGTCGCGGTCGTGGGAGTGTGTTTCCCCATCTGGGTCGTAGGAGGCTTCGGCGATGCCGCAGGCGGGGTCGGTGGGCTCCGAAACCTGGAAGCGGACTCGCCTGCTTGGTGCTCGGAATGGATTGCGTGCCATTGCCGATGGCTCGGCGTCGGGCAAAGCTCCAACTCAGCTCGGGGCTGCCGTCGTGTCGTAGGATACGCCTTCGTGTGCGGGGCGCACTGGTTCGGCCTGTGGAACAGTCGAGGAATGCGCTCGCGGAGCGGCTTGCGGCTCGGTGTGTGGGACAGTCGAAGGATGCGCTCGCGGAGCGGCAGTCGAAGGATGCGCTCGCGGAGCGGCAGTCGAAGGATGCGCTCGCGGAGCGGCAGTCGAAGGATGCGCTCGCGGAGCTGCTTGTTGCTCGGCCTGTAGAACAGTCGATGGATGCGCTCGCGGAGCGGCTTGTTGCTCGGCCTGTAGAACAGTCGATGGATGCGCTCGCGGAGCGGCTTGTTTCCGTGCGACGGCTGGTGATGATTCCGGTGGTTGAGGCGGCCCGAAGGTGATTTCGGCCCCGCCGCATCGTGGTTTTCCCATGGCATAGGAAATCCATTCCTAAAAGCAGGTCGTCCAGAACATCCACCATGACGAGTGCTACGAGGCTGATTCGGGACTCCCCGAGCTGTATGGTGATCCGAAGGGCATGGCTGACTCGTCGATGGGACCCGTCCGCAAGTTTTACGCGGGAGTCTATCGTTCGCCTGTTGTCGTTGGTCCGAAGTCGGCTGGCTAGGCGCTCGCTGATAAAGCTGTGCGAGGCCCCCGTATCCAAGGTAGCGGTAAGGGAGAGTCCCTCGACCGTGACCTTAGCGCGGATACGGCCGTTTTCCTGGCTGAGGATTGGTGCTACTGCGGCGGAAGATTCGGTGGGGCTCTCGGGTATCTCCCGGATACTCGAGGCCCTTGTCCGTTTCCCGCCGGCTGCGCTCGGCAGCAGTCGATCGTTCGGATGCTTCGCTGCCCGCAATCCCAACAGAACATAACCCGGCGATTACGATATTCCGTCGCAACGTGTCCATCCTGTCCGCAGTTGCGGCAGGCACTGGCGACGTTGATCCGCCCCTCGAGCGGAGGTGCTCGTGGTGGCTCACTCGGGTTTGCGGTCGGCATCCGGCGAGAGGTCTCCGTATGATTGACCCGCGGTCGCGTTGGCTCCGAAGGAGCGGCGGCGTGGCTCGGGATTGCCCGGTTCCTTGTGTGGTCTGCGTCGTTTTTCTGGGCTGTTCGTAGCATCCGGCCTCCGCGGCCTCGAGCTACTCGTAGTTAGCCACGAGTTGGGTCAACTCGGCCAGAGTCTTGAAATCCTACCGGTTGGGGTATCCTTGAGGATCCTTTCGCGACGTAAACTGAGCACGACCGAATGTTCACTGGACTAGACGTAGTCCTGATGGGTATCCTTGAGGATAATTGTTCGTTGTTAGTATGATCCTTGAGGATCCTTATTTTCGCGTTTCGCGATGACGAGGGTGGGTTTTGTTCTCGAGTTTTGTTTGCTTTGTTGTGGCTCTGTTGGTGGGCTTGCGCAGACTGTGTTCTTCGTTGTCGTTCTGTTGGTAAGCTTGCGCAGACTGTGTCGATGCAGGCTGGCGTCTGCCTTACATACAGACTGCGCAGCCGCAGCTTCCTTCGTGGCAGAGGAGGCTCGGGTGCGAGAGTGCGTCGACAGCGACGTCATCGTCTGTCGTCTCTGTCTCTGTCTCTGTCTCTGTCTCTGTCCTGCTCTTTGTCCTGCTCTTGCCTATGTTTCGCGTCGTGTGCGTCGACGATATTGGACCTCGTGTCCCTTGCCTATGTTTCGCGTCGTGTGCGGCGACGATGTTCGAACCTACATGCTCTGAGCGTACGTTTGCTGTTGCTAAGCGAAACTGTACCTCCCGTTGCATCTGTATGTCTGCGTGCCTATGTTTCGCGTCGTGTGCGCTCTCAGGCCGGGGTAGATACTCATCGGCCCCAGAGTCCTCCACAGAAACATTTATAGTTTGCGGGGACAGGCAAGACTTGTCGGCTGGTGGCCGAATTTATGGCAGGGAGGGGGGAGAAGCAGAGGCGTGCGCCCATTGTGTGCGCCCGGTCCTGCTCGCGTAACAGGCGCCCCGTTCGGGAGGCGGTTCAAGGAGGGGCCCCGGTCCCGGGGCACCGCTCCCACCGCCACCCTACTTGGGGCCGCGGGATAGCTTCGGCCCCGTCGGCCGGCGTGACCCCGGATGCCGGGGACCAACGCCGGAGTCGGGTGGAGGGATGCAGTCGGCCGGCGTGCTTAAAAAATGTGTCCTTACTTTATTCACTTATTTTAGCACTACTCTGCGCCCTAGCCACTCCTATCGCCGTTCTTCTGGGCCCGCCTATCCGGTGGCGGCTCAGGGTTCGTCGTCGCGTGTCGTAGTTCGTTCTTGATTCGCGTCCGTCCTGCTGCCTGGTCCAATTCGCACTCCTCGCAGCCGAACTTTTCGCGTTCGTTGCTGTCCGCAGCGATCTCCTCGGCTGGCGTCGGCAGCGGTGTTTTTGCTGCTGGCGTCGGCCACGAAGCTGAGCGTGCAGATCGCGACACTCAGGCTGTCTCGTTCTGCCGCATGGCTTGTTGCGACCGGGCTCGACTCGTGTTTTAAGCTGCCCTTGTTGCCGGCGGTGAGCTTATGTGTGTTGAACGCGACGCTCAGGCCGTCGCGCTCCTTCATGCCGGGTTCGCTTCGAGCATGTTACGGTTGGCTGCTGTTCTCTGCTGTTTGATGTGTTTCTCGGTGTCGGCTGGCCGCCGAACGATGTGTTGTTGTTGGTGGGGGTTGCCGATCACCGAGCGATGGGGTTGTTGTTGGTGGCGGTGGTTGGCTGCCGGGCGATGTGTTGTTGTTGGTGGCTTCGTGCCCTAACTAAACTTACTTACTATTCCTTATTCTAATAAATTATTTTACCCTTAACCTTAGCCTATCCTTAACCTATTATTTTTACAATATTTACAGCCTATCTTGACCTATATGTATTTACAATATTTACAGGTGGGGGACCATAATGGTCCCTCACAGATTTTAGCACCGTGTTTTTTTCTGAGTATACCTACCTAAAATTCTCGTGTCTCAGTGTTTGTAGCCAAACTCTTCCGAAACGGTTCTACCGATTTTAGTGCAATTATTTATGTATGCTCAGTAGGTCTGAGAATCGGCTACCATCAATTTTGTATAGCCCTATGTGCTAAAAATATTGCTGTCTATGAAGAAACTATGTTTTAGTTCATTTTCATTCAATAGTATTCGACGTCAAAGCTGTTGAAAGTTTTTTCTTTGACTGTAAAAAATATCGTATTACCATTTTGTATTGTAATAGTCAGCAGTAAATAGTCATTCGGTCGTATTGGGATCATATGATTATCATTTCTTTTACTTTAACAAATGTCAATAAAACGGAGTGGTGTGAATTTGAACCGTAGCAAGATGAGATCAAAAAGCATGCGAATAAGAAGATTTGGAAGAACAGCTGAGGAAATCCAACAAAAAAATACTAATGCTCGTAATAACATGGCCTAATTGCCTCAAGAACAAACAGACGGTGGGCGATAAGAACGCAATGAACTAAGACGATTAGAACAATGATAATTAAGAGGTTTCATAGACAATAGACGCAGAACGTATAGCCAAGAACGCCAACAGGTAAGCAGAGAATTAACTTAATCAAATAATAATAACATTAACAACCGTGACATTCCTACGTCTAGCATTCCAATGAGCCAAATATTGAATATTATGATCATTCAAAAGTGGTAATGTGTGCTACGGCCAAGGAGTCCGTATTATCATGCTCTCAAATTAAAAATGAGCCAGCCGGCTGTGTTGCCCATCGCAAAAGGGTCAGCTACCTGGAATAGAAACACTTCAAGAGGGTAAACTATCCAACCAAGTTTGCTGGTGTTAGCTGAAGATGGGCATACATGAAATATATTACATTGGGCGATTGCTATTTTTAATTTAAATAATCTGTGTTTTAATATCACTCGCAGTTTATTCATATTGATTTATTTCGTCGTCGTTACCTATATTAGGAATGTTGTTTGGTTTGCGGTTTGCTTTAGAAACAAATTTGTATATTAGTCAAATTAAGTTCAAACATGTTGGATAATTAAAAGTTTATAACAATGAGTTGCTAATTGTCTTACGTGGGGGGGAAGGATGATGAGTCGGTGACCAAGAAAAAGCCGGATGACCGTCTGCCAAGGGAAATCCGGCGATATGATGCGGATTCCAGGAAGGGAGGGTGCGTCAAAGGGGGATAACAGCCAAGCCCTTAACCTACATCTGGGAGGAAGAGGTGATCGTTAATTGTGCAGTTGATGTTATTATAGTTTCGATGTTGTTTACATTTTTTTTTGTTGTTTGGGGATTCCGGACCAGCTGGGGGGATTATGGTGCCACCTGTGGGTAGACGGGGAAAACTCCCTCCTGAGGTGACTGGCTAGTCGGCCTTGCCCCATGAAAAACAGCAGCTTTCGCGTCCAAACGCGAAACTAGAAGTGGGGTGGCGGAGGCCCTTAAAAGGGTCGTTCGTACTCATACGCAGGAGACGTGAAAGAAATAAATAAATTCCCAGTCGAGGGCGGGAATCCAAGTGGGCCGGCATTCCAGGTTGGAAGGCGATGCGATGGTTTATGTCGGCAATAAGTCAAATTTTGTAGGTCAGGAACTCACCTAAGAGCGGATATCCTCCGGGAGAGGACAGGATGGCACTAGCGCAGACAAAAAAGTCAGCTAGGAGGCTCCCGAGAGGTGCCTGGTGGCAAAAGGAGGACGCGCAGCGGGTGAGGGTGTAGATTCAGGCTCCTGCCTTTTACGGGGCGGATGTGTGCGAGGAAATTGCCGGTCATTCTTTCTATAGGATACAAGGACACTTCCATCGTGGACTTGGTTTGCTGTTGGTTGTTGGTTGATAGTTCACAGTTGGGTTGGGGGTATCATTGAGGATCCTTTCGCGACGTAAACTGAGCACGACCGAATGTTCACTGGACTAGACGTAGTCCTGATGGGTATCCTTGAGGATAATTGTTCGTTGTTAGTATGATCCTTGAGGATCCTTATTTTCGCGTTTCGCGATGACGAGGGTGGGTTTTGTTCTCGAGTTTTGTTTGCTTTGTTGTGACTCTGTTGGTGAGCTTGCGCAGACTGTGTTCCTCGTTGTCGTTCTGTTGGTAAGCTTGCGCAGACTGTGTCGATGCAGGCTGGCGTCTGCCTTATATACAGACTGCGCAGCCGCAGCTTCCTTCGTGGCAGAGGAGGCTCGGGTGCGAGAGTGCGTCGACAGCGACGTCATCATCTGTCGTCTCTGTCTCTGTCTCTGTCCTGCTTTTTTTCCTGGTCTTGCCTATATTTCGCGTCGTGTGCGCCGACGATGTTGGACCTTGCCTATGTTTCGCGTCGTGTGCGTCGACGATGTTGGACCTCGTATCCCTTGCCTATGTTTCGCGTCGTGTGCGTCGACGATGTTGGACCTCGTGTCCCTTGCCTATGTTTCACGTCGTGTGCGCCGACGATGTTCGAACCTACATGCTCTGAGCGTACGTTTGCTGTTGCTAAGCGAAACTGTACCTCCCGTTGCATCTGTATGTCTGCGTGCCTATGTTTCGCGTCGTGTGCGCCGACGATGTTCAAAGCAAATGTTCGGAGCGTACCCTCGCTGTTGCTAGGCGAGACTGTACCTCCCGATGTGTCTGTGTGCCTATGTTTCGCGTCGTGTGCGTCGACGATGTTCGAAGCTTCGAGCATGTTACGGTTGGCTGCTGTTCTCTGCTGTTTGATGTGTTTCTCGGCGTCGGCTGGCCGCCGAACGATGTGTTGTTGTTGGTGGGGGTTGCCGATCACCGAGCGATGGGGTTGTTGTTGGTGGCGGTGGTTGGCTGCCGGGCGATGTGTTGTTGTTGCTGGCTTCGTGCCCTAACTAAACTTACTTACTATTCCTTATTCTAATAAATTATTTTACCCTTAACCTTAGCCTATCCTTAACCTATTATTTTTACAATATTTACAGCCTATCTTGACCTATATGTATTTACAATATTTACTGGTGGGGGACCATAATGGTCCCTCACAGATTTTAGCACCGTGTTTTTTTCTGAGTATACCTACCTAAAATTCTCGTGTCTCAGTGTTTGTAGCCAAACTCTTCCGAAACGGTTCTACCGATTTTAGTGCAATTATTTATGTATGCTCAGTAGGTCTGAGAATCGGCTACCATCTATTTGTATAGCCCTATGTGCTAAAAATATTGCTGTCTATGAAGAAACTATGTTTTAGTTCATTTTCATTCAATAGTATTCGACGTCAAAGCTGTTGAAAGTGTTTTCTTTGACTGTAAATAATATCGTATTAGCATTTTGTATTGTAATAGTCAGCAGTAAATAGTCATTCGGTCGTATTGGGATCATATGATTATCATTTCTTTTACTTTAACAAATGTCAATAAAACGGAGTGGTGTGAATTTGAACCGTAGCAAGATGAGATCAAAAAGCATGCGAATAAGAAGATTTGGAAGAACAGCTGAGGAAATCCAACAAAAAATACTAATGCTCGTAATAACATGGCCTAATTGCCTCAAGAACAAACAGACGGTGGGCGATAAGAACGCAATGAACTAAGACGATTAGAACAATGATAATTAAGAGGTTTCATAGACAATAGACGCAGAACGTATAGCCAAGAACGCCAACAGGTAAGCAGAGAATTAACTTAATCAAATAATAATAACATTAACAACCGTGACATTCCTACGTCTAGCATTCCAATGAGCCAAATATTGAATATTATGATCATTCAAAAGTGGTAATGTGTGCTACGGCCAAGGAGTCCGTATTATCATGCTCTCAAATTAAAAATGAGCCAGCCGGCTGTGTTGCCCATCGCAAAAGGGTCAGCTACCTGGAATAGAAACACTTCAAGAGGGTAAACTATCCAACCAAGTTTGCTGGTGTTAGCTGAAGATGGGCATACATGAAATATATTACATTGGGAGATTGCTATTTTTAATTTAAATAATCTGTGTTTTAATATCACTCGCAGTTTATTCATATTGATTCATTTCGTCGTCGTTACCTATATTAGGAATGTTGTTTGGTTTGCGGTTTGCTTTAGAAACAAATTTGTATATTAGTCAAATTAAGTTCAAACATGTTGGATAATTAAAAGTTTATAACAATGAGTTGCTAATTGTCTTACGTGGGGGGGAAGGATGATGAGTCGGTGACCAAGAAAAAGCCGGATGACCGTCTGCCAAGGGAAATCCGGCGATATGATGCGGATTCCAGGAAGGGAGGGTGCGTCAAAGGGGGATAACAGCCAAGCCCTTAACCTACATCTGGGAGGAAGAGGTGATCGTTAATTGTGCAGTTGATGTTATTATAGTTTCGATGTTGTTTACATTTTTTTTTGTTGTTTGGGGATTCCGGACCAGCTGGGGGGATTATGGTGCCACCTGTGGGTAGACGGGGAAAACTCCCTCCTGAGGTGACTGGCTAGTCGGCCTTGCCCCATGAAAAACAGCAGCTTTCGCGTCCAAACGCGAAACTAGAAGTGGGGTGGCGGAGGCCCTTAAAAGGGTCGTTCGTACTCATACGCAGGAGACGTGAAAGAAATAAATAAATTCCCAGTCGAGGGCGGGAATCCAAGTGGGCCGGCATTCCAGGTTGGAAGGCGATGCGATGGTTTATGTCGGCAATAAGTCAAATTTTGTAGGTCAGGAACTCACCTAAGAGCGGATATCCTCCGGGAGAGGAAAGGATGGCACTAGCGGCGACAGAAAAGTCAGCTAGAAGGCTCCCGAGAGGTGCCTGGTGGCAAAAGGAGGACGCGCAGCGGATGAGGGCGTAGATTCAGGCTCCTGCCTTTTACGGGGCGGATGTGTGCGAGGAAATTGCCGGTCTACGGGTGGCCCATGGGAACACAGGGTTCACCATGCGATGCACCCGGATGTATGCCGGATGTGGAACCAAATGAAACGATTCGGAACGAGAAATACGTATAGAACATCCGTTCAACGGATGTGGGATGTTAGATGTAGCTGTGTGGGAATACCCTATAAGATTTAAGTACCGTATCCAGACAGTAAAACGTTTCGCAACGGAACAAAGTGTTTAATCTTTTCAAGTGTGACCGCTGATTTCATTAGCGGTTCGGCATTTTTGGCCGGGCATACATGCTTGTTTACAATATTTTTGAAATGTTGATAAAAATGAACAAGAAAACTAAAACTACTATTGCCATGGCAGTAATTATTGTCGTAATAGATAAGGAAGATTCTTAACCAAATAAGAAGCAATCCAAGTATTGGGTGAGCCCATACCTTCGAGATCAATTGAAGGGCATTATTCTCTCTATGTACCTATTGTTTATATATTTTTATATCAATAAAACACTCTCTCACCTCCCAATATAATGTCCTATCATAAACCAAAATAAACTTCCCTTCTTCCCTCAGAATACACATATTTTTGCAAAATATCTCATCCAACACTAGAAAATATAAGTAATATTTTAAAACTTATTAAACATTTTAATATATATTATCAGATCTATAAATTGGATGAATACAATTAATTGAATTCAATCCTGTTAAATAGTATGTAAACAAAGTAAAAACAAACTGAAAACAATACAGCCGAAGGCTCCAGATGCCATGGCTTTGTAGTAGATTTAAGTTTTGTAAACGATGTAATAATAATAATAATATATCAATAATTTACATTCTTATCATTATCTTTTGTTTGTTTTATAGTTATTACATCTGTAGCAAACTCCTCTGATGTTTTTTGGAAATTTAACGGATTTACGGAACTAAAGAAGGTAGTCAGAGAGGCAATCGAGGGTCGAGAACAGCCTGTTTTATTAAATTTGCCATTCTTTTTCGCTGCCCGCTCGACATATACTAAAGAGTGACCCACTCTATTCTAGTATATTTGTTTTCTTGTCAGGTTACCGGCCTTTAAAACAGCTGCTGACGAACAGCCGTTTTCAACTATTTGCCTCTCGCTCTCTCTCACTGCTTAAAGACGGTTTTTTACTGTCTGGATACGTTGCTTTAGGGCTATAACATAGCAAATAAATGGGTCAAAAAGCAGTTCAGAAAAAGTAATATATGTAGCTTCTAAACCTTTCGGATCCATCTGAAATTCGAATGGGGAAAGATTGGGCTTTCAATCAGGCCCAATTTAAACTTTGGTATACTCGCGGATTCTGTTTTTCGTTTAGCGTTTGAAAAGCCGCAAAATTGGTACATGACCCAGACGTACAGACCCAGATCTTTCACAATATGCAGGTTTTTTTCTCCGTAACATTTATTGTTGGCCTGTGCAATTATTCGACACAGATTTCAGTCATTTAATCGTATAGAGACTGATTAATTTCGCAGTGATTATGCCGCATTGATACAGTAATGCCCTTCTCATTAATTAAGCACAGTATTTAGACAGTAAAACACAGTCTTTAAGCAGTGAGAGAGAGCGAGAGGCAAATAGTTGAAAACGGCTGTTCGTCAGCGGCCGTTTTAAAGGTCGGTATCCTGACAAGAAAACAAATATACTAGAATAGAGTGGGTCACTCTTTAGTATATGTCGAGCGGGTTGCAAAAAAGAATGGCAAATTTAATAAAACAGTCTGTTCTCGACCCTCGATTGCCTCTCTTCAGTTCCGTAAATCTTCAGTTCCGTAAATCTTCAGTTCCGTAAATCTTCAGTTCCGTAAATCCGTTAAATTTTCAAAAAACATCACAGGAGTTTGCTGCAGATGTACTAACTATAAAACAAGCAAAAGATAATGATAAGAATGTAAACTATTGGTATATTATTATTATTATTACATCGTTTACAAAACTTAAATCTACTTTAAAGCCATGGCGTCTGAAGCCTTCGGCTGTATTGTTTTCAGTTTGTTTTTACTTTGCTTACATACTATTTAACAGGATTGAATTCAATTAATTGTATTAATCAACTTTATAGATCTGATAATATATATTAAAATGATTAATAAGTTTTAAAATATTACTTATATTTTCTGGTGTTGGATGAGATATTGCAGAAATAGGTGTATTCTGAGGGAAGAAGGGAAGTTTATTATACCCTAGCAGGGTATATTAGTTTCAGTCAGAAGTCCGTCTGTCCGTCTGTCCGTTTCTACGCAAACTAGTCCCTCAGTTTTAAAGCTATCTGAATGAAACTTTGCAGTTAGGCTTCTATATACTCTCACTCGTACATATGTCGGAACGGGCCGGATCGGACCACTATATCATAAGCTGCCAGAGGAACGATCCGAAAAATTTTCAAAAAACAATTATAACTTTGTCAGTTTTCAACCAATTTTCACCAAATTTGATATTTGCCCATTTAGTATTATTTCCGAATTTGGGTTTTAATTTCATGAAAATCGGCTGACTATATCCTATAGCTTCCATAGGAACAATCAGGAAAATTATAACTTTGTCAGTTTTCAACCAATTTTCACCAAATTTGATATTTGCCCATGTAGTATTTTTTTCGAATTTTGGTTTTAATTTCATGAAAATCGGCTGACTATATTCTATAGCTTCCATAGGAACAATCAGGAAAATAAAAGAAAAAACCATAACTTTGTCAGTTCTATAGCTTCCATAGGAACAATCAGGAAAATAAAAGAAAAAACCATAACTTTGTCAGTTTTCAACATATTTTCACCAAATTTGATATTTAGCCATATTTTATTATTCCTGAATTTTGATTTTAATTTCATGAAAATCGGCTGACTATATCCTATAGCTTCCATAGGAACAATCAGGAAAATAAAAGAAAAATTCATAACTTTGTCAGTTTTCAACATATTTTCACCAAATTTGATAGTTATCCATATTTTAGTATTCCTGAATTTCGATTTTAATTTCATGAAAATCGGCTGAACAATCAGGAAAATAAAAGAAAAAACTATAACTTTGTCAGATTTCAACATATTTTCACCAAATTTGATATTTAGCCATATTTTAGTATTTCTGAATTTTGATTTTAATTTCATGAAAATCTGCTGACTATATCCTATAGCTTCCATAGGAACAATCAGGAAAATAAAAGAAAAATTCATAACTTTGTCAGTTTTCAACATATTTTCACCAAATTTGATAGTTATCCATATTTTAGTATTCCTGAATTTCGATTTTAATTTCATGAAAATCGGCTGACTATACCCTATAGCTTCCATAGGAACAATCAGGAAAATAAAAGAAAAAACTATAACTTTGTCAGATTTCAACATATTTTTACCAAATTTGATATTTATCCATATTTTAGTATTTCTGAATTTTGATTTTAATTTCATGAAAATCGGCTGACTATATCCTATAGCTTCCATAGGAACAATCAGGAAAATAAAAAAACCATAGCTTAGCCGTGTTTCAAACCATTGCCATCAAATTTGAGATTTGGCAACAAACTATTATTTCAGAATGTCGTTTTTAATTGTTTGTTTAAAGTCTGCTAGGGTATACAAACTTCGGTGAGCTGAAGTTAGCTTCCTTTCTTGTTTTGAATTATGATAGGACATGATATTAGGAGGTGAGAGAGTGAAATGCTGATTTAAAAATATGTAAACAATGCGTACATAGGAAGAATATCGCCCTTCGATTGATCTTGCATGTATGAGCTCACCCAATACTTGGGGCGCTTCCTATTTGGTTGAGAATCTTCATTATCTATTACGACAATAATTACTGCCATGGCAATAGTAGTTTTTATTTTCTTGTTAATTTTTTATCGACATTTTAAAAATATTGTAAGCAAGCATGTATGAGCGCATCATTTGCCGGCCAAAAATGCCGAACCGCTAATGAAATCAGAGGTCACACTTAAAAAGATTAAAAACTTTGTTCCGCTGCGAAACGTTTCTCTGTCTGGATACTGTACTTTAGAGACTTCATTAGAACCTAGAAAGAGAAAAATTAGTTTTTTTGCTCGGATTTCCTTATAATGCGACTTGGGTCACACCGATTATAAAAGGTAAACAATAACCAATATTATTAATTTCTGGAGTCATCGTTGAAGTAATCCTGGTTTTATGCATGTGGAAGCACTTAAATTTATTTTTCCAAATTTCTTAAGCATACAAATTTTATTATTAACCCCCAAAAAATTAATTTCAGTTATGTTTGCAACCCAAGAACCCGGTCAACTAAAACATAGTATTGTTCTCAAATTTTAAAGTTTTTTTTTGCTTACTGGTTTCAACATATAATTGCAAAACATCAGCAAAAATCAATTTGTAATGTGTGCCCAATTGGACTTCGTGACCTCTAATGAGTAAGTATCCAGACAGTAAAAAACCGTCTTTAAGCAGTGAGAGAGAGGGAGAGGCAAATAGTTGAGAACGGTTGTTTGTGAACGACCGTTTTAAAGGTCGGTATCAAAACATGAAAACAATATACTAGAAAAGTGTATTTAGAATGGCAAATTTAAAAAAAACAGACTGCTTTTTCTTCTTTAGTTCCGTAAATACTATAAATTTTAAAAATCATCACATGAGATTGGTGGAGATTTACGAATTATAAAACAAACAAATGATAATGGTAAGAATGTATATTATTGATATAAAAATATGTAAACAGGTAGTGTAATTCCACTTACAGCCTCTAAGTGTCCCGTAAACTCTCTCTCCCTCTTCCTCCGGGCTTCCAAGACAGAGCTTCCAATCCGCTCTCCAAGCTAGGTTTAAGGTTATGTTATTATTAATGTTATTATTGTATGTTTGTTCTAATTTACCTATCAATAAATAAAGATCCACGACGCTCGTCGCGTAATACCCCGCAAAGTTTTTACCTTGTTATTCCGAGTGATTTTTCAGCCACCCCCCTCCAGAACATGGTCCTACGGAGCCGGATAGCTCCTTCTCCCGCAGGTCCGGTGGTTTTAAAATCGCTCAGATAAGTTACTTTTACATTATTGCTGCCGGTCATACAAAGAAGTTATTGCGAAGCTCAGTTCGCCAAACTTCTCTGTACGATTGTCTAAATCCAAGTCCGTTTGATCCGACACTCCGGCAGCTTCCGAATCCAATTCATTTCCGACATTTTAATATATTACTTATCAGACTTCCAAAAGTTACTGTCTAAATAAATGCCATAAGCCACAGTTAAACATTCAACTCCGAATAGTTCGTGCTCCCTTTCGTTACCTGTGTTTCGCTTGTATTTATTTACACTTACATACTGTAGCAGAGTAAAACACGTCTAAAGGGTTCGGTGTTACTCGCAAGACTGCCCTCCTTTATTTTTTTCCTCTCGTTTCTCTCTCATTCTGTCGATCTTTTTCAAAAGTGTTTACGCATACATGCAAATCACAGGGTTGCTTAGGGCTACTACGCAAGGGTGTAAATGAGTACAATATAAATGCTTAGAGCTAATATAAATAATAGAGAGTGTATAAGTACAGTATAAATGCTTAGGGCTAATATAAATACAAATAGAGTATAGAAGTACAATATATATGCTTAGGGCTACTACAATTCGACCATCATGACCGACAAGGATCTTCCGATCCTGGCTTAATTTGCATTACATTCTTTTCTTTTGTCTCTTCTTCTAGTCTTGTATACTTTGACTATTCTACTACTATACTGACGATCTGTTTTATGGTTATTTTCTTTTACAATTGTTCCTTCACTTATGTCTGTATTTGTGTTTCTATCTGACCTTTTTACTTCAATGTTTTTTACAATTTCATTTGCCTCGTTTAACATATCATTCAAATTCCTTTTAGTAACTTCTTCATTTATCTCTTCATTTGTATCTTCGCATATTCCAATTGTATCTTCAGTCTCACTGTCCTTCGTTTCATCACCTTCGCTTCTTGACCAACCATGTTAGCTGCAGCCCACACACCTGAGTATGGAATCCTAGATTGCTGAAATCCGTCAACATCATTACCTACGTAGGTAATCCTTTGAACTTCGGTACAAGTTTTTTTGAAGCTCCCGTGTGACAGTCAAAGTTTTTTACTACCACATAGTCTCCCTGCTTATATAACGTTGGCTTCAGTTGTTTGCTATTTTGTCAATTTTGTTGTCAATTCATTAAAGTTTTTTAATTGAGCTTTCCTTTCTCGAGCATTTTCCCTTATCCTTTCAATTGCGCTTCTTTCCTTTTGTCCTTCGTGTAAATTTTCTCTAAAACAGTCAACTAAACTTTCTCTTTGGCCAACTCCAAATAACATTATACTTGGATGTTGATTAATCATTCTATGAACTGTATTATTTATCGCAAATTCAATTTCCCCTAGTATTTCATCAAAGCCCCAACTTGGTTCTCAACTTAACAGTTTTGCAAGCATTGGGCCTATACTACGATTTATCCGCTCTACTTGTCCATTTGCCTCTGGCGAACCTGTTGCTATCAGTATATGAGCTACGTTACGACTCTTTAGAAAAGTTGAGAATTCAGAAGAAGTAAAACAGGAATCTCGATCTGACACTATTCACTTGGGGGTACTATATGATCTACAATAGTTTTCTAACGCTGCAATCGCTTCGGTTGACTTTGTGGTTTTTGTAGAATATAACCTTACGAACATTGTACAGCTATCTTTAATTACTAGAATCTGTCTCGATTTATTCTTTTTCGTATTAACTGATCAATGTGTATTTGTTCAAAAGGTTTTATTGGTTTTTGGTATATTGTGCAAATTACTTTCGTGCGTGCCTTTCGCCGTAAACGCAATGCATTCTAAACACAAAAGGAAGCTAACTTCGGCTCACCGAAGTTTGTATACCCTTGCAGAGTTTAATTAATTTAATTGTTCCTATCGAAGCTATAGGATATAGTCAGCCGATTTTCATGAAATTAAAATCAAAATTCAGGAATAATAAAATATGGCTAAATATCAAATTTGGTGAAAATTGGTTGAAAAATGACAAAGTTATAATTTTCCTGATTGTTCCTATGGAAGCTATAGGATATAGTCAGCCGATTTTCATGAAATTAAACCCGAAATTCGGAAATAATACTAAATGGGCAAATATCAAATTTGGTGAAAATTGGTTGAAAACTGACAAAGTTATAATTGTTTTTTGAACATTTTTCGGATCGTTCCTCTGGCAGCTATATGATATAGTCGTCCGATCCGGCCCGTTACGACATATGTACGAGTGAGAGTATATAGAAGCCTAACTGCAAAGTTTCATTCAGATAGCTTTAAAACTGAGGGACTAGTTTGCGTAGAAACGGACAGACGGACATGGCCAGATCGACTCGGCTGTTGATCCTGATCTAAAATATATATACTTTATAGGGTCGGAGATGCTTCCTTCACTGCGTTGCAAACTTTTGACTGAAACTAATATACCCTGCTAGGGTATAAAAAGACCGGGACCGCGGAGTGGTGGGTTTCGCCGGGAGCGGGAGAGCAACGGAGAGCGGGAGTGCAAGCGGGAGTGCAAGCGCCAGTGCAGCGCTCGCTCTTACACTGCCGCTCGAAACTAAGCGCCCTTATGGCGCGAACATTCTCCCCCCCCTTGCGGCAGCAAGAGTCAGGATTACTCCTCGTGGCACACTCCGGAGACGGTCCATCCAAACACGGTGCTCTGAGCGACGGGCAGCCCATCTTCCAGCTTCAGGAACCCCGGTTGGATCAGCTTGGGGAACAAGTCTGACCCCAACGCGAGGGAAATGGTCGATGGGCGATGGAACTGTTCATCCGAGAGCCGGATATCCTCAAACTTGGCCCGGATGGTGTCACTCAGAGCCCGTACTGGCGTGCGAATCCTAAGGCTGGGATCAAGCCTTAAAACGACGTCGAGCCTGAAGTCGCCCGTGCGGGATCGGATGGTCGCCGTGCAGACCTCATCCTCGCCTGCCTGCGTGACGGGCAGCCGGTATGCCGTCGCCAACGACCGGTCAATGCTGCTGATCGCCATGCACGGGTCGATCAGGGCCCCCATCTCAAACGTGGTGCTCCCGGTGTCGAGCAGCACGCAGGCGGTCGGGAGGATGTGGACCACCCTCTGTCGCAGATAGGCCGCCACGGTCTGAGATGGAGTGGGGGCCACTACACGCGCTGGTTCCCTTAGGACGGGATGACGAGCCGGCACTGGAGTGGGGGCCGCCGGCCGAGCAGGATCCCTGGAGACGGGCTGACGAGCGGGGCGTTCAGGGCGTGGACGAGAGGTTGATGGCACCTCCTCGTGCATGTGGAGCAGCGTGTGATGGTCCCCCCCGCAAGTTTTACATCCCTCGGTGCTTCGGCAGGTCCCTCCTGAGTGCTCGTGGGCGAGGCAATTCGAGCAGTACTTATTAATCAGCACTGCCCGAAGGCGCTTCTCAGCGCTCAGTTTCTGGAACCTCTTGGATGGATGCCCCGGCAGACTTGGCAGCGGTAGGATTGAATACCTCGGGTACGTCTGCTATCCAAACCCTGGGCTGTGAAGTTGTTCTGCGAGGAAAAGAGACAAAAAATTGGCTTAGTATGTGACCTCGCAGACGGAAATAGATTAATGGCTGGAAGTAGCCGGTTCTCTGCTCTGCATAGGGAGAAGGATGACTTTATGCACGGGGCGTTTTATTGTGCCGCGCGCCGTACGGACTTCAGCCACTCGAACTCGGCCATCGGCTCCGGGGAAAACAAAAACAATTCAGCCGAGCCGCCATTCGTTCGAGGGCAAATTATCCTCCTTGACTACCACCATATCGTCAATTTGGATGTTTCGGGTCGGAAATTGCCATTTGTTGCGTTTGTGGAGTTCTTTGAGATACTCCTCTTTCCACCGCGCACTAAACTGCTGATGTTGGGCTTTCAAATGTTGCCATCGATTGATTATCGACTTGGCTTCGCCCTTTATCTCAGGCTCAGCCGTGGAAAGCAACGGCCCGCCAATCAGGAAATGGCCAGGCGTGAGGGCTAGCAGATCGGAGGGATCTTCAGACATCGGGGATAGGGGTCTGGAGTTGAGGCAAGCTTCGATCTTGGCTAGGAGCGTCGCAAGTTCCTCAAATGTATACTTGCGCGTAGTCGTGGCTTTATAGAAAAGAGTTTTGAAACTTTTCACCCCTGCTTCCCACAGACCCCCCATATGCGGAGCCCCGGGCGGGATGAAGCGCCAGTCAAGTCCCTGATGGCTGTGTACATCAGTCACAGACTCTTTGACGGCTTGAAGGAAGTCCCGAGAAAGTAGAGAAGCTGCCCCCACAAACGTCTTGCCATTATCAGAATGAATCCGCCTAGGGCACCCGCGCCTAGCTACGAAACGAGCAAAGGCGGCTAGGAACTTTTCGGCGGTGAGATCGGATGTCGGCTCTAAATGGATAGCCTTCGTGGAAAAACACACAAATACACATACATATCCCTTGGTAATGAGACACGCTCTCCCGGTATAGTTTTTAATCTCGAACGGCCCGGCATAATCAATGCCCGTATATGTAAAAGGCCTCGAGAAGGACACTCTGTCCTTTGGAAGATCGCCCATCAGCTGAGTTTGCAGTCTCTTCTTGTAAATCGTGCAGATCTTACACGGATTCACCACTGCCTTGACCAGATTCTTGAGTTTAGGAATCCAATACTTCGATCGGATCAGGCGTACGATCAACTGACTACCGCCGTGAAGAGTAATCTGGTGGGTGAATTGGACGAGAAGGCGAGACAGTCTACAGCTGTAGGGCAGAATTATTGGATGCCGTTCATCATACTGGAGGGCTCTAGAAGCTGTGACGCGACCACACGCCCTTAGGAGGCCGAGTTGGTCCGTGAACGGAAACAAGTTTAAAATTGGACGGGGCTTCTTCTCTGCCAAGTGCTTCAGCTCTTGGCCGTATGCTCGACGTTGCGCGATGGAAATCAGCGTTTGTTCTGCGTCTCGGAGCGCGCTGCTCGAGCTCTGTGTTCGGTTGCACATCGCTTTGGGCTGGCCACAGCTCTTGTGGCCCTTGCAGCCACTCTGGCCCGTGCCACCAAAGTTGACTATCCGCTAACTCGAGTAGGGACACGCCTCGACTAGCTAAATCGGCGGAATTTTGTTCGGATCGAACGTGTGCCCAGCAGTCGACTGGTACTGCCTGCGTTATCTTGGCCACTCTGTTGGCAACAAACGTGGTCCAGTTGCACGCCGGCTTCCGTAACCAGGCCAGAACGATGGTCGAATCGGTCCAGCAGCGTATGTCGGAACTTGGTGTGGGCATATTAGGAAGAATAGCCGTTACCATTTCGGCTACCAACACGGCGCCACATAGCTTTAGACGTGGAAGGGACACGGTCTTGACTGGAGCGACTCGGGTCTTGGATATGAGGAGGTTAGAAAGTATTTTCTGACCCACCTCGACGCGCACGTAGATCGCCGCTCCAAAAGCCTTTTGGGACGCATCGCAGAATCCATGATACGCCACTTTGATTTCAGGCTGAAAGCAGACCCATCTCGGAACGCGGATCTGGTTGAGGTCGGAATACTCATGGAGAAACGCCTGCCACCTCTGACTCATTTCGCTGGGAAGCTTATCATCCCAGCTTAAATCTTGTAGCCAAATCTCCTGCATGAACATTTTGGAACGTATTATAAACGGAGCGAGCCATCCGGCTGGATCAAACAACCTCGCGATTTGGGACAACACCTCGCGCTTTGTGAAGGAGGGTTCCACCACTATTTCTGGCGGCACTAAGTAGAATTCGTCGGACTTAGCCCTCCATCGAATCCCGAGCGTTTTGGCCGTGCTTTTGGTATCGATATCGAGGAACTCGCTATGAAGGAGGTGTTCGGCTGGAATATTGGTTAGGATGCTCGTGTGGTTTCAAGTCCACTTCCTCAAAGGGAAACCAGCAGAGCTAAGAGCTGCTTGTAGCTCTTGGATTGAACTATGGGCCTCAGATATGGAATTTGCCCCTGCCAGAACGTCATCGACGTACATATGTTGTTGAAGAATGTGGCTGGCTTTTGGAAACGCCCCTTGGACATCCTCTGCTAGCTGCTGCAGCACTCGAATATCGAGGAAGGGCGCACAGTTGACCCCGAAGGTAACTGTTTTCAACTCAAAGTCTCGAATATCCCCCTCCTTATCTCGGAACAGGATTCTTTGAAAGGGTGTATGTTTCGGATCGACCCAGATCTGACGGTACATCTTTGTGATGTCCGCGCTGAACACATATTGGAAATATCGCCATTTCAGAATTTGAATGGTCAGATCGGATTGCAGGACTGGACCAGCATGAAGAATATCATTTAAGCTGGTTCCATTCGCAGATGGACTGGAGGCGTTAAATACAACGCGAAGCTTTGTCGTAGTACTTTCGGGCTTGATTACCGCGTGATGTGGAAGGTAGTAAGTGGGGGAACTATGAGTCGATGGAACTTCGTGCATATGACCCAGATCCAGATACTCCTGAATCACGCTGTCATATTGCTCTTTTAACGGAAAGTCTCTTTTTAAACGATTCTCGTTTAAACTGAGCTAACGCAATGGACCTTGAATATCCCAGATCGGACCCCGAGTTTTCGGGGTCGCAGAATGGGAGCGTAACCACGTACCTCCCGCTTGCGTCTCTTTTTGTAGTCCGGAGGAAGTTCCTTTCGCAATAGGAATCCGACTCTTCCACCATCTGGAATGGTAGATCCTCCACCTCCCAGAACTTGCTGAGAAGCGAGTCTAACGAATCTTCCTTTTGGTGGTGTACTTGAGTCGTGAAGGATGCGACTCTGTTGGCCTTAGTATTGGAGATCGGCCCGGTAAGTACCCAGCCGAAGATGGTCTCTTGGCCTAGGAGGGAGCCACAAATGTTTCTCCGAGTGCCTTGCATCATCACCGACGGTAGAATATCAGCTCCGATCAGTAAATCGATTTGGGAACTTTCAAAGAAGTTTGGGTCGGCCCATTGGAGATCGGGCAGGTCTTGCAAAGAATTCCTGGGAACTGGATGGGAGGGCAGTTTGCCCGCTAATTCCGGAAGGACATAGGCTGCGGTATCTAGTTGAAGACCCGGCTTAGTAGGGGAGCGGATAGCAAACTGGCAGAGTCTCGTTGACTCTGCCGAAACCGATTGGTTTAGCCCTGAGACTTGGGTTTGGGTCTTTTGGAAAGGCAACTTAAGGAGGTTGAACATGCGTTCGGAGATGAAGGTAGCTTCCGATCCCGAGTCGAATAAAGCTCGGGCTCGGTAGCTCGTGCCCAGATGGCACACGTCAACAATTGCCGTGCTCAGCAGGACCGCTGTAGTATTTGCAGCGAAATAATTTTGCACCGTTGAGGTGCTCGCGGATGCATTGCGACTGGAGGACTGTTGCGCCGAGGGCGCCGAGGTTGGAGAGCTCGTGGGTCGAGCGTTTTCAAGCACGACGCTTGAGGAACTGGGGGAGCCGCGATGCAGCAAAGTATGATGCCTCCCCCTACACGTGAAACAGCTATGTGTGCTCGTGCAATCACGTAGCTGATGGCCTCTAGCGAAACAATTCAGGCATAGCTGCTTCTTTTTGATGTAGCCGGAACGCGCGTCGACAGACATGTTGAGAAAGCGCGGGCACAATCTGATTGGATGATTTTCCTTAGAACATAAGTCACACCCCTTTTGTTTGGGGGTGACCTTGGTCTCGAAGGATTGCAGCCTTTTGGGAACTGACTGAGTCGGCTTCATATCCTCGATAGCCTCCAGTGTCCGATACCTTTCGCTCAGGAAGGTTTTCATCTCCTCCCAAGCCGGAAATTCGTACTTTGAAGTTAGGGACTGTTCCCATAAGGAAAGGGTTAACTTTGGCAGTTTGCTTGCGCACAGGAAAACCAGCAGACAATCCCAGTTGTCAGTGGAGATATTGGAATGTGCTAGCGCTGTCAAACACCCCTGAATCGTGGATTGTAGCTCCTTTAGAGCATGTCCAGATTCTTGAGAAATGGAACTCAAGTTGAACAAGAGCTTGAGTTGGCTGTTGACTAAAAGTCCTTTATTTTGGAAACGGTCTTGAAGCGCTGCCCACGCTGACGCGAAACCGTCATTTGTAAGCGGGGATTTGGACACTATGGCCTTTGCCTCGCCACTAGTTTTTGTGAGGAGGTGAAAAAGCTTCTCGACCGGTGTCAGCCTGGGGTTGTTAACATAAACTGCCGTGAACAGGTCCCGGAAAGTGGGCCATCGGAGGTAGTCCCCATCGCAAACTTCTGTATCGCAGGGCGGTAGCCGGCAACCGGACGAAATATGCGGTTGAGAGGGAAGAGCTGGAACGGCTTGAGGCGTCACTCTGTCTAGCGTTTCGCTAATCTGAGCTGCACATGTCTCGTATACGGAGTAGCAATAGTCATACTTTGCTTGTAGGAGAGGCAAGGTGCTGAGGGATCCTTCCTGGGCAATGAGGTCAGAGCAGATTTCGTACTCTTTTTCAACCTTCTCCCATAAGGCTCGCACTTGCTGCAGACGGACTTGCAATGTGTGTGAAGATTGCGAAGCCTGACCAGGAGTATTGATTTTGTCTTCGAAAGCGCTGACGCGATCGCTCACAGCGATGAATTTGTGCAACGCAGCGGTTGCGGCCGTTGGTTGCTCGGCTACCGACATTTTGCTACTAGCGCGTGTGACCCTCAGGAATTTAGTCCCGGATGCAGAGGGATTCTCTGGCTGTCCCACAAGTGAAGACTCGCTTGAAGCTTTCGCCACCGGTTGGGAGACGACAATTCTCTGACTTGTTTTTGAACTTGTCGGTGGACGATTTCCGGTACTCGGCGTGACACTCGAGCTTCTAGGTTTCGGGCTAGCGGACTTGGGCACATGCTTGACGCGAGACGGTAGCGGTGAGGAAAAAGTAGTTATTGTTTCCTTTTTTGGTGTCGGCGTTGGCTTCTTGTCTCCCTCGACGGGCATACTCAGCTACACTCTCCCAAACGGACGGCCTGCCCGCCGCCAAAAAAAATGAAGGAAACGAAAAAAACTGACCTGCAGACTCGGTTTGGAGCAAATTAGCTGATATAGCTAGCTGGAATAGCTGGAAAATAGCTGAATGTAGCCGACCGCTTACGGAACGCTTATTGGAAAAAATAGCTAAATATAGCTAAGAGTTACGGAAACAACAAAAAATAGCTGAATGCCCACTGACAAAAATATAGCTAAGAGTTACGGAAACAGCACACAATAGCTGAATGCTCCCTGACGAAAATAGCTAAATCTCGCTGAGAGAATCCAAACAAACGACTAAAAAGGCTGAATAGCTAAACACAAAACCAACCGAAACGATGGAAAAAATAACGACACATCAACCGCAAGAAAAACTTCGACAATAAATTTCAAAAAAAATTAAATGGCTGGTGGTACGATAGCCTAGGAGCAGAATTTAGATTTGGAATTCTCTGGCAAAAAATTTTTTGTAATTTAGGAACACAATCGAAGTTTAACCACTTTTGCGACACAAGAAAAAAGAAGCCAAAAAAAACTAGCTGAAAACCGAATCTAAAATAGCTATTGACCTTGAAATTTTCTTTGACGATTATTCGAAAAATATTAATTTTTTTTTTTTTTTTGCGCTCGATTTTGTATTCCGGTATGGATGTAGGATTGGTGCCCTGTGTTTTGCTCGTTACTACTTGAATCGTGTAAGTGCCTATGCTTGCATATGAACAAAACGGAGACGAAATAAAAATTACCCAAATATATGTATGTGTGTATATGGAGTTCGATGCTTAGCACAGAATAGCGCAAAGCTCTGCTCATGTATGTATGTATGTATTTGATGGAAAAATTTTGGCTGCTCGCAGAATAGCGGGGAGCTTATGTATGCGAATATATATGTATGTCAGGATAGCAATTAAAAAACACAATTAAGTTTTTTCGGATATATGTATATGAATATCAGGATAGCAATTAAAACCACAATTAATTTTTTCGGATATATGTATATGAATATCAGGATCGCAATTAAAAACACAATTAATTTTTTCGGATATATGTATGTATATGTATATGATATATATTAATTTTATTGCTGGAACGAAATTTTAGTTTTTGGGTATATTTTATTCTTTATTACAATTTTTCATAAATCGTATAAATTGACAATTTAACCATTAATATAAAACTATAAATTTCGGCGTAAAAATATTTTATATTTGTGTGTATTTAAAAATTGCGCGTAAATTTGATTTTCAATTGTTAATATGTGTATGGGTCTTTGGAATGATATATATGTAGATATATGTATGTGTAAATAATATAATAATTTTATATGGCTTTGGACAATATGTGTATGTATTAAGTTGTATGTGTATACTTGGATATGTGTAAAGAATATAATATTTTTTAATCTTTGTTTGATTTGTGTGTGTATATATTTGGAATTTTCAACATGCAGTTTAGTGCCGGACGTGGATATGTGAAAGTGATTTTGCTGTAATATATATATGCACATATGAATGTATATATGTATGTACGCTTGGAAACTAGCGGATCACAGTGAAAAACTATGTAGAGGGCCAATATTGGCAAAGCACTTTGCGCTTTAAAATCGAAAAAAATTCACTGCGGCTAGGCGTATGTTTTTTATACCTATATTCTTGTATATAGGCATATATATATCACTTCTCACTTTTTCACTTGGAATTTGGACTCGGATAGAAATAACGCCTTGGAAAAGGAATATGGCGACCACGGACGAAAGGTTTGGAAAATAGTCGTACTTATCTTGGAAAAATCCGCAAAGGGGGGCGCTGATCAGGATAGAACGCAGGCGACGAAGGACCATGAACTGGAGTGCGCGGAGTTGTCCAAAATAGGGCCGGCTGTCGTGGCGGGATGGTGGCCGTAGAAGTTGAAGTTGTTGGTGGCTGCTGCGGCTGGAAGTCGAAAAACTCCCAAGTCCCAAAAAAGAAGAAAGCGGCGAGATCGACTTCACAATGGGATGGCACTTTATTGGCACAGATACATTTTTTGATTAAGTTAAAACTAAAGAGGAAAGAAAGACCGGGACCGCGGAGTGGTGGGTTTCGCCGGGAGCGGGAGAGAAACGGAGAGCGGGAGTGCAAGCGGGAGTGCAAGCGCCAGTGCAGCGCTCGCTCTTACACTGCCGCTCGAAACTAAGCGCCCTTATGGCGCGAACAGTCAGTTTTCAACATATTTTCACCAAATTTGATAGTTAAAAATATTTTAGTATTCCTGAATTTTGATTTTAATTTCATGAAAATCGGCTGACTATATCCTTTAGCTTCCATAGGAACAATCAGGAAAATAAAAGAAAAATTCATAACTTTGTCAGTTTTCAACATATTTTCACCAAATTTGATAGTTACCCATATTTTAGTATTCCTGAATTTCGATTTTAATTTCATGAAAATCGGCTGACTATATACTATAGCTTCCATAGGAACAATCAGGAAAATAAAAGAAAAAACCATAACTTTGTCAGTTTTCAACATATTTTCACCAATTTTAATATTTAGCCATATTTTATTATTCCTGAATTTTGATTTTAATTTCATGAAAATCGGCTGACTATATCCTATAACTTCCATAGGAACAATCAGGAAAATAAAAGAAAAAACCATAACTTTGTCAGATTTCAACATATTTTCACCAAATTTGATATTTAGCCATATTTTAGTATTTCTGAATTTTGATTTTAATTTCATGAAAATCGGCTGACTTATCCTATAGCTTCCATAAGAATAATCAGGAAAATAAAAAAAAAACAATAGCTTAGCCGTGTTTCAAACCATTGCCTTCAAAATTGAGATTTGGCAACAAATTATTATTTCAGAATTTCGTTTTTAATTTTTTGTTTAAACTCTTCAAGGGTATACAAACTTCGGTGAGCCAAAGTTAGCTTCCTTTCTTGTTTGTTTTAAATTAGGTAACCAATAGGATTTCAGAACTACCTCCAAAACTTTGTCAACACCAACGTGTCCTAGGCTATTGTGGTATTTAAAAAGTAAAGAGTCATGGTATTTCCTATAAACAATTCCTTTGCGCATTTCGTACAGTTTGTGTTCGTTTCTTTCTAATAAGATCTTTAAGTTGACTATGCTCTCATTCTTATTTTGACATATGGCCAAATTTTTCTCAAATGAATTCGTATCTACTACCATAATATTAGTGCACCTGCTGAGAGCATCCACGTGTTGCATTCTTCCCGCTGACCTATGTTCTAGTTTGTAATCATAGTTTTCCAGCTCTAGAGCCCGCCGTGCTATTCTAGGGTTTATTTATTTTTTAGTTAAAGGAAGTGCAAGATAATTGCAATCCGTAACTATTTTAAAACTTCTACCGTGAAGGTGTAGGCTAAAACGTTTGAGTGAATAAATTATTGCTAACGATTCTAACTCGAAGCTGTGGTACCTCGACTCCGCATCAGTTGTACGCTTTGAGAAATAAAACACAGGGTGAAATCGATCATCATCCTTTTTCTTTTGCATTAAAATTGAGACAAAACCGACCGAACTCGAGTCACAATGTAATTCGGTTTCATCAGTTGGGTTGTACACAGCAAGTATTGGTGAATCTATAAGCCTTCCCTTTAAAGTTTCAAACGTTCTTAGCTCCAATTCCCCAAAAACGAAAATTTGTCATTTTCCTCGTAACGTCGTATAAAGGTTTCGCTATGATGGAAAAGTCTTTTATAAATCTGCGAAAATACGAGCAAAGTCCGAGAAAACTTTGCACTTCACTCGTTTTTGACGGAATCGGGAAATTCTTCACGGCGGATATGCCATTTCCATCGGCTTTGATGCCCAATCCATTAATTGTATATCCTAGGTACTTGACTTCCGTTTGAAAAAACTCACACTTAAATTAAATTATTCCATACCAGCCTGTCAAACACCTAATTTAAAATTTCTAAATGACTCTTCACGTCTTATGTTGCGATCATTATGTCGCCTAGGTATATAATAACCTTCTCTTGTCTAATTAAGTCGCTAAGAATTTTGTTTACAAGCCTAGGAAATGTATTCTTCAGCCCGAAAGGCATCCTTAGGGACTCACATTTGGCCAAGAGGTGTTGTAATAGAAGTTACCTTTACTGATTCCTGATGCATAAAAACATGATAGAATCCAATCTTTAGGTCTAACTTAGTGTCTTTAGGTCTTCTTATCTGCCATTTCATGTACTAAGTCATCTATGAGGGAAATGGGGTAACTATCCTTTGTTGTTAATTTAATCAATTTTCTAAAGTCAATACACTTTCTAATTTCGCCCGATGCTTTCTTCACTGACACAATCGGTGACACAAACTGAGACTCACTTGCTCTAATATTCCCCTGGGCAATGATTACATTACATACATATTACATACATCTATCTTCTGCAATTCGTTCTTTTTAGCATAAGACAGGCGTCTGGGACTACAGCAAAACGGTTTGAGGTCATTTATATTAATCTTCATTTTACACTTGGTTTCTGGTATCGTTGGTCGAAAAGCTTTAGCGTAACATTTTTTAAACAAATTTTCAAAATGTATTTTATCGTTCATTTTCAGATTCATCCATACATTAATATTTTCATTATCGGGTTCATATTCAATCATACAAATTTTTGCCAAGAAATATTCTTCATCCTCTACTCTCACTCGTATTTTCATTTGTTAAAACTAACCTCACCTTCGTCCCACACAATGCCATTTAAAAAATCCCGACCTAAGACAACTTTCCCATTCATTGAATCATTTTGAACGACAAGCATTTCGAGTTTTATTCTTTTGAATTTTTTCAATAGCAATTAACTTGCTAGACTTTAAACCAAAATACGTGGCTGGGGGCGCTGGCTTCATGTTGACGCTAGCCGGAATACTGTTCTTCTTGATAAAACTAATTGGGCTCCCTGAGTCTAAGAGGCATTCTATAAAAAAAGATTCATGTACACTACCTTCTATTTCGATTCTTAAATATCTTACATAATCTTCGTGGGTTACAGGAGTTGATGTCTTCTTGTTCTGGTCACAGGCTGCAGCGAGGTGACCCATCTTTCCGCACACAAAACAAGCTCCAACTTCTCTTTTGGGTTTGCGACAATCTGAGGCAATATGCCCCACACAATTACAATTGTAGCAGCGGAAAACTGGCTTCTCATTTTTCCTCGGATTGTTAGGAGCTCCTCCAGACTTTGGGACAACTAACTTAACATGTTTTAACGCAGACAGCAGCTCATCTTTTGCCTTAAAGCACATCATATTCGCACTTGTCCGTATCTGAGGTTCCAGTATCCCATAAACTATATAGTCAATCAGCTCGGATTCCGGCATTTCTAGTCAGTTTGACAGCATTATTTTCGCATTGAAGTAGGATGTGAAGGACTCAGCCGCCAGCCATTTGCGCGCTTCGAGTTTCTTGCACAACACAATTGCACTTTATTTTGGGAGAAAGGCCTTCTCCATCGACGTCAGTAAAGTTTCGATTGTTTGTACATCACCTTTGACTTTACTAGAAATAAGAGACCGTATCTTATTTTCTGTTAATCCATAAGTTAATCTCAACACATTTATGTGTTCGCGCCATACACTAACACTCGTTTGTCAACCAAAATCTGGCAGCATTTATTTTATGCTTTGGAAATGAATTTTATCATCTTTGGAAACATTGCCTGCTGTCTCCTTCTCGCTCGCTCTCTCAGATGCTGTTAACAAATTATTCTCTCTTCGCAGTAGCTCTCTTTCAAACTGCATCAGCTCCAACTCTCTAGTCATAAATTTTAATTTTTCCCGTTGAAATTCATTTTCAAACATCAATTTTTATACCCGCTACCCATAGGGTAGAAGGGTATTATAACTCTGTGCCGGCAGGAAATGTATGTAACAGGTAGAAGGAAGCATTTCCGACCCTATAAAGTATATATATTCTTGATCAGGATCAACAGCCGAGTCTATCTAGCCATGTCCGTCTGTCTGTCTGTCTGTCTGTCTGTCTGTCCGTCTGTCCGTATGCTTGCACGCAGATCAAGTTTGTTTCAAATTTTTACCACGCCCACTTCCGCCCCCGCAAATCATAAAAAAGCGTATTAAGCGTATAATTTTAAAGCTAGAGTCGCGAATTTCGGTATGTATATTAAGAACTATAGTCTGTGTGATCCCTGAAAATTTAGCTGCGATCAGATAAAAATGATCGAAGTTATTAAAGAAATAATTTTGTATGGCGACAAACGGCTGCTGGCAGCATGCCTCATTTGGTTGACCAATTAGACCAACTAAATATTCTTATCCGTTCTTGGTTGTGTTCGGAAAAGAATCTTATAAGATATTCGAGAAGCAATTTTAATAAATGGTAATAATTATTAGCCGCTTAAATGCAATAATAACTCATTTTTACACACTTAGATACATGTGTTCAGTCGCAGCAGTATGTAGTCATAAGTATGATATTTAAGACACGACACACATAATGTAACACTTCGTCAGTCGCAGCGACATGCATTTATCGTAAATAAAGTATCAATTACCAGGTCAAGCGAATATGCATAGTCTGCTGAGACGAGGAAATGAACTGGGGCAATGGTCTCAGTTCCTAACACTAACCCACATTCACAGTAACCGCACACTATTTCTTATACGTTATTTCTGTTAGCATAAGCACTTTTGTACCTATAAATATTGTTAAGTTTAATTAATAAAGTCAGTAAGAGTTCTACCTCAACAACGAGCTTTTATTCATGCATCAGAGGCTGTCGCTGTGTCTTCATACCCTCAACCAACCAAACCGTCCACCTAGTTCCAAGTGCTAGTTGCGACAATAAACAGGCAATAGTTTATGCACTATCTGCCAGGCATCTAAGCCTCTTTACACAAATATTTTGGTGACCCCGACGAACACGCTAACCGTGGACGTCAACCACAGGAAATCCGTAACTCTTGGGATTGTCCTAACTTTTCACTCGCCATAAAAACTGTTTGGTGAGCCCTGACTCACAGGAAATTGTCCTGAATACGTCAAATCAACAGGAAAGATTCAGTAACTATTGGGAATTTTCCAGAATTTCACTCTTGCCATAGAAAATTGGTGAGACCAACAGGGAAAGTTCCATCACTTCTGGAAACTTTCTTCTTTTTTGACACTGTCAAAAGCCTTCAAACCCTTTCTAGAGTTCTAGATTCTCCAAGTCTATTGACCAGTTGTTAATTCCTTCGACCACACACGGTTGCGAATAGGAGCGTATCCAGCTGTAAAAGCGAATAAAACACTCCCACCGGTCAGGAATTTAAACAATTGTCAATATGTCTAACAAAGAGGAGCAAGCAGTCAAAGAGACATTAGACTTGCAGGAAGAGATCAGTCAAGAGATCGCAAGGCTTATCCGCAACTTTAGAAAAGATTCAGCGGATAGAAAATTATATCCAACATATTACCAAACAAAGTTGGTCGCAATCGTTGAAGTATGGAATCGATTTGCGGAGAACGACAAAAATATTCCCGCAGCAAATAGAAGCGAAGAATATTTAAAGTTCTACGTCGACTGTCGTGAATCATACGACAAGTACAGAAATATTATAGTCGACTCAATGGCTCAGAGCTCAAGCAATGCCCCAAATCAGGCAACCGCGAGCCATGGCCGGGAAACTGCAGACGTTGCAAGCTTAGTGCAACCTGCACGTAAACTTATATCAGCATGTCGGCGACAAAAAGCAATCGCCGACTCAATCAAACGGGCTCTGAAAGAATGTTCAGAGACCGGCAGGGCCGTATCAAGGAGTTCAATAAACTCATTGTGGTCCCAATACCAAGAGATCCATTTCTCGATCCATGAAGAGTACGAAGACCCGGTCAGGGAGGGATACGACATGCAGTCGTTCCTCCGACTAGAAAGGGAAGTACAGAAAGTCCTGGGGGCACAACCCAACACATCAAGTAATGAAGATGTACACTTGCCCAGAGTCAGCATCCCCAAGTTCGATGGGGATCTATTCAAATGGACGCAATTCTTTGATTTATTCAAATGCATGGTACATGATACCAACATGCCCACAGTCAAAAAGATGTGGTACCTTAAAACCACTGTGACTGGAGAGGCAGAGAGATTAATAAGGCATATCGATCTAAAAACAGAGAACTACATGAGCGCGTGGGAAATATTAGTTGACACATATAACAATCCCCGCCATGTAGCAGATACAATTCTCAATCGTCTCCTGCAACAACAAACAAACAATGACGACCCAAAGTCATTAAAGGAATTGAGGGCATTGGAGGAAATCCGAAAACAAGTCGGGCCAGAGCAAATGTGCTCATGAAATCGATGCACAACTATTTTACTCCACAGGTAGAAGCCTTTGTTCTGCCGCATATCATAGCTGACCAACCAGCTCATGAATTGAATACATCCCACATACGCATTCCAAATAACGTCATCCTGGCCGATCCAAATTTTGACAAACCAGGAAAAATTGATATGCTTATCGGGGCAGAGCATTATTATTCTTTGCTACTGCCAAATCAAATAATGATAAGACCAGAAGGCCCAGTCCTCCAGAATACAAAGTTGGGATGGATTCTGGCCGGGAAAATCTCTGCTGAGTACGATTCAGCAGCACTTTGTGCGACGGCAACCACTGAAGAGGAGGTTGACACACTGTTGGAGCGATTTTGGACACTAGAGAATCTAGACACCAAAGACAAGGCTCGATCGCCAACTGAAGCACACTGCGAAACTCATTTCGCAGCTAACCTACAATTTGCAATCGATGGGAAGTTCATTGTCTAGCTGCCATTTTCTGAAGAAACTTCAGCCCTGGGGGCATCTCAGACAACAGCAACCAATAGGTTCTTGGCACTGGAGGGACGAACAAAACCAGAAGTCTGGAAAGAATACTTAGACTTCATGGAAGAATACGAACGTCTCGGACACATGAAACTGGTACATCCCTCACACATACCATCGGATCATTACTTCATTTCACATCACTGTGTTTTGAAGCCCGAAAGCAGTACCACCAAACTGTGGGTAGTTTTCGATGCGTCCTGCAAAACGTCAAGTAATAAGTAACTAAATTACATATTATATGCTGGACCCACGGTACAGAGCGAACTATTCGCCATTCTGCTACGATTCCGCACCCATATATATGTGTTTACCGCGGACATAAAAAAGATGTATCGCCAAGTATGGATGCATCCTGATCATCAGTTTCATCAGCTGATCGTATGGAGGAAGAAGGCCTCTGACGATCTGACTACTTCAGCGCCATTCCTTGCTACAAAATGCTTGGATTATCTGGCTGAGAAAAATAAGAGGCGTCTATGTGGACGACTGTCTTACAGGAGCAGACAGCATTCCAGAGGCGATCCAGATTCAGCAGGAATTAAACAAAATATTGCTGCCGTCCGGATTCAAGCTCCGAAAGTGGTAATAACAATGAAATACTGACCCAAATTACGCGAGAAGATATTGTCCCCAACGTCAAGTTAGATGAAACACTTCAGCATTACAGTGTTAAGACATTGGGCTTACTTTGGATGCCTTAAAGGGATCAGTTGTGTGGACGATCTCAAAAAAGCGAAGCCTCAACCATCACAAACCGGGTGGTCAGCTCAGAATCTTCGCAGATATTCGATCCACTGGGATTATTTGCTCCGGTGGTCGTCAAGGCGCAGATGTTCATGCAAACGCTCTGGGAATTAAAGATGGGCTGGGACGATGAGTTACCTCCAGCTGGACTGGAAAAACTACCGCTCTGACTTGCAAGCGCTAAATACTATGCAAATACCAAGCCATATATTTGAAGTAAGAGTCCCACTCACGCAAGAGTTGCACACATTTTTCGATGCCTCGGAACGAGCATATGGAGCGGCAGTGTATGTACGAGCGACTTACAAAAATAATCAAGTATCAGTCCGGTTGCTATGCTCAAAGTCGAGAGTGGCGCCATCCGCCAAGGAGACTCTACCGCGGCTAGAATTATGTGCTGCAGTCTTGGGAGCTGAACTGACCCATAGAGTCAGAAAGGACCTACGTTTGCCTGAGGAGAAGGCATTGGGGTACTTCTGGACTGATTCAACAGTAGTCGTCTCCTGGATAAATGCGTCTGCATCCTCATACCACACGTTCGTGGCCAATCGAATAGCAAAAATACAAGCGGTATCGCATCAAGCACAATGGCGTCATGTGTCGTCCGCAAATAATCCAGCAGACGTACTGTCGAGAGGAATTTCCGCAAGCAAGTTGGCAGAACACAACCTGTGGCTATATGGACCGCTGTTTCTGCACGGCTCCCGAGACAAGTGGTCAAAAATACCGACCATCGATCCCATCGATCTGGAGCGTAAAGTAAAGCAAGTCAGCTTGCCAATCTGCCAAGATCAACTAGGAAGCGAGCTATACAGTTGCAACCACAGCAACTCCATCCACAAGTTGCAACGCATTGTAACATATATGATGCGCTTTTGTCATAAACAGAACCGATCACCTACGACTACGCTAAGTGTAGGCGAGCTGGCTCATGTGTAATATGCACATATAAATATATCCGACATACGCAACCAATTGCACCTAAACATATTTAAATGCATTGAAGGGTTATACAACCCAAGGCCAGGTCATAAACCTCAGCCGAAATATGAATCCCTCGTTGCGCATTTGCACCGCTCGCAGAAAGTGCAAGTGTCAGCATAAATGCACCACGAGCGGACCTTACGTATGCATGTGCATATACCTCCGCGCTCCAGACTAAGCGAGCATAGCTATATACTTAAGAATACATAGCCGTCCTCCGCTGCCGCTGTTGGCAGCGCGGCTATCATATTTAGCTTTCATTAGCCCTTAAGTAAATTTATAAAACAAGAATCAATGACGAGCTCAGAGCGGCAACAACGGCTGCTCTGCGCCTAATTATAAAATTATGAAAAACCTTTTAAAACCTTCTAACAAATAAATAAGAAAGAAATAATAAGAAACTACATGATGTTGGTTTACTAATGGGATCGTACTGCGACGGTGGAGCAAAATACTACATGGCGACCGTGACAATCTGCAATCTTCGTGAGTGACATCGTTGGACAACTAAAAAAAAAATCTGCAAGTTTAAAAATACGGACTACTTAATTGGAACCAACCACCGGGCGGAATCTATCTATTACATGGCACCAAGGAAATTGACAGTCGCAAGAGCCGACGAGGAAGAGAAAACAAAGGATCGCAGTGAGTAGAGTGTGATGGGTGCTAAACGTAGTGGTGTGGTAAAAAGATTAAAGGCCAGAAAGGCCGAATTACTGAAACTACTAAATAGCGAAAGTAATGTGAAGTGGAACGACTCGGTAAAAATCCATGCCGAAGTCGAACACATAAAAAAGTTACTGAATGAGAAAAAAAATCTAACCACAGCCACACACACATCCACCTACACTGCAATTAAAAACCTTGCGCAGCCTAATAATAAAAAAAAAAACAACTCCGCCACAGAAAATAGAAATACCAAAATTGGAAAAGCAGTGTCCCAAGGACTGCCCGGGACCTCTGGAGAGCCCGTTCTGCGAAGCAACCTGCTTGAAGCCTGTGCGATGACCAGCACCGGCACCGCCTGAGCCCATAGGCCCAGGACAACAGA